>VDFB02271358.1:929954638-929983182 GCA_007258455.2 Sequoia sempervirens | reverse complement strand
AGAGATGGGAGGGGAGATAGGATGGGAAGAGATGGGAGGGGAGGATGGGGGATGGGATGGGGAAGAGATGGGGGATAGGGGGAGATGGGGGGATGGGATGGGGGATGGGGAGAGATGGGAGATGAGGGGAGATGGGGGGATGGGATGGGGGATAAGGATAGGGAGGTTAAAAGGATTGTGGGGAGCGATTAGAAGATAAGGATGGGGAGATGGAGATGGCAAGGATGCGATTGGACAGGATGAATGATGTCTCCAAGGATTGCATTACAAAGGAAGATAGATGCCCCCACTCTAGATATGTCATGTGCAGGGAGGAATGAAGGATGGAAGACAAGTGGATGGGAAATGATGGGGAGATGGAAGGGATGCATGACAGGTGGATCAAGAAGGTAGACGAGTGCAAATGAGGATTAGGATAGTGTGCGGATGAGGGAGATGTATGCTAAGAGGTGCCCAAAGCATGCCTATATGTTTGCCCCATTGTTATCAAGATCACAAGGAGGATGGAAGGATTGGGATAAATGAGATATGCCAAGAAGGATGTGTAAGCTCGATAGGATGGAGGGGGTGGACGAAAATGATGTATAGCAATAAGATGGGTGCATAGCCGAAAGTGTAGCAGGAAGCATAGCAGATGGAGGGAATGCATATGAGGAAGTTGCCCCCAAGTGCAGATGGGGATTTACGCATGATGCCTATTTGCCAGGTTTTCATCATGGTACTTATCCAAGGTGCTTGTTTTCCAAGTTTTCACCATTGGACGGATTATTTCTCTTTACTATTTTATTTTTTTGATTTTTGATTTTTGATTTTTGACTTTTGGACTTTTTGGACTTTTTTGGATTTTTGGACTTTTTGCAGAGCATGCAGAAGGAGACGGATAAGGATAGGGAGGCGAATAAGTGGATTTAGAAGACATGAGATAAGGATAAGGATGAAGGACTCAAGCATCAAGTTCCATATGAGGTATTAAGAGCTCATGTTCGAATCGACTATTGGATGTTGGTACAACCTTAGGATAAATGGATTATGCAAAAGAATGAATTAGAGGGATTTGATGGGGGAGGTACATGGGATAATGGGTGGGATGTTGAAAAGCATATGGATGGAATGATGGGGTGGATATGTGATGGGGAGATGAGTTTAGGACCAACATTGGCACATGTGGTGATGGATGTGAAAAGATAAGAGGATTAATGGATGGAGAATGTGGGGATAATGGAGGAGATGGAATAGTGAATTTCGGGACATAGGGACCCAAAATAGACTTAGGAGATGAAAGGGGTGTATAATTAGCTTTTGGATTAGCAACTTTGGATGTTTTTACAGACTTTTGATTTGATGGCATTGCATCTTTTTTCTTTGGGATCCACATGGTTTTGATTTTTTCTTTGGCAACTCTTTGTGAGCTATAGATTTGATTTTGATTTTGGATTTTGTTTTTCTTTTCTTTACCATGTCTTTTAGAGGGGACATGGGAAGCGTTGGATTCATGTGGGTGTTTAGATTGATGCATTTTTATGTTAGCATCCAAAGTGCATTTATTAGAAATGGGATGGGTGTGAGGGGATGGACGATGTGGAGCAATGGAGGTAGGAGTATGGGGGTTACGTGTAGATGGGGGATGTTTAGGTATGTACCTTTGTTGATCCTGATTATGGGGCATGCGAGAGGGATGTTTATGATGGATGACATGGATAGGTGTTGGATGAATGAGCGAATGAGATGGAGGAGGTGATCTTGGGATATATGGACTCAAGATGGATAGAGTGGGTGGAGGGACATAAGAACCCAAGATGGATGCAATAGATGAAGGATGGGAGATTGTGGATGGAGGGATGTAAGGACCCAAAATGGATGGAGCGGATGAAGGAGGAATATGGACGGTTGTTTTGAGGCGATACGATAGAGGAGGAGGGATGGCAGCATATGATTTGGTGGAGTGATGGGAAGAGCCAACATTTCTTTTGGAAAAGGCTTGTTGAGGACGTCTAGAGGTTGTACCAACATCTTTAGATTGTGAGTCTTGGGGGATAGATCCAAGACCTTGCATGCAGATTTGTTCCTTGACTTGGATGGGCTCTAGAATACCTTGCTCGTGAAGGCCTAGACCTTTTCCTTGATAGTTCATGTTCTTGAGCATTCGATCCATGATAGGATTTTGGTTATTCTGAAAACATGATGCGAGTCCATTATTAGGTGGGGGATCATGGGTGGTATATACACTGTGTTTTTCTTCTGCAAGGAGGCCACCATGGAAGAATGTGAGAGTACCAAGGGGATATGCAAGCGGTGTGGGGATAGCATTTTTAGGCAGTGATGGGGGATCCCGAGAAGGAGATGATGGGATAGCAGCATTTGGATGGGTTGTATCTAGAGAGGGAGTAGGGGATATGATAGGATCTGATTTTGTGGTAGCAGGCTCATGCAATGGAGACGGAGATGGAGTGGTAGAATCTTGAATGTGAAGAGGATCATGGGATGGAATGGATGGGGGACTGTGATCTTGTGGTAGACTAGATGGGATGGTAGGATCTTGATCTGGAGGTGGGGATATGTTGGCATACTTTGGATCAGGCTCTTGGCATGACTCATCGTGTGTGGGAGGCATGATAATGGAGTCATGGGGGGACTCTTCAAGTGGGGAAGATGGAAGGATGGAGGATTCAAAATATTCTTGGGAATGGATACTAGGAGGGGAAGAAGTGGATTGGATTTGGGTGTTGTTGATAGGTTCGACGACTCTCGGAGTAGGGGGTGGGTGTTCAATGGATTTGGTAGATGTGATGGTAGGAGATGGGGACTCAGTGGATTCAGAGGATGTGATGGTAGGAGATGGGGACTCAGTGGATTCAAAGGATGTGATGGTAGGAGATGGGGACTCGGTGGATTCAGAGGATGTGATGGTAGGAGATGGGGACTCAGTGGATTCAGAAGATGTGCTGGTACGAGATGGGGACTCAGTGGAGTTAGAGGATGTGATGGTAGGAGATGGGGACTCGGTGGATTCAGAGGATGTGATGGTAGGAGATGGGGACTCGGTGGATTCAGAGGATGTGATGGTAGGAGATGGGGGCTCAGCGGATTCAGAGGATGTGATGGTAGCGTCAATGATAGGTGTTGGATGGAGAAGGGTCTCGTCACTAACGACCATGGATGATGGGTTGGGATGGCATGGTTCCACAACTACAATGTGTGGAGTGGGGGATGTCTTCTTTGTTATAAGTCCTTGGAGAACTTCTGAAATGAGAGACTTGCATAATCTAGGATGAGATGGTCTGGTAGGAGTGGATGAAGGTTTATGGATTAGTGGGGGATTAGGACTAGGGATTGGTGGGCTAGGATTAGATGGGGGAATGGGATTGGATGCAGGACTGGAAATAGACGGGGGATTAGGTGAAGGGTTAAGATAGGGGTATTGGCATGGTGAATTAGGACATTAGGATGAGAAGATTGAGGTGGTGGATGGAGATAGGGAACTGCGGATGTCGGATTAGGATAAGGATAAGGATAGGTCGGTGTGGATGTTGGATTAGAATAGGAAGGTGCGAATGTAGGATTACGGTGAGAAGATTGGTATGGGAGATTAGGGTAGTGGGTAAATGTGGATGAAGGATTAAGATAGGAGGATGTGGACGAGGGATTAGGATGAGGGTATTGTGATGGCAGACTAGGATAAGAGGATGCAGGTGTTGGATAAGAGGATGATGTAGATGAAGGATATGATGGATATGATGGACATCCCTTGTCAAAGGTAGCATAAGGACTGTGATTAGGCATAGATGAAGTCATGATGGGATAACTCGATGGGGTGATTGGATTTTGGAAGGTGGGTAGAGAAATCTTACTAGCAATGATAGTGTCAAGGGGATCTATGTCGTATACCTCTTGATCAACAAGACTTTCGTTATCGTTGTCGACGTAATTAGGGTTTCCCTTGACCACTATTGATGGAGGATAAGAATTCATGATGATGAAAGGATAAAGATGATGGATAAAGATTTTGGATGGAAATGGACAAAAGCCCAAATCGGGATTTAGGACAAGCTCAGATTAGGATTGGATTAAAGCTCAGATTAGGATGATTGGATGATTGGATGGGATTGATTTTGACAATTGGATTGGATGACCAAAGGATGATTGCGACACCGAATCTACTTCAAGATGGAAGTTGATTGATTGGGTCGAAGGTGGATAGGGATGCAATTGGATTGGATTGGATTGATTGATCGATCAATTGAAAGTTTGGATGATAGATTGGGTAGGATGACGAAAGGGACTGTAAACCCTGTTTAGAGATTACCCTAGGTGACTTAGGATGCTGATTGATCGGATTAAAGGATGAATGGATGATTGCGGCACCGAATCCACTTTGAGATTGAAAATGGATTGATTGGGCCAATGATGATGATTAACTTAGGATGGATCACAACCCTAAGAGGATGTTAATGATGATGATCAGATCAAACACCTCAGTCAATTTGGATAATAACCTGAGACGAAGTTCAGGGGATTTGGATGATTTGATTGGAGGAATGGATGATAGAAATGGATGAGCGTCTGCTCGGAATGAGCAAAAAAAATGATTATAATGATAGGACGGGAGTTCAGAATGATGAAAGGATATGTTAAATGGATGAACGTTTACTCAGAACGAGTAAACGGATGATCAGAATGATAGAACAAGAGTTCAGAATGATGAAAGGATGTGTTAAATGGATGAACGTTTACTCGGAATGAGTAAACAGAGAGAATGGCCCCCTTGAGGATGGTGAAGAAAAGGGTGCCTCGGCCAACTTCTCAAAAGTATGAAGTGGTATATATCATCGGAAAGAGCACAAAAAATGAGAAGAATTTTTTGAACGAAGTCAATCGGACAAACAGTGTGGAAATGGCGGCCCCAGAAGAAGAGGCAGAAGGTCAAATCCAGCATAAGGACAAATCGGCCCACGCACGGACAGTCCGCCACGCACTAGGATAGGTCCGCCACTGCACTAGGATAGATCCGCCACTACAGTAGGACAAATCCGCCACTGCACTGGGACAGGTCCGCCACTGCACTAGGACAGGTCCGCCACTGCACTAGGACAAATCTGCCACTACACTGGGACAGATCCGCCACTGCACTGGGACAAATCCGCCACTGCACAAGGACAGGTCCGCCAAAGGATAAGGACAAGTCCGCCAAAAGGATAAGTTTAGGCTTGATGTTTTGATGGATGGGTTAGGCAAAGGACCTAAAATATAGCAAACACTAATAATGATTGGTTTTGCACGAGAAAGACAATTCAGACAACACAACCCTAAGATTAGTAGAGATGGGTATGGCCAACAAAGTCTTCTACTCTAGAATAAACATGGTTGCTAAGGAGTCCTCGATATACGCACGGTACGTGAGGCCCAAACCGTGAACACCAACCCGTTACAAGCGTGAGTCGGGAACCTTAGCGAGATACTAGAGGCTCGGACCAACTCTTCATGTCATCCCGACGCTTCGCCAATTACAACGTGGTTGGATTGAGGTACAACTTTCGCTCTCCCCCCTTTATATACCCCGCTGGTACGCGTGGTTGGAATCGTTCCTTGGGGTGATGAAATCCCCAAGCAGGTCCCACTAAGAAAGTGAAAAAGGATGACTCAAAAGGACTTGGAAAGCTATGATTTCTCGTCACCCAGGATCGCCAAATGGTGCAAGGGGATTGGATACGTCAAATAGCCTTCTCAAACACGCCAAGCAAGGTTTATTGACACCCCTTTGATTAAACTATGTTCCTATTTTACCAAAAGACAATTCGGGAAAACTTAAAATTTTTACCTTCTGGAGGACAGGTTTGCTACTCTGTTAGGACAGGTCCGCCACTGAATTAGGACCAGTCCGCCACTCCAGGACCAATCCGCCACTGAATTTGGACCAATCCGCCACTGAATTACGACCAATCCGCCACTGAATTAGGACTAGTCTGCCACTCCAGGACCAATCTGCCACTGAATTAGGACCAGTCCGCCACTGCAGGACCAGTCCGCCACTACAGGAGGACCAGTCCGCCACTCTGTAACCTGGACCTTGAAAAATGCAAAAAATAGCAAATGTGAAAGAAAGAGACTCGTTGGTGGGTCCCACTGGGCGTGCCAGAAATGTGATAGGTCAAAATAGAGGGTTAGAAATCAAGCAACAAGCAAAAGAGTGCAAAAAAACAACTTAAAACAACCTGCACCTCAAGATTAGCCTAAGTTGGAAACAAAACAAGACAAAGCCACAAAATAGAACTTTATACCTTGCGTTGAGTCGATCCTTTGGTTGGCCCTTCGATCTTTGACGTGTATGCTCCTTGGATGGCACAAGATGTGAGATGTGAGATGCAAATGATGCTTGGAAACATGAAAATAGCTAAGTGTTGGTTGAGAAACAAAACTGCAAGAGTTTGGCTAGCACAAATGATCTCCCAAAATGAGAGAAAAGGGGTATTTATAGGATTTTGGAAAATCCTAGGGGAAATGGGCGGTTGAGATTGATCCACCAAATATCAAGATGTAGGGCTAAGGTGAGTTGAGAACTCACAAGCCCTCACATCTTGACATGTGGCATGTGATATAGCCCTAAAAGGTGAAGTGGACATGAGGTGGAAGGAGAAGGACATGACATGGAGAGGGGTACAAAGTACCTTGGGATTGGACAAGATCTCATAAAGGAGGTACTTGTCCCCATGTGGGTGAGAGGACAAGTGGGAATTAAAATTCCTCAAATATTCTCATGGGGATGAGAGAAGGAATTTAAAATTCCTTAAATGCATTGGGGATTAAATGTGAATTAAAAATTCACATGGGGAAGGGGGATGTCTTGTCCAAAAGGAGAAAGCCTTTAATAGGGTTGACTAAGGACACATGTCATAAAGGACATGGGGAAGAGAAAAGAATTTAATATTCCTTGGAAGGATAAAGGAATTAAAAATTCCTTGAGAGGTTGATTAGGCTAGTTAATGAGGGATTAAAGGATGGTTAGGTGGCTAAGAGAGATTAGAGGCCAACTTGCAAAAGTTGGAGGATGTGACACATCCTAATCAAGGATTAGGCATGTGCACACCTTAATGATAGGATTAGAAGAAGGATTAAGATTAGATAAAAATGATGGAGGATGTGACATGAGGAAGAATTAAATAAATGTGATATTTATTTAATTCAATTGATGGAAGGAGGATTAAAGAGATAAGGTATTATTGATTAAATACCTTAGGGATTTGGAAGAATTAAAGATATTAATTAAATAATAGGAGTATTACTTAATTAACGAAAATAAGATGAAAGATGATGAATTTGGATAAATTAAGTGTCCAAATTTAGACATCTATAGATACACCAACAATCCATTCGTATTAAGTAACATAACATCATTCTCCTCTGCCCTTTGAATCAAAGATGCCTTAGAATAATTTATATCCTTGTGACCCAGATCGCTCATTTTCGATCCCAACTTGACATAATGTAAGACCAAGGTAAGATAGGTTAAACATTGGGTTGCGTCGCAGAGATACCCATAAGTCAAACAAAAAAATAAAAGATCTAGAAACCATGACTTCTAGAAACCATGACTTCACCAATCAAAATTATTTCTTTATTTTCTCTTGTCATTTGTTTCTATGTTTTATTTATTGATTGATACACCAACATTCCATTCGTATTAAGTAACATACCATTCGTATTAAGTAACATAACATCATTCTCATATGCCATTTGGATCAAAGATGTCTTAGAAGAATTTATATCCTTGTGACCCAGCTCACCTCTTTCTGACCCCAACTTGGTAGAATGTAAGACCAATGTAAGACAAATTAAGTGTTGGGTTGTGTCACAAAGATACTCTTGAGTCAATAAAAAATGTTTTAGCAGCCATGGCTTCACCAATCAAAATTATTTCATTATTTTGTCATGTCTTTCTATCTTTTATTTATTGATTGATACACTAACAATCCATTCGTATTAAGTAACATAACATCTTTTTCCTTTTCCCTTTTGATAAAAAATGTCTTAGAAGAATTTATATCCCTATAACCTAGCTCACCCCTTTTCGACCCCAACTTGGCAGAATGTTAGACCAAGGTAAGGCGGGTTAAGCGTTGAGTTATATCATGGGTATACCTTTGAGTTAGTAAAAAAAATAAAAGATCTAAAAACCATGGCTTCATCAATCAAAATAATTTCTTTATTTTCTCTCCCCATATGTCTATCTTTGATTTATTGATTGATACACTAACAATCCATTCGTATTAACTAACATAACATCCTTCTCCTTTGCCCTTTGAATCAAAGAATCCTTAGAAGAATTTATATCCTTGTGACCTAGCTCATCCTTTTCTGATCCCAACTTGGTAGAATGTAAGACTAAGGTAAGGTGGGTTAAGCATTGGGTTGCGTCGTAGAGATACCTTTAAGTAACAAAAAAATAAAAGATCTAGAAACTATGGTTTCACCAATCAAAATTATTTTTTAATTTTTTCCTCATGTCTTTCTATCTTTTATTTTTTGATTAATACATCAACAATCCATTCGTATTAATTAACATAACATCCTTCTCTTCTACCCTTTGGATCAAAAATGTCTTAGAAGAATTTATATCGTTGTGACTTAGCTCACCCTTTTTCGACCCCAGCTTGGTAGAATGTAGACCAAGGTAAGACGAGTTAAGTGTTGGGTTGAATCATAGGGATACTCCAGAGTCAACCAAAAAAATCTAGAAACCATAGTTTCACCAATCAAAATTATTTTTTTATTTTCTCTCGTCATATATTTTTTTATCTTTTATTTGTTAATTGATACAACAACAATCCATTCGTATTAAGTAGCATAACATCCATTTTTTCTGCCCTTTGGATCAAAGTAACCTTAGAAGAATTTATATCTTTGTGACCCAACTCACCTCTTTCCAAGCCCAACTTAGCAGAATGTAATACCAAGGTAAGGCGGGTTAAGTGTTAGCCTGTGTCACAAAGATACTCTTGAGTCAACCAAAAAAAATTAGATACCATGACTTCACCAATCATAATTATTTATTTATTTTCTCTCTCCATGTCTTTCTATCTTTTATTTATTGATTGATACACCAACAATCCATTCGTATTAAGTAACATAACATCATTCTCCTCTACCCTTTGGATCAAAGATGCCTTAGAATAATTTATATCCTTGTGACTCAGCTCGCCCCTTTTTTATCCCAACTTGGCAGAATGTAAGATCAAAGTAAGGCAAGTTAAGCATTGGGTTACGTCGTGAGGATACCCATGAGTCAACCCAAAAAACAAAAGATCTAGAAACAAAACATCCTTCTCCTCTGCCTTTTGGATCAAAAATGTCTTACAAGAATTTATATATCTTTGACCTAACTCACCCCTTTCTAACCGCAACTTGGTAGAATGTAAGACCAAGGTAAGATGGGTTAAGCGTTGGGTTGTGTTATGAGACTACCCCTAAGTCAACCAAAAAAACAACAGATCTAGAAACCATGTCTTTATCAATCAAAATTATTTCTTTATTTTCTTTCTTCATATGTCTTTCTATCTTTTATTTATTGATTGATACACCAACAATCCATTCGTATTAAGAAACATAACATACTTCTCATTTTCCCTTTGGATCAAAGGTGCCTTAAAAGAATTTATATCCTTGTGACCCAACTCACCCTTTCTGACTCCAACTTGGTAGAATGTAAGACCAAGGTAAGGTGGGTTAAGCATTGGTTTATGTCATGAGGATACCCTAAAGTCAACAAAAATAAAAATAAAAACCATAGCTTCACCAATCAAAATTATTTCTTTATTTCCTACCACTATGACTAGGAAATAATAAGGTGAAATATTTAACCAAAATGTGCAAAGGCATAATATTAAGTGATTGCTTAGTAATAAAATAATTTTATTTCTCCACACTTATATGATAAGAATGTATGCAATATTGGAAGCATAAACAAAACACATGAAGCGTTGATAAAATATGGTTAAACACAAGATGAGTAGTAATAGTAAATATATGGTGGAGTGCAACATTATATTGAGCAAATTTTGGAAGTTGATATTTTGGGTACTCAAATTATGAAGGAGTAGGGCTTTATACAACTTCATGTTGATGATAAACCTATTAAACATACAAACCTTAATATAGCAACTATTTGATGGATGAAGTGACTTGTGCTAGATTGTTGCATGGTAAAGATATTATGATTGGTGTATGGTGATTTGAGATGACTAGGTGCATTTAGTTTTGAAGATGTTGATAGATATAGTGATTCACCCCTTTGAGGGAAACTCAAATAAAGAGTTGTGTACGAGCCTATGTTGGAATATTTGTGACTAATAAACCTTTCAAATTTGGAAAAGTATTAGGCATAATAATGCACAACATCTAAGCATGGCAATTTGGACTAATGTCTTTAAGACCATTATAACCTTGAAACCTATTGTAGCCTTTGTAGTTAGGGTTAAAAATCTCAAATCAGGTAAATGTATAAACATCAACAACAAAACCCTAACAAACACAATGAAGCACAAGACAACATGAAAATCAAAATAATAAACAAAAATGCAAACCGATCTCCATATTATGCTCAATTTATCTCCTTTGCTCTTCTCAACCTCGCATGAGAATGCTTCATTTGAAGGTTTATGAAAGATTTAAGTAGCATAAGGATGCTTGAAGAATTGAATCCCTAAATGGCTTCTGAGAGGCTATATTTATAAAATTTTGATGTGGAAGGAGATAAGATTTGATAAGGATTTGATTTTTTCTTTATTTAATCAAAGAGGAAATAAACTGAGAAAAGATAAGATTTAAAAAGATAGAAAGATATTGATTTTATGTTTTAAAGGAAATAAATCCTAAAAAAGATGAGAGGGATAATTAAATTAATTAGATACATATGAGTTTGAATTTTGGAAAGAAAGCAAAGATATATTTTTAGGATTCTATTAATTAAATAAATATTTGATTTTATTTTTTTGGCAAAAGTGGCAAACCACTATAATTTATTATATATATAAGTAAAATATTACAAAAAACCTGGTTCAAAGAGCATATCAGTAGGAAAGAATGAGGAAGAAAACCTCCGATTGTAGCTCGATTAGATACAAAAAATGATCTTACAAAATCACCCCAATAATAGGGACCTATAACAAAGTTTGACAAAGTCATTAAAGAAAAAGCCGATCAAAATTACACCCAACCGAGATTTTTTAATTATCCAAAATGATAATTTCCTTTCCTAGCCCTCTTCAAAAAACAAAAAATACTTATTCCTCCATTTCCATAATATCATTTTCTACTTGGTTTTCCTTGAATTGTCGGTTTGCATTGCCCAGTTCATTCAGTTGCAGAGGAATATTGAGATTTGGGATCACTTGTTGCTGTGAAGGAGTAGAGGAGTTTGCTTGGTCTGAAATAACCAATAAAGGAGTCGGTCGAGGTGTTTGAAAAGTTGGAGGATGCAGATTAATTGGCTCATGATGAACGTGGATGAGCAAGGTAAGGATATCGTTAGTCCTGGACTTCTAATTTCATCTGCAAGATCCCCACCTATCGCCACCCTATGCATTTCCAGAGCTGACTATATATAGTGGAAACTTGCATCTCTAGTGTTTTTTTTTGTCATCAAGCATAGAAACGTAAACGTTCTCATTGAGAAGAAAATGTCGAGGAAAAAGGCCACCAAGTCTCCCATGACCTTTCCAAAATTCGTATGCTTGAACCCCTTTAATCAGTTTACCATCTTGAAGAAAAATATCCTTAACAACCTTTGATGCTATCAATTGAAGATCAGGAATAGATTGAAGCAAGTAGTATGCATTAGATAGAAAAACTGAGACCAATTGAGAAGGGAAAATTGCCCATCGAGCTTGTGGGTAGAGGACTTCATCTCCAATATTTCAAACAACAGACTTTTTAAACTGATAACAATGGATTTTAAATACTTGAGCTAGCTGAAGATTGCCAATTGTTTATGAAACATTTGATTTATTTAATTAATGTTGGATTTATGATTTCATTAATTAAATAATATAAATTATTTAATTAATATTAGAAGAACGAAGGGATTATGAATAGAAAGGGAATAAATGAAATTAGTTAAATAAATAAGATTTATTTAACTAATTAGATGATGACATGGGTACCTACGGCAAAACATGCTACAAGATGTCTAAATGATGTAATGTTGTAACAAGGTATTGTAAGAGGACATTTTTGGGTGTCTAGAGCCTTTCCCCTAGGAGAAAGGTGTAGAGGTATTATAAGGAACATATTGACCTCTTAATTATCCTAACTTGAACATGTAAGTAGTAAATGTTGCATGAGTGTATCTTACCTTGGATACATCTTGGGTTTAACTTAATTATCTTGGGTTAAACATTGGCATTGTATTGATTTAAACTATGCATGTGCAATCATCAAATGGTGTTAAAAAGGAAAATTATGATGCATAAAAAATTAAGCATGAAGTTAAATGTTATTAAACCCTATCTAGTAGGATTTGAGAAATGACTATAACTTAAAACAAGCATTTAAATACTCTTGGGCTTGTAAAGATGTATATTTAGTATAAGAACCTCAAGGATGAACCTATTATATGATTTCTAATCGAACTGCTTCCCTAATGGCTTGTGAGAACTAAGGTAATTTTATGTTGAGTATTATGTCTAGCCCTATGTTGTTAAGATGAACTTGAGAAAATTCAAGTTGGTTTACGAATAATAATGGGTCAAGTATAATTGAAGACCTTGATATCCTCAAAGAGAAGTGTTATAGTATGGGTTGTTAAATCATATACTTAATTATGTTCTCCTAGCTATTGTTAAGTGTTAATAATGAAAGATAGAAATTAAAATAAACCTTGGATATGAGAATTCGTGCGTAGGTATCCTTGAGAGACTTTGTAAGGAGAACTATGTGTGACTTTGACCCGTTTTGAAATGAAAACATAGGAAGTCTTTGGGTGAAGGATGCCTTTGTGACCTCAAGTCTGTAGGGGGAGGGTCTAGGGGGGATAACTCCTAGATGTTGGGATTATTCTTACATGGTCTAACCTTTCCTCTTCCATAAGCTTTAGTTTGAGGCTAAAACAGGTATGAAATGGGTATGATGAGGTAAGGAAATCTAATAACTTGTACTTAATGTATGATGTGTTCTGACTAGTAAATGAATAAAGTAAGCAATTTAACTACTTATAATTGGCAATTGAATATATGTATAAGTTTGGCAAAGTCCATCTCATGTTGGTTCCATGTGACTTTATGTGGTGAAAACTGATCCCATATCTAGAAGTCTCTATGTATAGGCCCGTATATATGTTGACTGTGATTGTGTTTCATGTTATGTATGACCCACCCAAGTGTGAACCTTCGAGATATTTGAGCAGTGATAGGAAATCATTAGATCGTGCCAATGATCAATGTCTGGGCTACTGTGAGAGACTAGTCAACATTCACCTCGTTCACAGAGGTGAAGGTAGCAAGCTACCTTGGTTATGATTAAGATACAATAACAGTTGTATAGGTAGGGACCCATCTGTGCAGGTAATGGTAATCCATGGCTAACTATTGTATCAAGGGGGTTCACTAGTTGTCACTGAGGGCATGAAAGTGACCGAGGCCAGTGTTACCCGGGATTGTGAAAAAGATAGCTGACAATACCACTAAGGTCACAAGGTGGTATATGTCGGGAGATACTTCATGGGTGGACAAACTTGTCGTCAGTGGCCTATAGGCGATTGAAGTTGGAATCCACCAGGTTTGGTAGGTTCACTACTTGGGGAAACCCTTGGAATGGTGAACAGACCCGCAATGTAGTATGGGATGCACCGAATACCCTTCCTAGTTGTCAGACTATATACCTAGCCTTGTGGGGTTGAGGATGGACCCACAATGTAGTATGGGATGTATTGAATCGTCTTCCCATTTGTCCAATGGTGTAGAAGACCAGTGGAAAAGATGGATCTATGGTGTAGTGCGCAATGCATCGCTATTCTTTCTATTTTGGATGCATTATGGACATGTGTTAGCCATTGTGATGGTTAGTCAACCATTGTTATTATGTTTATGTGATGTATGGTAGAGCTCGTCACTGTGTTTATATGATGTATGATGGAATTTGTCATTGTGAATTGCGATATATGTTGGAGCCAGTCACTAATGTAATTGTGATATGGGAATGAGATAATAATTGTTGTACTTATGATTTATATATGAGCTAATCATCGTTATACTTGTGATTTGTGTATGATCCAATCATTGTTATACTTGTGATCTATGTATGATCCAATCATTGTTATACTTGTGATCTATGTATGATCCAACCACTGTTATACTTGTGACCTATGTATGATCCAGTCATTGTTGCACTTGTGATCTATGTATGATCCAACCACTATTATACTTGTACTATGAATGAATTAATCAACTTGTGAATATGGATGTATGCTCATGATAATAATTCTATATGATATTTTTTATTATGTTATGATATGCCCCTAGTGATTATTGTGATTGTACACTAATGTCAAGTAATGATTGGTATGGACCTAACACTTGATGGAAAAAATATTATCATATTATTATAATTAACTATGTTGATAGTTTACACATATTAAATTAATAGTTAAGGGATAAAGGTGAGATAATAGATCTCATACAAGAGGAGAGACTGAACTTCCTCTGTCATTGTAGGGCGAACTACGAAGCCTCTGGTTTCCTATGAGGGGATACATAGGCAGGGTCATCATGAACCCTCGATGCTTAGGTTGTAGGTCTATGAATGACCCTATTTGTAGGAGCTTAAACTTCTAAGTGTAAGCATATAAGTTGTGATGTTAATTTTTTATCATAATGATGAATGAAGAACTTTTAATATTAACACTTCAAATTTAGATGTGAAAGATGCTTGGTCAATTAAGTTGGTAGATGGGTGCTAAATGGATTTTAAAATTTTTTTGTTGTGCCCAAGATGGGATTTCATAATTATTTTCCCTATTTTCTATGTCTCTTCTTTTGTGTGTGTTTCTCTCTTACCTTTTCCATGCACATCTCACTTTATTTCTTATTACTTTTATTTATGCTTTCTTTCAATTTATATTTTTCTCGATTTAGCTTTATTTTTGTCTCTATTTCTTTCTTTTTAAAATTATCTCTTTTTTTTTCACTTTTTTATTTCTCTTCAACTTTTTTTTATTTAACTTCACCATGTAATTCTTCGTCTTTACATGTTTGTTTTCTTTTTCTTATTTGACATTCAATGTTTCTCCTTCACCATTTTATTTTTCATCTTTACATGTTTGTTTTCTCTTTCTTATTTGACATTCATTGTTTCTCATTCACCATGTAATTCTTTGTCTTTACATGATCATTTATTTCTCTCTTTCTTATTTAACATTCAATGTTTCTTTTATTTTCTCTCTTTTCTTTATTTTCTCTCTCTTTATGATTGTCCATATTTATGTCCCTTTTTTTTTCTATTTATTTTTATTTTCAATTCTTTTTTATTTTTTTAATTTATTTTTATGTCCCTTTCTCAATTTCTTTTTTGTTTTTTGTTTTTGTTTATTTTTATTTCATTTTTCTACTCTTTTTTTTTGTTCTTCTTTTATTTTCTATGACTTATTGTTTCTCTCACTTAATAGTTTCATTCATCCTATTGCTTTTCGATTTTTTATTTATTTTCTCTCACTTTCATTTACTCATTCTTTCCTTTTTTATTCTCTCTATCTCATGCTTGCTTTATTTTTTATTTATGTTTTTCTTTTTATGTATCTACTTTCTATTGTTAATTTCTTTTATAAATTTATCTCATTTCTTATCTATATACCTTTCTTTTTTTGCCTACACTTTAATATTACTTATCTTTTTCTCTATGTTACACTTTTTCATTTGTGTATTTTTTTATTTTGTACATCTATTTCTTTTTTCTTAAATTCTTGGCTATTTTCTCTCTCTTTTTTTTTGCCTTTGTCTTTTTTTAATCTATCATTTATCTTGTAGTTTTCTCTTTTTCTTTTGCTTTGATTTCTTACATTTCCTTAGTTTTGTGTGTCTCTCTCTATTTGTGTTTATTCTTTACATATTTATTTTGAAGATTCTTTGTTTCTTCACCAATATTTCTCTGTTTTTGTTTCTCTCTTTTTTTTGTCATTTCCTTGGATACTTTTTGTAATCTTTATCTCTGCATTTGGAATTCTCTCTCTTTCTCTCCACTTTATTATATTTTTTGTCTTTCTAAATTTGTTTATTATTTAAACAAATTGCTTGTGTGAGTATATCTTTGCTATCTATCTATCTTCATTCTCTTTCTCTATCTCTTTATGTTTTTTGGTCATTCATTATTTATTTATTCATCTCCATGTTATTCTTTCTTTATTTTATTTCTTGAACTTTCATGATTTTTTTTGATATTTTTATCTTTTTGTCTACTTTTTGTCTTTTGACTTTCTCTCACAACCTCTTTTTTTGTTGTCTCTCCATGTCCCTACCTCTTTCTCTATATTTATTTCTTTTATTTTCCCTTTTTACTCTTTATTTTTCACTTCTCATTCTATCTATTTTATATCTAGATCTATTTTTCTATTATCTTTCCTTGTATCTAATTTATCAAGTCCATTCCTTCCCTTCAGGTTTTCTCTCTTTCTCTTTCTCCTTCAATTTTTAATACAAACATGTTTTCAATCATTTGATGATGTTAAATACATAGATAGTAATTAGATTATCTATGTTAAAATTGAATTAAAAACCCATCTCCATACCCTCTTTCACTCTCCTAAGAAGGAATAGAAGTCAGGTTTGTCTTAGAGCCCACACGAATAGCGAAGGAGGCTTAAGTCATGGGTATGCTCCCCATGGTCATGGGTTTGACTTCGAGGCCCAGGTTTACTCGATGCAAGTGGCTTGTGGACTATTGCATACATCCTTAGGGGATTAGTCTCGCCCCAACATGACACCCCTTCCTGACCCCAACTTGGCAGAATGTAAGGCGGGTAGGGTGTTGGGTTGGATCATAGGTGTAAGGCCACTCAATCAACTCCCCATAATACATGTAAGGATTATTTAACATGTGGTAACAATATACCTCACAACATAAAATCCATATGGTTTATAGTAGATTCACTTGTTAATTATAAGTATTTTATTTGCATTGTGATAATGTTCTAAAAGATATTGGTTGTTTTAAATGAATGATATTTGAACAAGTTGTGAATAAGCTTAATGGTACTTTTGGTGTTTAAAGTGTTATGGAATATGTGGATGTTAATTCTAAATCGTTTGACAATCCACATTCCTTGCATATTGATGGAATCCTTGCACATTGCTCATTTATATGATGCCAAAATGGGTGTGGTAATAGGATGTTAGGAATATTTAGCAATAGGTACTAGAGAAATAATGGAGTGGGGAGACATAATTACCTTAAGAATCAGTTAAGTAATAATACTAGTGAAATTTACAAGGTAAGTGTAGATGAAGGAATCATAAGTTTATTTATATCACTTCTAGTATTGATTGTCAAGTGTGTGGAATGAATGCATTTTCACTTACAATGTCATCTAATTGGGTTTACCTCTATTGGTAATTGGAGATTTATTTGATTGAGGATTGCACAAGAATTAACTTTAGTCTTAGGTGTGATCTTACATTAAAATGATGAGATAAAAATAATAAGTAATAAAGTTAGTATATAATTATTACTTATGGATCCATATATTATAAAGATTAATGTCACAAGATCAAGAGAGGGAGGACGTATGTTAAGAATAGTTAGTTTCATGAAACAATTAAAATAATATCCATGAATTATGCAACTATAAAACCTTAGCTAGGGCATGAAAGTGTTAAAAGGAGAAAGAAAGAGAAAATGTTAGTTAAATGACCAAAATTATTAGGATATTTAGTATCAAATATTACCATTACTAATTAAGAATGTACCAATTGGATTTGTATCAAGTATTGTTTATATTTTTATCACTAGTTAGTTATGTCACAAAGGATAAATTGTTAATCACTAGTATAGTGTTTATTTGATTAATAGAAGAACATTTGTTACAAAAGGTCTAAATTAACCAAAGTTTGCAAAGTATGGAAAGGTCGTTAATAATTATTACAATATTAAATTAATATTCCACCATATTATTGAAATATAAATCATAGGGAGTAATTGAGTTGGTTGTACTCTATTTGAGATGGTTATCTCAATATCACACTTTCCACCTAACCATACTCCAATTCATAGAAATAAATTGAGAAATCAGTCCCACATCACTTCAAAAGGTGGTCCAACTACCATTATCACTATATTCTTTGCCACTGTGCTAAGTCAGCAGTGGATTTCTTGTTAATGACACTATATCTCAAGGAGTAATCAATGCGATATGAATTGGGGGGGGATTTCAAAGTTTGAATGCCAAGCTTTTATTTCCATCTTTAATGAACGTGATGGGAAGGATCTACAAACACGCCAAGCCTAGAGGAAGAATGTTACCATCAAAACAATTCAAGATCACGAGATCATTTCATTGTGTTCTCTTTGGGTAAATATTTTGAGGAGCCTCTATTGTAGCTTAGGGTTTTACATAAAAGGTGATAGCTCCTTTCTTGCGTGACATTGCACCAACAAATGGTTTCCTCAAAATGATGTCTTTATGAGGCTTTCACCATATATCTTGAAGAGGGGGTTTGAGGGTAGAAAGGAGTGTTTTACATGTTAGGAAGATTTTAGAAATCAATCCTTACTTTTTCACGAGAAAATGCTTTGAACACATGAAGAAGGAAAAATAAACACTTAAGGGGAAGTTATTCTGATGCTAAGCAAAATGGGAAGGATGGTATAAACCTTGGATTGTGGGAGCCAAAAGGGAAAAATGGTTTTGTGAATGAGAGCGATTGGGGTGACTTGTTTTGCCCTATATTCTAGATCAATTAGACTCATTCCTTCAAATTTATCAAGCTATTCCTTAATCACATGGATGCAATACAATGAAGGTTCTCAAAAAATAATGGAAGAGATGGTGTACTATTGTAGATGCTGATTACACGTCCCTAGCTTCCAAGGAGGAGATTGGATACTAGTGGGGTGTTGAACCCCTTTCTTTTGTTCTAGATTGTTTATCTTCTCAATCCACTCTAAACCCAACACACATGCAACAAAATATAAAGTCTAGTAGTTCAATGGAAGACTCCTGAAGCTACTACCAATGTCAATCCTTGTCTTGTTAGGTTGAAAGAACCTTCACATAAAAATTGAGTTTTCTAAGTGGGGACTTGTGTGCCTCTATTGGGTGTCTTGTGTTGTTGCACGATGAAAACTGAGCAGCAAATTCATTCGCACAATAGCATGATCACACTAGATGGGCACACAGGAGGCGACTTTTTGTTATGGCAACACAACTTAGATTAGTATTGGAGGGCCTTTTTCAATTTTTCATTGCTCTCAACAAAGAAGGTTACACATGAGGCAATAGGAGGACTTGGTATGTACCTAATACATACATTTTTGTTACTTTATATCTGGAAGTTTTCAAAGCCATATATAAGAAAACTTGAAAAATAATCTTGGCGTAGCCTTAGAATTTGTTTTGCTATTTTATTTGGGTTAACAAAGCCCTGGAATTTTGGTTAGAGTTAAATGGAATTGGTTTCATTAATCTACCATGATAAGCTCTTTAAGCCCAAACCACTAGCTAGCTTTCATTCAACTTCCTAAATTTTTCCTTTTCCCTTTAAGTGTTTGAAGTTAAAAGTGGAACTTTCAATAATAAACCTAGTGAAACTTGAACAAAGGTATATTCAAGATATTACATTATTAGTCCATTGTGTTTGTTGTTCAACAAAAAATATGTAATCTTGTCCTTAAATTACTTTGTCATTTTTTTCCTCATCTTCGACCTGCCTTAGCTCACTTCCAGTTTGGGTTTGAATCTCTCAGTCAACTCCATATTTATCTCCATTTTAATTTCATTCTGACTCAAAATAGAATAGTGGGAAAACATAAGAAGATCTATAGAGGCATATATAATAATGTTGAGTCGGATGAAGCTTGGAATTTCTTTTTAAATTTATCTTGTGACATTGGATTTTATTTTTTTGGAGCTATGGAGGTTGGTTCCTATTATGTATCTAAAGTATGCTTTGGTATTTATACACGGATAAAAATATCTAGGTTACCTTTCTTTGTTTATTATGACACATGCACACACTTCTATAGTAGCTTTCATTCCTTTTCCACTATTTTGTTGGCTTTAAGTTCCAAGGGTTTCAAATCCAGGGATTCCTAAGTACTACCAAAATGGAAAGACTATAGGTAACAAGTTCGATGGATTTCTATATCCAGGTTACTTCTATTCAATTCAAATATAATAGGAGACTTAAGTTTGAAAAAACTTATATTTGTTAATTCAACTTTAGGTACATCTTATGCCACAATATTTGTTTCTTAATTAAATAAGCAACATGTTATTAAGTGTAGTTGTACTCAATCTAAACCAGTAGCAAACTCTTTTCCAGTTTTTGGTTGTCAAAAAATTTAGAGGTGCAACTTGCCTCTAAGTTGTCACTTGTAAAACCCATTTTAAAAATATTCAAATAAGCTTTGGTAAATTCGTCTTATATCGTTCCATTTAAAAAGAAATTCCTGATATTCCATAATCTTATACACAAGCATAACTCATGTAATGATTTATCCTTAGGAAGAGTGTAGTATGTGCCTCAGATACCTCCATAACTCTTATAACCTATAAAACTTTGAAAAGATTATGACACATGTAAATGTAAACAAATCTAATGGTGAAAATTAAGGGTTCTAAAATATTTCCAGTCTCAGAAAACTACCAAAACTCAGACACAGATTTTCGGTTTCAGAACTAAACAGAATTTCAACTTCCAGATTTAAAGATAGTTAATGTGCTGAATGCAGAACATTATTCAATTTCTATGACTGCATAACTTTGAAGGATTAGCTATAAGTATGTTTAGGAAACACGTCCTCTAAGAGTCACGTCTCATGAGAGGATGTGTCTCCACAAGTGGAGACACGTCCACTCATGGGACATGTTCTATAAAGTGCGGACTAATCATACAATTAACAATGCGTTAGAATAACACTAACAGCGAATAACAATCAACTTTCGATTTAGAATATCAAATATAATTTGCAATTCATAAATTAGAATGTTAAGATTTCCAGAAATAACGATGAATGCAATCGGTCTGAAATACGATGGTGCTTGCAGTAATCGATTTCCAGATCTGACCGACGCTAACTTTCAATAACACTCCCTCTTAGCTAGGGAAGATGTATCAAATTGAATAACTAGAGATATCACCTAAACACATGATATCTAAGACATAATATGATTTCTCAATATTGTCAAGTCACATGACATTCTTCATATCATATCTCATTATGGTATGTGCACTGACATCAAGTCACATGATGTCTACCATAATTCATGGCATATCCATGGATATAAATATCCACCATGATTATCTCTTAATGATCATAATGATCTACAAGTGATATCAAGTCCCATGATATCAATAAGAGACACTATCATGACATGTCCATAATATCAAGTCACATGATATCTACCATGATAGTTCGATCATTGTAGAGTCGTCACTTTACAATGTCAATTACAAGTGTACATTATTAGAAAGATCGTCACCTTTCAATAATGCATACAGGAAAAGTAGGCCCATAAAGTCATGGAGTCACACACATGACTCACTTAAATGCTTCTTGGCATATTGCTTACCTTGTGTCATTATTGTGCAAGCGTGATTGATTATTACTTTACTCCATATTTTGGTAGTTATCTTGTTGTGTACAATATATTTGAATTTTGTATGATAAAGGAGGTAGAGACACCATTTGAACTCAAGGGTTCTACCCCATTGTTTACCAACCAAGTGTGATGGTTGAAGTCTAGTTGTCAAACTAAGATTTTTCTATGAAATATATGTTAGAACCTAAAATTCCCTATAATTTTTGGCAATATTTGAGGTTCCTATGATGAAAAAATTGATTGCAATACTCAGAAATGCACCTGTACAATCTATTATAGGAAGCCTACTTTGAAAATCATAAAATGAATCTGGTTCAATTCCATACCAAACCACTTTTCAAGTATTTTTCTCTTCCATATGTGAGTGTGTACACTAGATTTCAGCTTCCTACGATTAGTTTTGATAGGGTTTCAAAGTACCAAGTTGGAGGGTTCTGGAAAGGTGGTTGTGTGCACATTGTTCAATTTGCCAGGGAGGTCAACTTTGGAAAAAAAATTGTGAACTGGATGATTATGATGATGAGTTAATTGGTGTTTCATATTCTTCCCATGATAATATGCTCTCATGTCAATTTTCAGAACCTCAACACCTCATTTGATATTTTTTCAAAATCAAAAGCAAAAGGAATTTTTATAGTTTTGTTGTTTGCATTTTCAGAAGGTTTTAGAAAGGTCAACTTTGACCTTTGATATTTGGTGAATGAAGTGAATTGGCAAAAAACCATTTTGCATAAATGTTCATTTGACCTAAATGAACTAATTTTCCCATTTACAGCTTCCCAAGAAGAGATATGATATTTTTCCAAGAGGGTGAGTTGGCGAGTTTTAGATGATTTTGACAAGTGCAGTTTTCAGAAAAGTCTGGGTGAGCTACTTTGAATGTGTTAATATCCCACAATCCTGATGACTTCATGAAAATCCATCTAGCAACCATGCTCTACTACTATTAATCAACATGCTAGTGAATTTTCATGACTCCAGAAGAGTGTTTGATCAATTTTCCAAGGCAATTCTAGAAGCTAGTTGACTTGCTTTGATCACAAAGTGTTAGGAAGCAAAGTTTGATAAATACCCAGTGCATGTTTAAGAGGCATTTTAGATCTTTGATGGAATAATTGTAAGAGAGTTCAAGTGAAATAACATTGAAAAGAGCTCAAGGAAACAAGGATGCAGAGATAGATGTAGACCCATGTTATAAGTTTAAAAAAAAAAAAATTCAGACAAAAGATAACATCAAGGACAAAGGGGAAAATTAGATCTCATTATTGTCTTGAAGAATTTTTGTTGTCTCTTTGTATTTATTTATCTGCCACCCACATTAATCTACCCAAATCACATCCAAGAAGCCCTAGAGGTCCTTGATGGGGTAAGTATTACAGTGAGAAAAGGGGGCCAACAACCAGATGAAAGAAGCATGATTTTCATCCTGATGCTTCATGCTTTGTTGCACAACCATCAGAGAAAAACATTGATGTTTAACAAGGAACATGGAATAGTTCTAGTCATTATTTCACAAGAGAGTTCAACACCCACAAAAGAGAATGGTGTATCTATTGAATCATTCGATCAAACTAACTTCCCAAGGAAAATGGATGGCAGGCTGTTGTTCCAGTAAAAGGTTCCATGGTAATCACTTCCTGCATAAATAGTGGACCTTCAAGCCCATCAGTGAGAAAAACAGTAAAACCTATATTTGCTCCAGGTTTCCTCAAAGGGCCTCCAACTCTTTCAGTTTCATTAGGAGGAACAAGTTCACCACATACAATAGTATTCTTGGTGACAAAATGATGACCTCAAAATTTGTTCAGGTTAGCACCATGAATATTCTGCAAGCTCAATGAATGTTTCTAATCCTTGATCAGAAGTATTTATGCATAAAAGTGAAAAAGAGAATCTTAAAGTACTAAGAGTCAATAAGAATTATCCCCACGGATCATCTACAAATAGTACATCGTTCTCATTGTCGACAAACACAATTTTCCAACCTAAAGGAGGATCTTCAAATTGATCGATGAAGGAGAAAGTGGTATAGATGCCCAACCAAGAGTTCTAAAGACTGGTCTCTGCATACTTGAAACAAAGAATGCGTTGGAGGACAAACAATGGGAACTTCTTCCTAAAATGCAGGAAAACGTTGAAATGTGAGAATGGACAAGAATAATAGATGTGTCTTTGAACGATGTTACTATATGAGATGTCGATTTTCTATTTGTTTGGGCAGAGCAATATGATTGGGACCGAATGATGTATGTAAAGCAAGACAGGTTTATTGAAATGTGCAATGTGTACATACTAGCACCACAATTCACGGTCATGAAACACTAGATGATTCTACATGAAATGCAACAGAAAGGTTACTACCCTAATGCCATAATTTGTAATGTTGTTGTCACAAGCGAGTCTTTTGATCATGTTGCGAAGGTTGTGATGGGCATAAAGTGCGAGGATGAATTGTTTTGAGGGTAGAGAACCTTATTGCTTCTAAGATGATTTTAGAAGGATTTAACCAAATAATTCATGTTATTCATCATCATGTTGGCATGGGAATTGCTTAGCTCACAAATTGTGCTCTGAAGCCATACAACAATCAAATGATGGAGATCGGAATTTCATGCATGAAACACTTTATTGGGAAAATCCTTTTCGAGATGATGTGCCAACTATAATACCTACAATGAGGATATTGGTTCTTTGCTGACAAGAGGCCCATTTGATGAGACAAGGATGCTACTGAAGATAATTTTACATCGATGAGGATCGCATCATAAAAAAAACCAAATGTATGGCATGCCAAAAGCCTTCGAGAGATACCAAGCAAACACTAGATTTGCGAGCATAGATGGAGGGGTCGTCCTTTGTAATAGGCAATTAAAGATTAAAATAAATAAGAATGAAAAGGTCGCGCCATTTTCCAAAGCTTTGAATATTTTAAGTGGCAAGTGAATGTTAGGGTAGGTCATAGGCAAAGGAGAGGAGAAGATGTCATTCACCCTTTGGAAGTGTTACTGGAGGATCTTTATAATGTATGTTTGGTGAGCAAGAAAACGATGAGTAGATCTGAACAACTTTGGAATGAGCAACAAAACCTAATATTGAAGAATGCCATTCACCCAAATTTCTGATGATAATGCCATACAATTCATTGCAAATGAGTGCAGAAATCCTGTCAAAAAGGGAAATGTTAAGGAAGGCACTTGCTTGTTGCACATTCTACCAGGCCAGTTTTAAAAAGAACAAATGCTTAGTTTCTTAAATTATCTTCTGTATTAGGGCTTCCTGTCTATATTCTTTAATGGCGTGATTCAATCTAGAGAGCTCCGAGTGCATCAGGTAAAGACTGTCAAAGCATAAACCCTAAACTGGTGCGGTGTTGGAAAGCCAAAATTTCATCAAAGAGAAAATGAATATTGGAGTGAGTGATTTTTTAATCCCTTCGATATTCTGATATAACAAAAGGGAATTAAGTAATTTATCGAGGAGAAAGACTGGTATCAGACAGAACATATTTGAAGTCTCTTCGAAACTCTGATAAAGCAGTGAATCATAAATTTCATCGAAGAGATATACCTAGATATTTTGAAGTGAGTATTTTTTGAGTCCTTTCGAAATCCTCAGAATAGTAAAGAACATACAATTGGAATTTTATCGAAGGGAGAAATAAACATTGACAAGAACAAATAATAATCCCTTTGATGTGGTGAAAAATAAATATCGGTGATATGTTGTGGTGAGTATTTTTGGGAATATGAAAGTCACAACCTTAAAAATTATCTTGGCAAGAATATGAATTTCACTGATGAAATAAAACATTTTTACTGAAGAAATTGATGCAAAAACCATGGAGTGAGCAATCATTTTTACTCAAAGGGGGCTTTTTCATTTTGAGTAAAAGTGCATATGAGCATGAAATGGGGAAACATAAAAGGTGAAGACTCATTAAAATAATCAAAGCATGGCGTAAAAGTATGATTGTAAAATGTTTTCACAATATGGTGAAATATTCCTAAGAGTAAATGTGAGCGTGAAAATTGCTAGCAAAAGAAGGATTATCATTATCATTAAAATTAATTTCATGGGGAATGCAATTATTTTAATCTATGGAAGGTAATTAATTAAATGAAGAGTTGCACCAGACGTGTGAAGGGTCATAACCCTAGACGTACAAAGTATAAATGACAGACAAAATTAAAAGAAGGAATCAATAAGCAGTAGAAATCGGTAGTTAGATAGGTTGATTAATTGCATCAACAAATGTTATGATGTGTATTGCAAAATCATTTTAAAGTTGATAGATGGACAAGAAATTATAATTCGATGGCTACACTTATGGTGTTCAATTATTTGTTAATATTCTTGCATATGATTTTATCTTGTTGTCTCTAGTATGATTTTCCCTTGTTATTTAAATCAATGTATCAAGGATATGTTTGATTTATCAAAACATATTTGTTGTTTTTGTGAGGTTCATTTAACTAGTTAAATTCTTTTAAATAAGTCACATTAATTTGGGAGAATCATTGGATCGATAAGAAGAGTCTGATAAACTACATCCTTGCACATTTATGTGAGTGATAAACAATAAAAGTGCCAAATAATTAGAGTTAAGCCAGAAAGAAGTCACATACCATTTACATTTTGACTCCACTTACCCAATCGAATTAGGCACTGATTATACCCACTTCATTACAAAAATTCATAAAATCTTGTTCATATATTCATATTTCAATATTTAGTAGTATAGGAGTAGTTATTAGAGTTTGCATCTAATTCACATTTCATGCCATTGTGGATAGATCACCAAAGCTAAAAAAATCACATAACCTTTAAATCTGCACTAATTGTTAAGGTACACTCGCCTAGGTTTAGTAGAGCCTAAAGTGCAGGGGGTTCTCAATCACATTAATTAACCCTGTTCATTAGCCAAAAATATTACCATAGAGCTTGGCATCCTCTTAAGGTTTGTAACGTACATTTTTGAGATCTAACAATATATACGTAGACAAGGCCATCAAAGATGAACCCTCAAGGAATTAGGTTTGGCCTCTAGGGTTCACTCTCTTTTCATTACTTTCAGTTAATATAGATATATTGTATTGGCATAGCTTGTGACTTGATTGTATCTTCCAATCATGAATGTGTTTGTAGGACTAAGTAAGTCTATCTCAATGATGTGAATTCCATGTCTCCACTTGAAGCCTACTAGGATTGCCTAAGCAATTTAGTTACTTGACTGAATATTATAATCTATATTTGGTCAAATGTTGTTATGCTTTTTGAGTATTTTGTGCTTGGAAATTTTTTTTTTGCAAGTTAGTCATGTGTTGTAATCAAAATTTGAGATTTATGTTTTTTCCTTAACTCTATTTTGGTTTAAATTTTGGGCATTACAATAGGGATGCCCTTAATTCTAAAATATGAATAAAGAGAAGTTCATACTTTTTATTGTCTTTGAAAGGAGTTTGGATCAAAATATTTTGATTAATTAGAGGCCAATTTACAAAAAAAATCATAATGTGATTTTAGTCCTATTGATTGATACACCAACAATCCATTCATATTAAGTAACATAGCATCCTTCTCCTCTACCCTTTGGATCAAAGGTGCTTTAGAAGAATTTGTATTCCTACGAGCTAGCTCGCCCCTTTTCGACCCCAACTTGGTAGAATGTAAGACCAAGGTAAGGCAGGTTGGGCATTGGGTTGGGTCACAGGGACACCCCCAAGTCAACAAAAAAACAAGAGAGAAGTCTATACCTTTTTATTGTCTTTAAAAAGGGTTTGGATTGGAATATTTTGACTAATTGGAGGCTGATTTTAATGTATCTATAATTGATTGATACACCAACAATCTATTTGTATTAAGTAACATAGCATCCTTCTCCTTTGCCCTTTGGATCAAAGTTGGCTTAGATCTAGAAACCATGGCTTCACCAATCAAAATTATTTCTTTATTTTCTCTCCCCATATATCTTTCTATCTTTTATTTGTTATCTATTTTTCTCATCCTCTCAATTATCTCTTTTTGTCTATCTATCTTCCTTTCCCATTTCTATATTTTCACATTTTTATATGTTTTCTCAATTTTTTTCTCTTTATTCTCTTTCTCTTGCTTGCTCACTCACTTTGTATTTGTTTTGTTCTCTTCGTCTATCTTTTATCTTTCTCTTGTTTCATTTTTTTGTCATTTTTTTTTCCTTTTTATCTTTGCATGTAGATTTGTCATTCTCTCCCTCCCTCTATTTATCATATTTTCTCTCTTTTTGTTAGTCTCTTTTTTTTTATAAACTTTTGTTTGTTGGCTAAGGTTGATTGAGCATCTCTTGTAGGTCACATAATTTTCAATTCTTTTTGGTATTGTATTTATTTGTCTCATTCTATTACTTTATTTTTCTTTTCCTTGATTTTTAATATTATCTCTTTTTTTCCCCTATGTTACTTTTTCCATTCATATATTTTATCTCATTTGTTTATCTCTTAATTATTTTCCCAATTTTCTATTTGTTCTTCTTTTGTGCCTGTGTCTCTCTCAACTTCCCTCATGCACATCTCACTTTATTTCTTATTACTTTTATTTATGTTTACTTTCCATCTATATTTTTCTCGATTTACCTTTTTTGTCTCTCTTTCTTTTTACCACCTTTTTCTCTTCAACTCCTTTTTTAATTACCTTCACCATGTAATTCTTTGTCTTTACATGATTCTCTCTCTCTCTCTCTCTCTCTCTCTCTCTCTCTCTCTCTCTCTCTCTC
>VDFB02271358.1:929743882-929954538 GCA_007258455.2 Sequoia sempervirens | reverse complement strand
ATTGCTAAAGCTATTCTTGAAGCCTCTTAATAGGAAACATGACCAACTAATTGGTATTCTCTTTTAGCACTATGATCCTAAAAAAATGGAAGCAATTGCTTTAATTTTCTATATATTAACTATCTTTTACTTACAAACTTTTTTTGAAAAAGGTAGTTAGAGGGTGCCATACCTCTACTGCATTTAAGCCAAGATCAATTAGTACTACACTAGGTTTTATCCAATCACCACAAACCAAATTTGGCACACCTACTACAACAACAGGAATACTTACTAATCATGAGTAAAATTTGTAGGAAATTGTTTTTGTTTTGTGTAGCTATGGTCTACATAATTTTTTTTGTGGAAACATGTTTTATAACTTTAAATTAATAATTAAGTAAAGATTGTCTACTATGTTTCAAATTTCAGAGCTATTCACTAGAATATAGCCCATATTCTAACATGTCAAACACTATTTTAAGAAGAGAAAATGTATTCCACCTTTAATCAATGTGTATTTATTTATAGACTAAACATTTGTAATTATAAATTTATAGATATGTATTTTTCTAGATCTTTTTTTAGTTGAAACTAAAGATTATGACATTTCTTGTAGAGTATGTAAAAAGTGACCTAGATGAAAATTTAGATCTACCCATTTTGTTTAACAATTATTGTTGTTGTCCCATACCTTCAAAACAAAGTGTAAGCTAAAATTATGGCACAACTAATTGTCAAGAAAAAGTTTTTAGTATTTTAAATAACCATATAAAATTTAAAATTATCCTTTGTAGCTCAAATTTTGATTCTTCTATTTGGATTGCAAATATTTTACCCTTAAAGAACCTACTCTTCATGTGACAATTTTTACTCAATATTGTGGTGGACACATAAGATAATTCAGCCATAATGATTTAAGAAATTGATGGTTCAAATTATTTTATTCCTTTCAAGGTGACCACACAATGTTCATGCATTTCTAGGATAGTACAGTTGTAAGCCTACCATCTAGAATCATAATTCCATACTACAAACTCATCACTGTGTGAATTGATATTTGTCTAGTTTATTGATTTTTTAACTTAGACATTGATGTGTATACCCTTAGCTTCCAAATTTTCTTTCCTCATTTTATTTTTTGTCGACATCACTATCTTTGGATAATTCATAACCAAATTCTAAGGTCATCTCTAGATGCGAATATTCTCTGCCAGATATGATGAACTAGGGAATGAGTGCAATAAATGTGTTACATATCCATCAACATTTTATTTGGATGATTATACAAACTTTAGGAAATCATAGACATAAAGAGAAAGATTAAATAAAAGTTAAATGAGATACACTCTTGACAGTCTTTGTTTGGAATTTTCAATACTATTTGGTTAGATGTTATAATATTTTCAAAATTGGATGGTTTTTTTGTTATGATCAATTGGAATAGAATTTGCAAGAAATGCATAAATATATTGTCTTGTTTAAGAATTCCACAAATAGAAATAATAATTTGTTGATAAATCACAAGAGATAACTCTTTGCAGTTAAACACAAATCTCCATATTTTGCACACAAATCCAATAATTATCACCAATGAATCAGAACCATAGTATCAATCTCAGTTCAATGATATATGCCAATATAAAATTTGGAATTAACAATAAATTATGGATACTCCACACTGGGCACTAAAACAAATTGAAAAGTTGTCTTTATTTGCATCTCCTCCTTAAACTCATCTATCTTGTAAGTTAGGTAACATCTGCAAACTGTATGTATTAGTTTGTGCTTCTAGAATTGACAGTAATGTAAAGCAACATACTAGTTAGTATAATTTTTGTACTATGGGCCTCTATCATTTTGATGGAAAAAACACATGATAATGGGTAAGCCTAATTGAACCCTAACTATAACTTGAACTTGATTGTAATCATAACACTAATTGAATGCTAATCCTAACCCTAATTGAACCCTAACTATAAATTGAACTTGATTGTAATCATAACACTAATTGAAAGCTAATCCTAACCCTAATTGAACCCTAATTCCAACCATAAGCCTAATTGAAGTCAAAACCTAACTCTAATTGAACCTTATTATTGGGGTTAAATTAGGGTTGAATTAGCATTCTAGTTAAACCCTAATTGTAAGATTAACCAAAATAAGCCTAACTAAACCCTAATGGTAACTTGAACTTGAACCTAATCATACCACTAATTCAATGTTATCCCTAACCAGGTAACTAAACCCTAATTCCAACCATAAACCACCTGAACCCTAACCCTAAATCTTGTTTAACCTTATTGTTACGATTCAATTAGGGTTTAATTAGCTTTCTAGGATGGAGATTAAGGGTAGGTTAGGGTTAGAGCCGTGAATATCTTAATATTAGCTTATAAATTTTACCCTAACTATAATCATAATTGAATCCTAACCCTAACCATAATTAAACCCTAATTCTAACCCTAACACTAACCATAGTTAAATTATCACTCCAACCCTAACCGTAATTAAATCCTATTTTTAGGGTTGAATTAGCATTAGGTTTAGGGTTAAATTATAGTTATAGTATAAATATTGGGGTTAAGTTTATTTATTTCTTGATATTAATTTATAAATTTGACATTAATGAAAAATATCAAAAACAAAAATAAGTATTTTAACCTAGAATTCTATTTGTATGTGAAATGAAGTATTATTAGAGTTAGAATTATTAATCATAAAAAATAATTAATCAAATCACAAAAATATTTGTAAAGCTTAAAATTAATTATAAAATTTAACTAGATTTTAATTTCTAAAATTTATTAAGTATTTATTATCTAGTTTTGAAAATAATCATTTAAATTATAGTAATTATCTACTAAAAATAAATTAAATTAAAACTATTTTTTTTTTAAATAATTCAAGAATTATTAATTATAATTTTAAAATAAAATAAGAATATATATATATTCTATTTTCTTTTCCTTGCAACCAAATTATTTTATTTTCTAAAATTACATTAAATTCTAACTTAAAAAAAAATATTTATATATTTTTCATGCTTACTTTTGTATTTTTGAGTTCAATTAGGTATATTGTTCTTTAAATTTGAATCATAGAGTAAATTAACAATCAAGTCACCACAATGTGTGTGTGTGTATATAATTCTATTTCTATGTAAAATGAATTATTATTAGGGTAAGAATTATTAATCATATAAAAAAATTAAATCAACAAAATATATTTAAAGGTTAGAATTAATTTTAAAATTAAACTAAATTTTTAATTTTAAAAACTTATAAAGTATTTATCATCTATTTTTAAAAATAATAAGTTAAATTATATTAATTATTCAGTACAAATAAATTAAATAAAACTTCATCTTGTCCAATGTATAGGTCTGATTTGGCAGAGATTATTTGCAAGGCATACAATGTAAAAGGTTTAAATAAAACTAAATATTATTTTCAAAATAATTCAACAATAACTAATTTAAATTTTGAAATAAAAAGAAAGCGTGAAGTCTATGGTAGTGGGCCCCTCCCAGTAGGAGGACAGAGCTCCCTTATGGAGTGCGTGCGTGGCGGCGCCTCCCATGGTATATAAGGTAACGCCACCTTCATAGGTGTTGAAGTAGCAGGGGCTATGGCCCCTGCATCTCCACACACATAATATTATAATATAATTTTTTGACCACAAATAAACGTCAAAAAAATAGGCGATGAAAGCGGGCATACCACAACTATAGGAAGAACTGCGTGAATTTTGAAAACATAATTTTTTTCTTAGAAAGAGATTAAAAGCCTAATATATTTGTAAATATATTTGTATGTATGTATATAAATATATATGCACATGTATATTTATAAATATCTACCAATATTTTCATTTCCAACCCAAAATTATGCAAATGAACAACAATATTTTGCAATAAAATTAATAAAATGACAATACAACAAATGGTTTAAATTTCAGTTTGATGTGAAGATTTTCTTTTTATTTTCCTTCAATTTCCCATTGTGTGATTCTTGTTTTGGTTTTCTTTCCTAAATCCAATAGCATTTTGCAAGTTTTGAAATCATTCACATGGGTTTTTATTGAATCTAAATAGCATTTCCAAAATTAAAACTCTTTCAAAATGAAACAAAAACCAAAGAAGAACCTAATTTTTCTCCACAGCTTGAAGGATTTGTTAGTGGTGCTTCCAATTCTTGTTTTTTATTCCAGCTCAACCAAGAAATCCACTTTGCTTCTTCTAAATCCAAGGACTTCTTCCAAAATCCAAAAAACAAAGCCACAACCAATCTTTTCTCCACTCAATTTCAAAATTGAAAAAATTATATGAAATAGCTCAATTGCTGAAATAGATTTTCCCCAATTTTGGTCAAACCCCTAAAATATGCCCACCCACTAAATTTATTGAAGATTTGGAGGATATTTCCATTTTTTTAAATTTAAAACAATTTTACTTTCTAAATGATATTTCATGCATTTTTCAACATTTCATTTAAACAAAAGAATTTCAAAGTTTGTAAAGAATTTATTTCATCCAAAATTTCAAAAGTGAAATTTAAAACACATTTTTGTTTTTATTTTAATTTAACTTTAAATATCCAATATGATTTCCATTTCATTTTTAAATTTGAATCTTAATATACAATAATGCCAAAACAACTATTTCATTTAATTTATCACCATTAACCTAATTAATCAATCAACTAAATCTAATTTTATTAATTAAATCAAATTAAACCGTAAAATAAATAACATTTCAACATTGCAACTAAATACATTTAATCATCATTTTAACTACACCCACCATTTAATAACCTTTAAAATATGAAATGAAATAATTAGAAATAATTAACTAAGGAGGAATGAACCAAATCAAAATCACTAAACACGATGACAACTCAATGAGAAACTATGACTAGGGTGATGACTTGGCACGAAAAATCTAGCTACTATCTCCTAATCAATACCGTTGGCCAATGGACATGCTCAACCTAGAAATTAGGTAGAGTCGATGTCCTATACCTGTTAACCTGCAAACAATGAGCACATCAAACATGCATATATATAATATGATCAAACACACCATGAAAAAGAAATCTCAGAATCGTAGGGCGCTTGAAAGCGAGTGGTACAATCCCATCCCCTTCACCAATACAGTATTACTAACTGATGATTCTAAGATCAATGATAAGATCAAAGAATAAAACATCATTAAATCAAATATCTGCTAAATTATTCCAAAATATGCCATAAAGATAACATCAGAGTAAAATACCATCACATTAAAATATTACATACGAATCACTTAATAGTTACAATCAAATAGTAACCAAGTTCCAAAGTCACAACATAAACAAAACAAAGCATTACAAAGAAATTACTACCAATCCAAAAATCCAAAATGGAGGGATGTTACATCCTCCACCCTAGGATCAGGCTTACTCCTAGAAGCCTACAAACAAAATAGGGATAGAACTCCCTCAAAACCAACTAAACACTAACTATCTTAGAACCTCGATCCATGAGGATCAACTGCTGAAGCCGAAGGACAAACTGCACCTAGATGCTTGACCTAACAGGTATCTACAACAATGAATGCCCTGTGCGATCTACCTGCATCTCCTACTGTCGGCTCTAAAGCTGCCGACCTCTGACTAAAACCAAAATTGCCTTGCTGAGGACACTCATAAGCAAAGTGGCCTTGCTGACCACAAGAGAAGCATCCTATCCCTCTACTAAAACCCTGAACAGCTAAAGGCCCACTAGGTCATGGAAAACCACCTCCACTAAATGCCAACTAAGAACTCTAAGCTCGCTGATTATAACGATCACAATGAGCTCACATCCAACTCCTATCTCTCTTCTTCTGCCTCTGACTTCTATTGGGTTGGGACTAAGGATTTTGTTGCCTGGACTATGAAGACTATTGTTACTCATCCTTAGCAGGTGACTGATGCCCTCTAGAAAAGCTTGTAGCCTGAGATCAACCACTCTAAGATGCAACACCAGAAGAAGGTGCACTACCAAAATGAACTCCCTCTTGACCACCTAAAACCAAAGCCAAATTCTCCTCAACAATATGAGCCTTATTCATATCTACCTCCATGGTCTTTGGCTCAAATACCCAAACTCCACCACTGATCTAGGGGTTTAAGCCCCTAATGAAATGTTGGACCAACATACCCTCATCATCACCTATGCCTACAAACTATTTGAGCTCAAAGAAGCGATGCTCAAATTGTTCCATTGACATATCCATCAATCATAGGGCATGGAACTCATCTCCATGGCACTGACACCAATGATCAGAATGCAATCGAGCTCTGAATCACTCTAGGAACAATTCCCAAGATATAGTGTTGATATCCAAATGGAGCTTCTACTCCTCTACCCTCCACAAGGTAGATGTGAAATCCCTCAGATGCATAATTGCACACCTAGCTTTGGTGTTGCTACCATATGGATGCATAGTAAAACACCTATTTAAATCAAAAAACCAAGTCTCGGCCTCTAATCCACTGCCACATGATCAAAAGTGGGTGGATGAGCTTTGAGAAGATCTCTCATGTGAGTAGCCATGACTACCTCAGATGGAGTTGGAACCTGATCTCTCTCTCTTACAACCTCTTGATCCCTATCCAGCCTAGGGCCCATATGAGCAAGAGTCTCCTCAAGCAAGCGATGCAACTAAGCGTCCTGTATCCCTCATGGATCCAGATGTTGAATACTAACCTCTGGTACAAATTGAGAAGCCTGCTATTCCTCATGATTAGTAACATGGGGAACAATGGGAGGTGTATCCTGCTGATTACCTCCTCGACCGCCTACATGGCCATGACCCTTACGACCTCACCTAGGTGGCATGATCCTATAAAGATACACACTAGGACATAAGACAAGTACACAAATAAAAATTCCAAGCAACTAACAACTTAATGGATCTGCATTATCCCAGAGCACCCAGAGTTTAAACTTGGGCTCTGATACCATGTGTAATGCCCCGCCACGCAACCCTAGGGGAAGTTGCAATTTACTACTCAAATGAACTATTTTTTTTTGTTTAAAAACAATTAACATGCAAGTTCACTAACCAATTTCCAACAACCCCTAAGGTTATGAGACTGAGTTACTTAATGACAAACAAGAAATATGAATTACAACCATAACATTTAATTACTTAAAGAATCGAGAACACATACATTCCATACATGTTAATTTACTTCAAAGAATATGAAGTACCACATTATTTCAATAACAATTGCATAGCAATAAGGTTACAACACTCATTCCTCGAATGAGATAAATCCAATAAGTATGATTACATATTACAAATTCCACCTCGATAACAATGAGGGGTAATAAGATTACAATATTAACTGAGAGAATAAAGCATGAAATGAAAATGGATCCCACAATCTCTCCAATGGGAAATATCATCCACACAAACAAGAAGATGAACCAATGGATTAAGGTGCATGTTCCACCCAACTATGTGATACCCGAAGGCTCACCCCCTATGCTAGGAGATAGTAACCAGGAATTCCTAACAAGGCCATCTACCTCTAGACACAGGCTTAAAAATAACTGAACTGAAACAAATACAACCATAGTATCACTTAACATAAAGTTACAATTTCACTACACTCCATTTCTACCCCCCCCAATAATTGTCTGATGTGGAAAAAGTGTCCTCATCATTTCACCAATTACCTAAACTCCAACCTTCCTAGGCTACCAGACCCCCATCATGGGTTACCCTGGCTTGCCTCTACCAGCTGCCAGACCCTCATGCAAAACTATGCGTCTCGTCTCATCTCGAGCCTTAACAAACACATGCTTCATGAGAGAGACATTCATTATCTTTATTAATGTGAAAGTTCCCCATTGATTCTTTTAAATTATCACTTGATTAAACCCTAGGTGAGTTACCCTGGCACCCCTTTGTGTGTCGGACCGCCACAAAGAGCCACTCTCCTATCGACAACACAACCACGGTACAAAACCACAATCCAATGGGTAAACTAGATAAGACGACCTCTCCAATTCCAAGGAGGCAACGAACAAAGGAAACTCACTCCAAACACTGGAGGAAAACAAAATACAAACCCCACTCCTTCCAAAGGAGGCACAAACCATCCCTGTTCGTGAAAACCGGGTGAAACAACATGGTGCAACTATATGCACTTCCCACTGAAAAACAGAGGTTGACTATCATAACAACAACCCATACCAATAAACGAATCCCCTATCTGGAAGACTTCAAAACATTTACTCTATTTTCCCATCAACATGAAAGAGGGAGATTACATAAAGAAAATCAATTTGATGATTTAATCACCTACTTTAGGATTTCCTAAATCCAAGTCAAACAATGACATAACGTATATAACCAAGTATAAATAATTAAAGTTGTTTGCACTACTCCAGGGTAATAAAAATTACGATTGCACAATTGAAGAATTTAAACTAATATTCTGTCTGCCTGTTTTCACAAATGCACAAAAGATAATAAAGGATCACTATTAAAAATAAAAGAATTTGATTACATTTCGCCTAAATTTCAGTGTCAAAGGAAGTGGCGAAAAATGCCGCATGAAATGCCAATGCTGGCTAAATGTCGTTTTAAATTCAGCTAATTAAATTATTTAATGCATAAGGTATATATATATGCCTTATATCGTGTATACACAATGAAATGTATGTATTATATATATACATAGTATATATATATAAGCATATATATAAAAAGAAATAATTAATTATAAAAAATTATTTAAATATTAAAATAATATTATATATATGCATAACATATGTATGTATATGTATAATGTATATATATTTAAAAATAATATATAAAACAAAAAGACAAAATTGAGGCAAGTCCATGGTGGGCCTCTAATGGGAGGCGTGCCACACAACCCCATATGTAGGTGCCTTTGTGTGTGAGCAGCTTAGCATGTTATATATGAAGGTAGTGGTATTTGTTACCACAGTGCCTCCATGAGCATTGATAACAAGCAACTACACCTTCCATGGGCGCTGTGGGGGGGGGGGGGGCGGTACTAGGGCTATGACCCTCCCCTCTCTAGACATAATAATTTTATAATATATATATTTTTATTCCACAAATAAAACTATCAAAAAAATAGACGTAAAATAGGGCATACCCTGTTACAGGGAGAAATTTCCTGTGATTTTTGAAAACAATTTTTTTTTCTCAGAAAGAGATTAAAAGCTTAATATATTTTTAAATATATTTTTATGTATATATATATATATGTATAGGTATATTTATAAATATCTACCAAGATTTTCATTTCTAGCCCAAAATTGTGCAAATGAACAATAGTATTTTGCAATAAAATTAATAAAATGACAATACAACAAATGTTTTAAATTTTAGTTTGATATGAAGATTTTCTTTTTATTTTCCTTCAATTTCCCATTGTGTGATTCTTCTTTTGGTTTTCTTTCCTAAATCCAATAACAGTTTGCAAGTTTTGAAATCATTCACATGGGTTTTGATTGAATCTAAATAGCATTTCCAAAATTATAACTCTTTCAAAATGAAACAAAAACCAAAGAAGAACTTGATTTTTCTCCACAGCTTGAAGGATTTGGCAGTGGTGCTTCCAATTCCTATTTTTGATTCCTGCTCAACCAAGAAATTCACTTCGCTTCTTCCAAATCTAAGGACTTCTTCCAAAATCCAAAAAATAAAGCCACAACCAATCTTTTCTCCACCCAATTCCAAAATTGAAAAAATAATATGAAATAGCAATTGCTCAAAAAGAGTTTCCCCAATTTTGGTTAAACCCCTAAAATATCCCCACCCACTAAATTTATTGAACATTTGGAGGCTATTTCCATTTAAAAAAAATTATAACAATTTTACTTTCTAAATGATATTTCATGCATTTTTCAACATTTGATTTAAACAAAAATTTCAAAGTTTGCAAGAGTGCGCCCAAAATTTACACTAGGGAAAAAACACAACCAACAATTTTTTTTGTATAATGCCACAAATATTCATAAGAAAACTTTACCATGTTCCACATGGTGAGTAAACTATACGCATTGGATGCCAATACCCTTGCATTCTTGTCAACGACTCATCATTTGAGAGCGGGGAGTGGGGTTAAAGAAGGAGGGAATTATGAAGAGTTCATTGTGTACACCCTCGATCTATGATGAGAAGGGGCCTAGTTTCCAACATTAACATTCCAAAACATGAATTTATCTTACTTGGGATTATTGATAACAATACTATCACTCATGAAACCCAGTTACCCCAACCTATGGCTTTCAAGCTAAACCCCACAATTAGAGTAGCAATACCACGTATTACAAATGTTCATATTATTTCCCTGTGTAAGTTTTAAGGAAGATCTTTGTTATCAATGTTACTTATGACCTCATTATCGATATTAGCATTTTAGATTAAGGTAATGTTAACCATAGTATCTTCAAATGATATTATTGTTATATACACATAACTATTGTATGAACTATAAACCTAATAGCCAACTCAAGTATCTCATATTGGCTTTCTCATTTACTATAACACCGCTACCTCGACATTGCATTAGTACCACTCCTTTATATTATTACTATCAACATTATTAATTTTATTATTGATACTCTTAATTTTTCTAATAAGATGATTAAAGATGCTAATGTTTCCTTATTCTTCCTTTTTTTTCTTAAAGATATGATAACTTATTATTGTTTTATTTATTTATTTATTTTCTCTTTAATTTATATTATATATATAACATATTTCCTATTTGCTTTAGAAGTAATTAAAAATTACAATAATAATAATTATCCTACTCCTCTAAATATATTATCTCCTATGTATATATATTCTATGTATTTTATTTGTTTTAAAAGAAACCTACTTTAAAAGAGGATATTCTCTCTCTTTTTATGTAAGACCTAACTTTTATATCTTAATACATACTCTTATATTAATATGATCTTTTTCTTTTCCTCTACTTTATTTTTAACTACTTGCAAGCCACATAGCCCCTTTTTGTTTTTAACTTTTAATATCTTCCTTATTAAGATTTACTCATGTTATGTAGATCCTAACTTATAAGGATTTTGTTTTATTTGAATCTTATCCTAGTACGATGTTTTGAGAATGAAGCAATAAGTAAAAATAGACTGGTCGCAAAACATTAAATTACTCTTACTCTCCTTGGATTTTTTTTTTTGGCAACCTCTACTAAGCTTGCACATGACATCAAAAGTGCTTAAACTTATTCTATTGAGTGTAATATAATGGCATAAGGAGTTAAGTCTCTATTAAAATTTCAATCATGACAATACTATTTGAAAGGTAGTCTACTGGCCAAGGATAGATGATGACCGTATGCACTTTTTTTTGAAAACACTATTTCAGATTTTTCTTTAAGGCAGTCCATGAACATGAGTATTTCCTGTCCCAAGGCCCTCTCATACCAGTTCATATTTCTGTGAGCTAACAAAGCATCTCAAATGACACATATTTCATTGGACGCTTTGTTTAAGATGGCAAAATTTAGTAGGAATTTGTCCAATCATTTGCTACGCTAGTAGTATAGTGATTTAGTGTGTTAGTAATGCTATATGTTATTCCCGTTCCATCTTAGAAAGTGATTCATGACAAGATGGGCATCAAACAAGGTAATAAAGTCATCTATATGCAACTTATTTTAATCAAAAGAGTTGTTAAATGGAGTGATCATTTAAGTATTCAAGTGAGAACATTAATTTTGGGATATGCAATGGCAAACACTCCGTCAGGTGTAAGACCAAAACCTAAATGGACAAGCAAGATGCATTACCATTAGAGGAACATTTAGATGGGTGTGCAATCAGAAGAAAGAGGACGTTGATCAATTTACTACCATCGAAAGTGATTTGTCTTCCTACGCAAACCAAAATCATGGGGAGAGTTCTGACATTTCTAGATGATATGGGAAGTCTTGTCTGAGCGTGACTAGACCAAACGAAAAGAAGAAAGGAAAGGAATGTGGTGTAAAACATGCAACCTAGAATAGGGGTTTCCATGTACACATAGAAGCAGGAGTCCACATTATTTTATTGGTAGCTTATCATTATAAACTAAGTCAGGGATCAACTATTAACATTTCAGTCCTATTGTTGCTCTCTTAAAGAACTTCGCATATTCCACAACCTTATCCCCATGGAGAACAATACTGGGACTCTATACATAAGAAAAGACTCCCAACAGCGATTTGAGTATATCAGGTTTGGCTAACTCTATCTTACAGGGGCTTCAAAATGACAGGAAACTAGGATGGCGGCTGGCTTATGGTATGCTTGTACACTGTGTGGCACTATAGTATGCGAATTTCCTTCATTATGGTGAATACTTACGATTATAGGCACTCTCCGTAGTCTATTCATTGGGCTGCAATATCATGCCCAGTTCTCTTTTTTTCTTTTTTTCTTTTTGGTTTTCCTTCCACTTTGGTAGACTGTTAACTTATATCATTGAGGTATTGAAATCAAAACATCCTTTGCGTGTATGTGTATTCTCAATATCTATAAGTTTCCATATTTTACAAATTAAAATAAAATAGAGCAATAAGGATTGTTCCATTTACATTCCATTTTACTATCACATTTAGTCACAATACCATTTTATTTATTCTTTTCTTTCTACGAATACATACTTTCTAACAGACATTGCTAATTATCTAAATTAATATTGGATTTTTTTTTTGAACCACAGTTTTCTACTGAGATTATTCATATAGCCTATGTTTGAACATAAAACAATTAAATATAGTTTTATTCTGTTGTATCTTATGGGTGTTGAGACTTGGTAATGGATATATATATATATATTTATATATAAGTTACAACCACATACCCTGAAGTCTGAACTTAACATACATGCAACAAAGAATATTGAAAGTAGCTTTTAAAATAAAATAAAATTCAATGACCGTATATAGAGAAAATTTTGTAAACAACCAAACAGGGGAATGCTCTATTGAAGTGAAATAAGTGAAACTATTTACCTGTTCTTTCATGTTCTTATTTCAGTATTCAAATATCAGTAGCAAATAAGATAGGAAGAGATACCATAGTTGGAGGTACTATGCCTCCTTCCATTTAGGAAGAGAATGAAGGGAAATATTTCATAACAGACACTTTCAATATGTACGTTTCTATGTGTTCTATCTACTAACATTAGATCATATGCCTTGTATATTGTAGATGCATGACAGAATGAAGTAGCTGATTTGCATTTGTCTAAGCTATTAACTTTTAAAAGAACGCATATTATTTTTCTCAAGCTATTTGTTAGCCAATTTATGTACAAATCATTTTTATTTTATTTTTTGGCACAAATATCTGTCTTCACATACCAGGCATGCTTCGAGTGTCTTAAGAGTAATATATAAATTATCCCTTTTCTGAAAAACATATATACACAACTTAACAACAGACTAAGCCCCACATAGCAAACAAATAACAATGAAAACTTCTATTCCAACCCAAAAACCTTTAGCAAGTTTACAATTTTCTTTCTCCGAAACAATATAATGAAACATATATTCATTTACACTTACTTACAACCATGAAAACTCAAGAACTTATGTATATAGCAAAGCACATTACTTCCTTACATACAAGAATAATGAAAGATGCATTTAACAAGTCATAGTTTCACTCCCACATATAGAGTTGCATGATCATGCAAAGTATACAACACTCCCATACATATACACTTCTATCCTATCTCTACCAATATAGGTAGTTATATTTTTGTGAGGTTTTCTTCACCTCATAAACATAATGATATGACAAAATAGGTGACCCTCTTCAATCTTGAAATAATCTTTATAACTTTCTCCAACCTACACAAAACACAAAAATTTCTCCATAGCCAAGGTAGTGCTCACCTCCCAACCTTTGGTTGGAAAACCAACCACCCCCGAGCTAGGAAGCAACTGAAGGAACTGGGTACAAACAAAACCAAACAAAACATTATTTACACACACATGATACACATAAAATTATTTTCACACCCACCCAAGGGATTTTTCACATAACTTTAGGATTCCATCAAGAATCCAAAGTGGGGGATAGAGAGTGGACTACGCACTCCATATGGGGACTCATAGTAATAACAACAAGAATAATTCATATCATACTCCCATCATTTCACATGCAACCCTTCTTTAATCCCTTCTCTTTCTCCAAAACCCATATCACCAAAACCATTTCTACCATTTCACAATTTCACATGGGTACTCATACCCCTTTTGAGCCTCTCCTCTTAAGGAGGAATTAAACTTCCCCATGGAGGTTCCTACTCCATACCATCCCCAACAAGGGATGCTCTTCCCAACTTGGGTGAGCCTATCCCTACACAACCCTTTTTCCCATAACACATAATACATAAAAAAAAAACACAAGAAGATATGCTCCAAGGGAAATTTGAAATAAACATACAAAGCAAACACAATAGATAAAGTTTCAAGCACATCTTTTCACCTACACATATAATCTTTCAAATACAAACATGAAGAAGAAGAAACAAAAGTGGTGAATCTACCTTAAAACCAAGCTCAAGGAAGGATGGGTTGAGGATCCACACAACTCCTCTTCTTCCAAGCTTTTTCTTCAAACTCCTCACTCCCCCAAAATTCAACCAAAATCAAGAATGCAAAAGAATCCCCTAACCCTTGTTTTGAGTTTGCTTTATAGAAACTCAAGTTTTAATTCATTTGAATAGGGAGCTGACATTTGTCAACCTTCCATTCACCCTCCCAGGCACACTCACCCATGTGTTCTCACACATGTGTGAGGACTTGGGAGACTTCCAAGACAACATGGAGAAGTGGGATTGGAAAGGGACTAGTCCCCATCCCACTTCCCAAACCTTATTTTCGCCAAACATCTTTAAGGCCTCAAAAAGAGTGCCCTATCTTGAGACTGACCCATGATTTTAAGCTAAAAAGGTACCTAACCCATAGGTACCTGCCCTAGGGACATTAAACCCATAAAAACACTTAAAAAATATCACTTTTCAATCCCCAAAAAGTGCCTAAAAGTTCAAATCCGAGTTTGTCCACTTGAATAGACAACTCACCTCCTAGATGGAATGACGTGGCAATAAAAACCAAATTAAAAGCATTCACAAATAACATCAATAATTACATGATGGAACTATAGTCCCTTCATATGGACTTTAGCTCGGTTTCACTGGTTAATTTACATAGGGTTCCCAAGAGTCACCTCCAATTTCCATTGGCCATGGAAAGTGTACCTGCACACTCGATGCACACATTAATACATCCAAGTAAATCATATTCATATAAAAAATCAAACCATTGCATTTACACAAGATTCATAATCCACATAGCATAAGGATCCAATAACATAATTGAAAAATCATTAGCCACCTATCTTATCTCCTTTTCATTAACCATAACTTTCATACTCATCCAATTGGAGCATGATTGGTTCCCACCATTGGTTTCATTCATTCATCATTAAGTTTCTAGATTCAAAATAAACAAACTCAATAACTAGCATAAAATTTGATCAATCATCATATGAACTTAAACATTTAAATATCTCGTCATCATTCTTATCAATAGGCATAGATAATAACCAAACTCAAAATGCTCCAAGTTCTAGATGTAGCATAGTCATAATCAAATCATCACAAGAACACAAATGTCTAAATCTCCTATCATCAATGGTATCATCAGGCATAATCAATAATTAAACTTAAAATAGTCTACACACTGGATGTAACATAGAGGTGGGCCTCACAAATTTATTTCATCCAAAATTTCAAAAGTGAAATTTAAAACACATTTTTATTTTTATTTTAATTTAACTTTAAATATCCAATATGATTTCCATTTCATTTTTAAATTTGAATCTTAATATACAATAATGCCAAAACAACTATTTTATTTAATTTATCACCATTAACCTAATTAATGAATAAAGTAAATCTAATTTTATTAATTAAATCAAATTAAACCATAAAATAAATAACATTTCAACATTGCAACTAAATACATTTAATCATCATTTTAACTACACCCACCATTTAATAACCTTTAAAATATGAAATGAAATAATTAGAAATAATTAACTAAGGAGGAATGAACCAAATCAAAACCGCTAAACTTGACAAAAAACTATGACTAGGGTGATGACTTGGCATGAAAAACCTAGCTACTATCTCCCAATTGATACCGTTGGCCAATGGACATGCTCAACCTAGAAATTAGGTAGAGTCGATGTCCTGTACCTGTCAACCTACAAACAACAAGCACATCGAACATGCATATATATAATATGATCAAACACATCGTGAAGAGGAAATCTCAAAATTGTAGGGTGCTCACAAGTGAGTGGTACAATCTTGTACCCTTCACCAATACATTATTACTAACTGACGATTCTAACATCAATGATATGATCAAAGCATAAAACATCATGAAATCAAATATCTGCTAAATTATTCCTAAACATGCCATAAAGATAACATCAGAGTAAAATACCATCAAATTAAAATACTATATACGCATCGCTTAACAGTTGTGATCAAATAGTAACCAAGTTCCAAAGTCACAACATAAACAGAACAAAGCATTACAAAGAAAACACTGCCAATCCAAACATCCAATATGGAGGGGTGTTACATAGGACTTTAGTTGTAATTTGAATAGAAAATGAATACTAATTACTTATTAAATTCAAAGTAAATCATAATTTATATTGGTGGAAAGCTAAGAATCTCCTTTCAAAACCCTTTTTGTTTCATTAATTTTGGGTAAAATAATAGTCATCAGCCACATACCCATCATATTGCCACTTTTTGGCCCATCGTGATCTTGCACATACCTATTAATTAAATTATAATAATTATGTAATATAAATGAATTAAATATTAAATAGAATTACATGTTCCTTTTTAAATAATTCAACAATCAAAGAATAAAATTTAAATTTAAAGTATTCTTTATATTGTTTTTTTTTTCATTTTTACATACAAACTTTTTTAATATTGTAAAGTTGATCTAAATTCTAATTTTAAAAACTATAAAATATTTGAAGTTGATAAGTTTTAAATTAATTAATTATGATGATATTGAAAAACTAAATATATTCAAAATAACTAAATAGATTAATTACAAGTGACACTGCACAAAATTATACACTGGTCAATACTAACCATGAAAGTTGCATGAAATTTTATTTTACTATATAGAAGAAGCATGAGAGACTGTTATTAAATTTCATACAAATAAAAATTATAAAACATACAAATAGATACAAATATTTAATTATTATATTCTATATTGAAGGATTATTTTATTTTACTTTATTTTTATTTAATCAAGATATATTTATATTTATTTTATTTACTATATATAACACTTTAAATTATTAGTAAACCATATTTTTTATTTTGTAAGAATAGATTGTATTGGGGTGAAAATGCTAAAATTTTTTATAGAACATATAAATATATACAAATATTTAATTATTATATTTTATATTTAAGAATTATTTTATTTTACTTTATTATAATTATTTTTATTTTATGAAGAGTTATATATATATATATATTTAATTTCTTTTTTTTTTCTTTACAACAAGGGTGTCGCTGTGACCCAGCCTAGCGGCCCACCAACCTATACCTTGGGTACCTAGGGGGAGCTAGGCACTTTAAATTATTAGTAGAACATACAAAATATTATATAAAAATATAATATGTTTTTCTAGTTTATTATATAATCAACCAATAGGTTACATATAGTGTGATATTTGAGCCTAAAACAAGTCTCATGCCTACAAACTACTATTGAGTCATCACAAATAACTTTTAGCTCTTGTTTAAAGGTAAACCAACTACCATTTATTTTTATTTTTTTCATTTGCAATGCTTTATGTTGTAAATCTATATGCAAATATCTAAAATCAAATAATACTTAATTTCTTTAAAGAAAAATCTAGATTTTTCTAAGTTTATTTTATTTCATTATTTATCACTTATTTTTAATTGTTTAATCCAACCACATACAATTAGAATTTACAACACATGACATCCATACACACTCATGCACAAACACATACTCTCGAACATATTAACATACAATAGTTTTGTATCAGCATGTAAGACCCTGCCTTGCATGTGAATAATACAATCTTAATTTTGTTATATACTTATAGATGCTTAGATATATTTCAGGCAATGCATAGTGCGATTTCATGAAAATATGCCTGTATTTCATTTTGAAATGTTTTATTATCATTGCCATGAAGGTATTAGGCACTTGTAAACTATGAATATGAATTGAAATTTTAATGAAATTGTTGTACAATTAAATCTTATTTTAGTTACCAAGTTAATGTGATATATGATTATTTCTTATGATTTCATTGGTAATGTGCAAGAAAGAAAAGGGGTACCAATACGAGAACAGAGAACCAATGAGAACAAATTGAAAGACACCCTTTTGTGCTTATGTATTTGATTTCCATATTTTAGAGCTGAGGAAATATAGTTACTATGTTTATTCTTTTGGGTTGAAAGGTTATTTAATTGTGTCATGTGAGATGTAAGTTGGGGTTAAGGTTTAGGAACTCTTATCCAAGTGTGAAACTCGGATAGAACCTTAAGTGGGTCTTTAAAGAGGGTTGTTGGTCAATTTCCTTGGTTGGGATGCAAAAATAAATCCCCTAGGGTCTATACCATAGTGGTAGGGGTCAAGTGGGCATGCAATAGGGCCCCAAGGACATGATTTGACCCTTGAAAAGTCCTCATATTGAAAAGTGACGAGTTTTGAGGAGGGGGGTGGAAAGATTGAGGGATTGTCCAAGTGCATGTATCTTCTTTAATAAGGAAATGACCCTCATTTATGGAGGAAATGACACTCCACACATCCCCATCCAAGTGTTGCAAGTTGAAACTCTATATATTTTGAAGAATAAGAATGAGTGGGGTGTTACCCACTTCTCTTTTTTGGAGAATTCTACTAGATATTGGAGAGGATAGATGGATAAAAGAGTTCAATCCCTTTACTAAAAGAAAAGAGATAAGTTTTCCTATCTTAGCTTACCTATGTTTATTTGTTGAAAAAAGGAGACATGTTGTATGGATCATAGTTGAGGTTAGAAAGTAGAGAAGCTAGTTACATGAAATTTGTGCAATGCTAGTTTATCCCTTTGTAACAATGAGAAAAGACTCCATTTATCATCATGGAGTTGAATGAATTCCTTGCTTGGGGGTATGGCTAGAGCCCACGAGGCTCCATGACGCCATTATGGTAGGGTGGAGAGCAAGACATTGCGTAATGATTTGTTATTTATTTTATTTCTATGAGATATGCTAAAGATGAAAGCTTAAGTAAATGGCATTATGTTGTAAGTTCTACTTCTTAGGGTACAAAAATAATTTTATGTAAGAGAAAAAATATGTTATCTAGAAGGTCATGTATTCAAGTTATCATGATGGAAAGTTTTGATATTGTAAAGAGGATTTTAGTTACAATGAAAAGAAGATATATTGTTTTTAGTTGCATCTCCTCCAATAAAGGAACATTTAATTTAGAAATAATTTGTTTAAACTTCTTAGAAATCTGACTGCCATCATAACTTATCGATTGAGCAATGGAAACTATGCGAGTAAGGTTAAAATGAAAGTATCTTGAATGGGTGGAAAACTTATAAGAGGTAGATTGAGTATGTTTAGTCTTTCTTTTCAAAATGATGAATGCATACTTCATTTAACCCATGAGTCCTCTGTTGGATAATATACACGATCTGTTACTCTACCTTGGTTAAAATGAATTAATATAGATCAATAGTTTTGTTAGATAAACCAACAAAGAAGATAGCTATTAACTCATGTAGATGAATGAACAATTCTCGGTAATAATAGGTAGAATTAATAAAATAGAGGCTCTTATTGCAGCACTATTTTCTTCTTACACCGACCTGCTCAAACAAAATAATAATAATAATAATAATAATAATAAATAAATAAGTAAACAGATAAAATGGAGAAATGGCATAGCTGGTCAAAGGGCTCAAGTCAACAGGTATAAGTAGGCACCTCCGTTAAATCCACACACAAATAACAGTGTATGCATGTTCCACATGAAGAGACCCATGAATCCAACATAGCATTGATATTACTCAAACCCCTAGTTGCAACATCTTCTGAGCTATCTAGTCACCACCATCACTACTAATGGAAGCTCTCCTAATCGTGAGGGGCAGCAATATAATACATCACACCATTAGCTAGAAGTATGATGAGGCGGGAAATGCATGAAAGAAAAAAAAATAGCTTCAAAACTCTCTGTTAATGAGGAAATAGATCTAATGACCAATGCCCTTTTATAAAATTGTTCGCGATCTAGTTTGTGCCTGTAGTTAAAATGACAAGTCAGCAAATCAAACTAATAACTTGAAACCTTCAATCTGTAGTCAACATAAAGGGCAATTTTGAATTATTTTATTAAGACAGTTTAAATCACCCATTAATAGACATATTTTGAATCCATGAATGGATACGACCAAATGTGTATGCAAACAATGATTAACTCTGTATTAGATTTCCAACCATATCACTCAAAAAAGCACATTCTTGTTCCACAAAAAAATTGTTCCAATGAATTTACCCCCTTCTGAAATTGGCATCATCCTAGGCTCTTCTTATATCCTTATCATTTGGCTGAGAAGACATTATTAAATCGACATTATGTATATGGACTGTTCATTCTTGAACCACCTATTCAGGTGACAACTTTAACCACAACAAAATAATGGGCCTCTATATTGGATAGCCGCCCCTACAAACCTACTAATGTTGGTCCTAGCATGTACTTTCATAGGAGACTTTAATTGGCATGATACTAATATTTTCTCTCCTCCCATAGTCTTTTAAGATTGGTGCTAGTTTCCATGGTCCTTAATATGAGATAAACTCTTACCAACTATTGTCAAAGGGAGGTTGGGGGAACCAATGGGCCTATGTCGTAGAGAATGTGTTGGAAGTATTTTTAAGTAGGAACTCATGTAAAATTGAATAGAGAGCTCAACCTTTTTGAATCCCAGTACATAGTTGTGCACAGGACACATTTTCTGGCAGCATTCTTTAACTAGTTAATGTGTTGCAGTTGAAGTCATGATGACAGTTTTTCTCTTCTTTCAGACATCTTGTTAGATGGCTTAGGTGAAGACCCAAAATGCTAAGATCAGACCTCCCTTAATAAAGTCCTCTTTAATATTTCAAGGAAGTGGTTTGGTCTCGTATTGACAGCCATACCTTCATTACACTTTAATTGACATAATATCTCTGCAAGTTGACAAATTATCCCTCAAATAGTGTCTAAGTATCAACTACTCAATGGTCATCCTGTCGTGCAAAGAAAGGAATAACAAGCATGTATCAATTTTTCTCCTCAGAGTAAATGTCCACCAAATTGCTCCCTCAAGAATGTTGGTTTCCACATCATTTACTCAAGAGAGGGATGGGAGAGTACGTTATTTTAGAAAATCTCTCCTAAGTCCGTTCAAATTTAAATGTAGGAATAAATGTGATGTGTGGAAATTCAGTGGAATATTGGGTTATTCTTTCCAGCAACCCCATCTCTCTTCTTTATGACGACCAATGTTTTCTTTTGCAGTGTTAGTTGAACATGAGCAGATTTTACACCCCAAATTTATTTATTTATACATGGTAAAATCCCTCTTATTCTTAGCAACCCCATTTTGTGTCAAGTCTATGATGTAATCAATGAACAATATAAATTTTTTTAGCATGCCTAATATTGGGATGTTCTATTCGTGTTGATACACACTGATCTAAAGTCTTATCCTATTTATAACTCTTTCATTTCCTTTATCTAACTTGCATCCTTACATGCTCTAACATTGGGCACTTCCTATTTTGGAATGGTAGGAATCTTCTATCTAGTGAATGATTTATCAATGTTAGTGCTTGCTACGGTATGTAATGTTATAAGTTAATTGTGATAATTTCCTTGTCATGGGGTACTATTAGCTCAGTTAGTGATTAAGATAAAATTTTATGATGCTAAGCATAAAATATATCCTTACCACAAATAATACATGGGACAAAATAAGTATATGGTGAAAAGTGAAAGAAAGGAAAAAATATCCCCATACTCTTAAGGAGACACTATTAAATTAAATAATGTTCTATATAAGGTTAGAGTAGTATATCACTAGGAATTCAAAAAGAGAAGGAATAATTTCCTCTTAATTCGATTCTTTTCCTTCCCTAAAAAAATAATTAAATAATAAATAAATAAATGGATAAAAATAAATGAATATAGCATACAAACAAAGGAAATAATATGTATTTTTAATTTTTGTAATTATTTTCTTATATTTATTTCTTAGAGTGAAAATAATAAATAAGTTATTAGTTATTTATTCATTTATCTTGTTGAGGACAAGCAACTAAGTAAATTAATATTAAGAAGAATAAATAATTAGATATATCAATTTGATAATTAATATATAAATGCATCTTCTCCTCTCATATTTGAACTCTGGTTCCGTTGGTGATGTTGAGTACATCAACTTAGGTAAGGTGGCCCATAGAGCATTAATCAAATAATTTAATGCTATTTTCATTGATAAATTATAGGTTGAGTGTAATTATCATTCTTAATTATTTAATTGAAGATGATTTCATAAAGTTGAGTTAGTGATTGATAAGGGACTTACTCTTGTAAGGTTTAAGATAAGACAAGATGTTAATAAATATTATTAGCATTCACATAGGAAATTTTCTAATAATACTAGTAATCTCCTAATGCAATTGATAATAATGTTAGACCAAGATGGGTTGATTGATGTATATAATATAGAGGTTTTGATAGGTAAGGAATAATAATAATAATAATAATAATAAATGACAAGAAATGGGTATGTGCAGATCATGGTGGGCCAAAAGTGGCAATATGATGGGTATGTGGCTGACTCCACTATCTTTTACCCAAAATTGATGAAACAAAAAGGGTTTCTAAAGGATATTTTTAGCTTTCCACCAATATAAATTATGCTTTTACTTTGAATTTAATAAGTAATTATTATTCATTTTCTATTCAAATTAATACTAGTCTGATTGATAGGTGATTGAAAACACTATAGCTTTCAAACAAGATCACATTTTTGAATCCAAAACATGTGTCACATTCTATGATTCATAATATAGGATTAAAAAGAAAAAATTGAATTTCATGAAGTTTTGACCAAGTTAAGGTGGGCATAAGAGTTTTTATATTTTTAAAAGTTGTAATAAAAATTCACTAATTATTTACTTGGGAAAAATTACAAAAAATATGCATCACATCAAGGCATGAGTCCCATACTTATATCCTAAAATCTTATAAAAATATTATCATTTTATTGTGGTTAGGGTGGTTAGACATACACCTACTTCTTTATTTTTCCCAATTTAAGTACCACCGCATTGAAACTTCAAATTTTGACCAAATAGATTTTTTTTTTTAAAACAAACCTAGTATTTTAGAAACTAAATTCAATTTGCTACAGATTGTATTCTTACATATTTTTGAAATAATATAGATAACTTATTCAAATTTTTACATCAAGTTGCCTAACTCTATTTTTTTTGAATTTTTTGCCACTTAAGGTCCCATTTTTTCCATGATGATCCTGCACATGCCCAAATAGTGAATTTAATATTTAAGTTACCATTGATAGAGGGAAGGTTACACGCCTTAGTATAATATTTTTAGAGCTCATTACGAACTATATGCTACCCGATTAAGCAACATAATATCCAACCAACATTCATAAATAATAATAGTATGGCAGAAAAATAGAAGGGATAATGTTGATACATCAAATAGAGCTTAAAATTAATACTAATGTTATGATTCTAAAGAATTTTTTTATTTATGTCAAGATAAGGATTCAATGAAATAGTTGTTCTCATTAAAATTTAAAATTGACATGGTATCATAAGCATTAGCCCCTTCTCACCCAGTTATTGGTAATAATCTAAATTAACATTTATAAACTATGCTAAGAGAGAGTGTGACAACAACCACCTAGCCAACCAAACTGTGTTGTGTCTCATGTCCTATTTGACATTTTCTAATAAATGTTGACATTAGAGGTTGCATTGTGCAAGAAGGATGTGTTGTGTAAATGTTGCGAAAGAAAAAAAAAATTAGTTGGCTTTTTCTGACAAAAAAATTATGGGCATGGCACAGCATAATCCTTGAACCTCCTTTAGGTGCAAGTGATGGTAATATATATTTAGTCAATAGGCTATACATAGTGTCATATTTGAGCTTGAAACAAGTCTCACACTTCAACCAATTATTGATTTTCCAAAAAATAGGTTTCATTCGTAGTTAAAAGGTAAATCAACTATTGTATAATCTAAAATCTTCCAAAATATCAAGTGAAAGACTCCAAAATATCACTTATCATTTAAAATCTAGATAAATTGTAGTGCCCACCCCGTTTCGGTCATCATTGATGTCAAGTAAATAGTTGTTAGTAATGTCATGATGATGTGGTGATTTTATTATTTAATTTAATTTTAAGGTTATGAGGTAACACTAATAATATGTTTGGATTTGATTAATAAAATTAATTTAATTATAAGGTTACCTGTTTATTTGGAATTAAATAAAGAATTAGATTCAATAATAAACGTTAATTTAATTATCTTTGGGAGTTAGTTATTTAAAGTAATCGGATTAGATGAGGAAAGGTAATTATCATTTAATGATTAAATTCGATTAATAAATTTAAAAGTGAGAAAATATTAGAGAGGATTAAATATTAAAATTGTACTTAAGTTTGAATGAAGGTAAAAACGAGAAAAGCCATTAAAAGTTTGGTATGTAACTAGGCAAAACCCCGTGAGAACACACACAATGCAAACAATTTTTTTTTTTTTTAAAGTAATAAAAGTAAACATGCAATAACATTAAAACATAACCACATAACATATTACATAGCATTAACACACTTGGTTCCCTGGGGCACGCGAGGTTACATCGCAACAACTAAACAGAATAAAGATAAAGAATATAACATAACCATTAAATTTATGATAGCCATATACAATGATACATCCCATAATCATGATGTGAGTCAGATAGACATCGCATAATCACATCCATGATAAACCTCTTAAAAGAGTTACATATGAGCCTAACTATTACATCATTGATATAATATTACATTACAATTTTCTTTGATACATGAATTACATTGAATTTCCCAACATGGGGATTGATACAAGAATAATGAAATATGAAGTACAACTGATCACTGGTACAACTCCACTACGGAAAGCTGAGAAGACAAGACGCTGATGGGGAACCCAACGGGTGCGGAGCACGTTCCACCCAACCATGTGAATTACAAGTAACTCACCCCCCGTGCTCAAAGGTGACGAGGAAGTGAACCCGACCATGAATGTCGACCGACTCAACAACAACATGATACAAAACAAGTACCACTCAAGTATGCAATGCACAACCATTGACGTACTCAATCACATCACAAGTAAAACCAAGAAACTCATCACGATAACATGAAGTACTATCACTTAACAATCATGAATCAAATTCACAAGAATTCAAAGAAACATCACAAAGAGATAACATCCAGAGGCAACAACAAAGCACAAGGGTGTCAAGTGGGGAGGGTCATCACATAACTCTCATGGGATCCCCTGGCTCTTCCTCCAACTGAGGCGCCAGCACCCACCTATGGATTCCCTAGCCCTAAAATCAGAACAACATAAAAAACAATATCCAGAGGCGACAAGAAACAAGGACAAGGATGTCTAGTGGAGAGTGTCATCGCATAGCTCTCATGGGATCCCCTGGCACTTCCTCCAACTATGGCGCCGACACCCATCTATGGATCCCCTGGCCCTTCCTCCTAACTGAGGCGTCGGCACCATAGGGTAGCTAATGCGGAGCCGATAGTCTCTCATGAAGACGAGACTACGACTTTGCCGACCACGGCCTACTCAGTCTATCACTAGTCTACAGTAGCCCTAATGCATAGACGAGGAATCTAGTTTTAATTATCTTGTATGTTTTACTACCCATCCCCCTAAATTCTATTTTTAGGTTATCACTTGTTTAACTACTCTTACGTGGGTTCCCCAGGCACTTCCTCCAACTGAGGCGCCGGTGCCCACGAAGAGCCACTCTCCCTATGACCCTTAACATATCTCAAAACAGGCAAGGGTTGAACTAACATTAATAAAGCATTAACCAATCTAAATACACGAGGCATTAACCCTCTCGCAATAATTCATAATCCAAAAGCCATAACAACCTGTTCAACCCTTCCTAACATAAACCATAACTCCAATAGCATAACCAATCGAGAATACATTTTAACATAACAAGCCTCTGGAACAAGGATTACAAAATCAACAATAGGTTCCCACATCGAAGAGTAAAGTTACAACAATTCAATGGAAAATGATAACAAGATCACGTAAATTCATAACTTAAAGTAAACGATTAACTCAATCACACAAAACACTCCAATTTTGAAATGATTATAAAGAAACACAAGAAGTTAATAATCCTACGTCAAAATATTTAATTCTTAACAAAAGACATCTGATAAATATCTAAAGATACATTAAAACTTCCGACCAAGGAAATCGAGAAACCATTGAAATTAAAACGTACAATAACAATTTCACTACTATAAATAATTTTGCTGCACTTAATAACCCATAAAATCCCACTTTATAATTTTCACCAATACGACCCAGTCAATAAATTCCAACTTTACAACTATCTAAATTAATAATTACAATATATTTAAGCTTACATACTATCTAAACTAATAAGTACAATTTATTACATATTTATATATATATATCAACATAAAAAAAATTATATATATCTACTAACATTTCATTTTCTTATAATTCTCAAAACTCTTACAAATAAACAAAAAAGAATGTAATTATACTCTTATTGCGAATGTACCCACCAAATACATATATATAATCATAAAATATTTTTATAATATTCTAACCCAACTGAACAAATACACAAAAATCTATATAACATAAAATAATTTATACCCATTAACATTTTATTTACAAAGTTATTTATAACAACTTAAATTATATTATAAATAACTTTATAAAAAAATTAATAAGATAATTAACTATATATATATATATATATTTTATTAAATACTAAAAAAATAAAATTAAATAAATTAAATATAAAACGAAATTATATATATAAATTTTATTAATTACAAAAGAATTAAAATAAAATAAAAAAAATGAACCGAAATAATTTTTAAACTCCCAAAAGCATGGGAGAGGGCCGGTCGGCCCTCCCTGTACCGCGTACAGCAGTCATAATGACTATTGTGCGCAGTACACTGCGCGGGGGAGGGGCTGGCGGGGGTACGGCCCAGTGCCGACCCTTCCAGTGCCTCCCAAAACTGTTATTTAATTTTTAATTTTTATTTTTATTTTTATTTTTAAAAAGAATTTTGTTTAAATATAAAATTTTGATTTGTTCCTTCTTAAAAATTTTATTATATATATATATTTTTAAAACCTAAAAATAAAACAATTCATACGGATTTCATAAATTTCAATTCAAAGAATTTTTTTTTTTTTTAAAACAAAACAAAACAATTTTCAATGAAGAACAATAATATAAAATTACATATATATATATATAAAACAAGTTTTTCTGAACATAAGCAATAATTTTAACCAGACAGAAGTATCATTGTTGAATAAAATGCTAGTTAATCAGAGGGCAAGTTTCAATCGAATTTAAGCACAAAATAATTTAACTATATATATATTCATATATTTAAATAAATATAGCATGAAGTCAAACTTAATTTGTTTTTCAAAAATCAACTACAGATAAATGGAGGATTTTCATCAGATAAAATTTATTATCAACTGTTTCATCAAAAAGTTTCCTCTCAGATATTCTACTTATCTAATTTTCAGAAATAAAATTCTTTTACAAGCAAGATTAATTCTAACACACATTTGTATTCTTTTTCTTACAGATCTAAAACAAACAAAGAAGAAAGAGGGTGGAACCTGGAGTCCTGTGCTCTCAAAAATTTAATGTTGACTGCTGAATCCGATGGCCTCTACGCAAAGCTTCTCGTTCCAGGTACAAAAATTTCCTCTACAAAATTCTGTGCTTGCACTCGAATCTGATCCTTTGTTCAGAAGACTTCTCTAAATCAACACCCGTACAGATTCTAATTCCCTTTTTAAGTACCCTCTTCCGAATAAAATAAAAGAATCCAGTAACAGACTTCCAAATCCTTTCAAGAACTCTCCTCAAATAATAGTAAAGGATTCAAAACTAATCTCCTCGTATTCAAAAGTACATCAACAATGACTTGAGCAACTTCAATCTCCCTGATCTTCTCTCTGTGTGTGTGTGTGTGTCCGAGACTTACAAAAATTCACAATTAAATAAAAGTATATTGTCCATCTCTTCAAAAAATCTAAAAGTCAAAATTAAAAGAAAATCATTCTTTAAAAGCTAGCTTTTTTACTCAGATCTCTATTCTTATTGGTTCACCCAATCTTTTTATTCTTTTATTTGTTTTATTGTTTTTATTTATGTTTTTGCAGCTTTCTTTGCACATCACTTTACTTATTAAATTTAAATAAATTATTTTAATAATTATCCTCCACCAGATAATTGATTAAAATAATTAAAACACATTTAATATATAATTATCATTTAATTGTAATATATGTTTTTTTTTTTTAAATAATTAAATCATTTGAATATTCGAATATAATTTAAATCTACCGTTAACAAGAAACAATCACTTCCATTATTTAAATCGAACACACCACAACATACAAGGTATCAACTTTAATCAAAATACGACAAAATACCAAACACAACCCACGAATGACGACAAATACAACAAAGAACAATACCAATCAAACGAGACGATCTGACATCATGGGACAGGAGGACTTCATCGTCACCTTTGTTTCAACATTTAACCATTGGGTTATTTGGTGCTCGCCCTGTCCTGCCGAAGCAGGTGGAATCGAGACTTGTACCTGCAAATCCTGCATACAAACGAAGTCGTGTACATGTGCACATATATATATATAATCAAAGCATTAAATCAAGCACTGTATTGTGAGAAGGAATCGTAACATAATAGGGCACTCGCGAATGAGTGATGCTATATTGTCCTTCATCACACCTATTCTAACAATCATAATCTATCTGTTAAAATAACATTTCTAAACTAACAATTCATCTCCTAACATAATTCATTAAATTATTGCATCATAATATATTTCTGAAAATCAACTAACATTACTAACCACAATGTCATATGAAATGCTCGTGTCTACTAATGGAATAACAGTATCATCAAAAGTCTAACTAACCAAATCACACAATAGCAGTACCATCATAGTTACAAGTAGCAAATGAACGCATTGAAAAATAATAAATCCAAACAGTAAGAGGAGGGGTATTACATGGTACCTAATTATAATTGTGAAGTTAATAATGTTAATATGGTAAACAATGTGATGAAATAAATTCTAATAAAATATTATTAATGTTTAAAATGAATTAAATAAACCAAACTTGAATATCTTAATTAAGTAAATAAATAAATGATTGTGGAGGTAATGAATAATAGTGCAATAAACAAAATTAAATGACTTCCTTATTATTATACTTCGTATGCAATAAAAATAAGATTTTATTATTATTTTTGTGTGAAATAAATAATAAACATGCAAATAAATATTATTTGAAATTCAAGTTTCGGTTATGGGGAATGTGAAAAGACATTCAGTTAGGAATTGAAGAGTCATCTCTGGGGGGGAGATCAGGAGAATAAAAAGAAAATTTGGGGGTGTTGATGGGGGTACGCTCTCTTTCGGGCCTGAAACAAATTGGGGAAAGGAGTCCTTGGGATGCAGTAGTGAATTGAGGATTTTCATCAAAGATCCAATTTCTTCAGTTAAGGTAAAATCAGATAGCATTCAAGGTATTCTGGGTCTACTTTTCAATATGGTTGAATAGGCTAAATCGCACTGTAAAGATGTGATGGCAACGACTCAGCCAAGTTCTTTTCTATCCTTGAAATTTCCTTTTGTTGATTATTTTTGTAGGTGACTTACTCGAAGAGCCACAATCTCATTCTTACCGGTTACCATTTTTATATATATCTTGTTTGGAAATTGTTGCATCGGTTTGATTTCAATAGATTTGAATCTACTTTTAAGTTATGGGCCTTGTCGATCAATCCATGAGTTCTTGCTTTTCGCTTTGTAAATAAAAATGCAAATTGTTCTGTGAGCTACTTTGCCGCTTTCTGGAGGATAAAATCTCAATTTTTGCATACCTCTCCCAACTTAATCTTTGTTGCATTGATCTTCTGGTTTCGCCTTGTGTTAAGGACGAATTTCCTTGCTTTGGGAGGTCAATACCTCTTTCTCTTGCTCATTCGATGGGAAGATTCGTTTTATGATGGTCTCCGTGTAATTTGGATTTTGAAGTTGCTTAGTTGTCTCATCTAATCTGGTCTATGTTTTCTTGTGGTTTGACGCCTTTCTCCCAAACCGTTTACCCTGCATTAGGAGCCCCTTAAGTATGTATCATTCTTTCCTAGTGTGTTGTTGTTTGTATCTCATGTTAGGACGTATATTCTTTGCGTGTATCCCTCTATCATTTTCTTCTAGGCGTTGAAATCTCTGTGAGGTGGTTTATCAGATAGTCTTCGCGCCTTGTATTGGAGGTCACATTTCTTTGAGGCAATCTGTCAAACAGTTCATGAGCCTCATCTGTGCCTCAGCATTTTGCGCATAATTTCTTGTCTCAACTATAGCGCTTGATCTTGATAGGAAGTTTAAAGATTTAATTAACCTGTTTGATTCTTCTAGCAATCTATCACAGTTATAGCTTTTGAAAATAAGATATTTTCATAAAATAGAGAGTTTCCATTGGTCGTGGTGAAGCTTAATTTCCAAACATCAACTTGAGCGTGTCTCTAGAAACTCGCTGCCAAATAGAAATGCTTTAAGAAAAAAGAAAAGTTGAACATTATTTCTCCTCTTCCCAAGCCACATATTTGCACCTCACATGTCTTCTTCCTTCGGTCTTGAGGAGAACATTTGGGATTTGATATTAATTCAAGTAGATGGCGATATTTCCAAATTCTTCATTCACTTTCTAATACACTTGGAAATCTGTCACTATTACAGTAATTAGAGTTGAGACGTTGTACAGAATTAAATAGCCTCCCTGAAACTTTTGGCAAACTATCACAGCCGCAGTTTTTGGACTTGCAAAGGTGTAGTAAATTAAATAAGTTCTCTTATTTCCGTGAAAACCTGTCTCAGCCGCATACTTGAACATAACAGAAAATTTATAGATTTATACAGACTCTTTGATTCTTTTGAAACCTGTCATAATGCCGCACCTGAAGTATATACTTTTACCTTAGGGCTCACTGTTCCTCTTCTATTTCGGTGGTTCTATAATAGTTGTAAGCTATTTATGTTAAGATCTATTTCTATGACATTCTTATTTAACTCTTTGGCTGGTATTCGATTAATTGCGTATGAAGTTGAGGATTGTTGCATATATTCCCTGATGGTATTCGAAGTCTTTTCCTCCCAGCACAGTGGTCTTTGGCCATCGTTATATCTAGAATGTAATGCCATCCCATTCATTATATTTCATTTGACTGTGCTTTTGATTCCTTTTGACATGTTGTTTAAGAATCACTAATTAGGTAAGGCATTCTTATCTGTTCTTTCGATAGTTTTGTTGTCTTACTGCCATTTGATGGAATATATCACTAGTTTCTTTATATATTCATTTTTTTTGCTCATTATTCTTGCTGCATTATACCTTAATTGGTATTAATACCGCTATCGCCCATATCAAATAATCGATATCACTGCCTTGTCTTATACAAATAAATAAATATGTTGTGTGTAAATTTATTTAGATAAATTTAAGATTTTAAGTGGGTTTTCGCAATTAATTTAAATATTGGAAGTGAGTGTTGAGTTAGTAGGATGAAAGGAAAGTGGAAATAATGTTTTGGACATAAGTAGTTATGAAATAATATTGGGTTAACTACCCAACTATTAAGTAGTCTTCAATTATGTTGATAGATGAAAGGAGAAATTTAAATGTATGGGCATGGTTAGAGATTGATTAGGGTATTCTTGAATTGGATAGTCTATTGGTGAAATGGGATTTTAATCTTTTGAAAATTGACTTCCTTTATATTCATTTAATGGTTGATTTGTAAGTCCTCTTTATGGATACTTATTTAGAATCTTGAGACGGTAATTGCTTTAGTCATTAAGTAGGTTGGTTTCTTTTATTTGGAATTGCGGATAGATAATTGTTGTTATTGCTATGTTGCTGATTTTATGAAAATGATTTGTGTACCACTATAAGCGGGTTCTTGTGAGGAGAAAATTGAGGTCTCCCAGGGAATACCTAGTTGGTGGCTTTTGGTTTTATTAAGTGATTTTGTTGAATTAAAGGTTGATTTTCTTTTGCGTTTCCCTATTTGAGGTGACACCATTGTTGATTTGTGATTAGTGTCTTATGGTTTAAAAACATCAGATTATATCTTCACTTCGCAATATTGTGATATCCTTAAATGTTGAGAATGATTGATCTTTAAAATAATGTTCTTGTTAGATTGTTCAAGTTACTTCTTATTGAATGAATGGATATATTGTATTAGCATGTGTGGTTTTATGGATCCTTTCGATGTGACTTTTCGTGAGTTGATTTTGAGTTGGGAATTTTCTCTCAATTAATGTATGTTGTTATTCATTGGGAACCCATATGTTTTCTTTTGGTTCTTTACCCTAAGTGGTAAATCGGTTAATGTTATCTTTTTCATGATTGATGATTCTGCTTAAGTTGTTAATGAGCCAAATTGAAAAGTCCTTTGAGTTATGGGTATTCCGAGAGGAGAAAATAGAGGTTTCCCTTGGATTTCCAATTTAGTTCATATCAAGGTTGTTGATGTTGTTTGAATGGAGTTGTTGATCTGATTTTGGTGTATTCACTCAATATATGTAAATTTAAAATAGTTCTTGTGGCCTTGCAAAAATTGTTGTCAGTTCTTTGATGGGGAAATCCTAGTGTAAACTTTTTGGGAATCTTCCAGAGGCTTGTGTTTATGGTTGGTCAAAGTTCTCTCTTTATGTTCCTTTGATGTGGCAGGTGTTTTGGTATTTGAATTTTGAAAGGGTTGTACGAGAATTGTAAGATTTTGATTATGTGTTTATAGCGAGATGGGTAATGCCTCGCATGTTTCTCTACTGTGATCGAATGTTCTTGTGATGTTGTACAACCCTTGGATTTTGGTTTTTATGTTTTGAGTGTCTAGAGAGAGAGTGGCTCTAAGTGGGTGGTCGGTGCACAAAGGGATGACAAGATAGCCCTCATTAGAGTGTGATTAATAAGTGAAAACCTAAGTAATTAACTAGGGGGTGGGAAGAATCACACTAAAAAGATAATTGTTGCCTCATCCACCTTTTAGTGCTACCACAGACTAAAGGGGATTGAGAAGGTTGTGGTTGGCATGATCGTTGCCTTGTCTTTACGAAAGGTAACGGTTCCGCATGACCAACCCTATGGGGCGGTTCCTTGAGATAGGTAGCCCGGATAACCATAGATGGAGGCGGCTCCTAGCGCTTGGTTGTCTGGATAATCCGTCAGTAGATGGAGGTGGCACCTTGCAATAGGTAGTCTGGAGAATCCATGTTAAACCATGCGATGACACTCTCCTCTAACACTCCTTATTATGTTGCTTCTTTGGAAATCCTCTGGAAGTGGTCCTTTGTATTACATGATTTATGGTTTTATCTTTGGTGTACTTTGTGGTCTTGTATGATCTCATTGATATTTGACTTATTACCTTGTACTCCTATGATACTGTGTTATGATGTTATTGTATTGTTTAATTTCAATTTGGAATTGTATTATGTTTATTAATTCAGTTTGATTTGGATGTGTTTCATGATCATCCTTTGGTTACTTGTTTACTGGTCATTGCTTTGATTTATGTGATGAGATTTATGACTCTTGGAGGTGGTTGATTATGTCATTGTAATTCCTGAGTGTTATAATACTTTTGTATGTTGTTGAGTCTTGTGGTTCCATGTTGGATGTTCTTGGTTGAGGTCTCTTTCTTGTTAGCTCCTAGCACGGGGGGTGGGTCTTCAGACTCACATGGTCGGGTGGAATGTGTTAAGCACCCCATTGGGTCCCCAGTCGAGGATCGAGAGGTGCGGATTGGTGCTGTTGCAGCGACTCCAGAGTTGTATCAGTCTTGGAATCAGTCATAATATTGTGCATCATGTTATCTTGTGTATGGGTTCCATTCATATTTGGAACACTTTTGTATCATTGTACTTCTTAAGCATTGTACTGTAATAAGATGTTAAACTTGGTGTGGAAATTGGCTATGGCAGTTGTTATTCAATGTGTTAAGTTAATCATGTATATGTTGCATTTACGTACACAGATAGTTTCTTATCAATGATTATCATGTATGTGTTACATTTGATAATGTTTACTTTATATCTTTGGATTTTACTCTTTATTGTTGTTGTATGGATCTAAGTCGCGTAATGACTCTTCGTGTACCCCAAGGGATGTATGTGTTAGTGAATTTACTTAAATGAAATTCATGTTATGACTTAATGTGTATTACATGAATGTTATGTTATTTTTGAAAAAAAAAATTGTGCGGTAATTTGTGTTGTTGTCCTTTGGGGTTCGCATGGCGGGGCGTTACACTGTCTTATTTGACATTCAATGTTTCTCATTCACCATGTAATTCTTTGTCTTTACATGATCATTCATCTCTCTCTTTCTTATTTAACATTCAATGTTTCTTTTATTTTCTCTCTTTTCTTTTCTTTTTTCTCTCTTTATGATTGTTCCTATTTCTATCCTATTTTTATTTTCAATTCTTTTTTATTTATTTTTACGTCTCTTTCTCAATTTATTTTTTCTTTTTCCTTTTTGTTTATTTTTATTTCATTTTTCCACACTCTTTTTTTATTCTTCTTTTATTTTCTATGATTTATTGTTTCTCTCACTTAATAGTTTCATTCATCCTATTGCTTTTCCCTTTCACTAATTATTTTTTATCTATTGATTTTTTATTTATTTTCTCACTTTCATTTACTCATTCTTTCCTTTTTTATTCTCTCTATCTCATGCTTGCTTTATTTTTTTTTTCTTTTTATGCCTCTACTTTCTATTGTTATTTTTTTAATAACTTTATCTCATTTCTTATCTATACACCTTTCTTTTTTTTACTTACTCTTTAATAGTACTTATCTTTTTCTCTATGTTACACTTTTTCATTTGTGTATTTTATATTTGATTTACTTTTTTATTTTGTATCTATTTCTTTTTTCTTAAATTCTTGGTTATTTTCTCTCTCTCTTTTGCCTCTCTCTTTTTAATCTGTCATTTATCTTGTAGTTTTCTCATTCTATCACATTAACACTCTCTCACTATTTATCGCTTTGATTTCTTACATTTCCTTAGTTTTGTGTATCTCTCTCTATTTGTATTTATTCTTTACATATTTATTTTAAAAATTATTTGTTTCTTCACCAATATTTCTTTGTTTTTGTTTCCCTCTTTTTTTTGTCATTTCCTTGGATATTTTTTGTAATCTTTATCTCTATATTTGGAATTTTCTCTCTCTCCACTTTATTTATGTTTTTTATGTCTTTCTAAATTTGTTTATTATTTAATTAAATTACTTGTGTGAGTATATCTTTGCTATCTATCTATCTTCATTCTCTTTCTATCTCTCTATGTTTTTTGGTCATTCATTATTTATTTATTCATCTCCATGTTATTCTTTCTTTATTTTATTTCTTGAACTTTAATGGTTCTTTGTGATATTTTTATCATTTTTTCTACTTTTTGTTTTTTGACTTTCTCTTACAACCTCTTTTTTTGTTCTCTCTCCATATCCCTAACTCTTTCTCTTTATTTATTTCTTTTTATTTTCCTTTTTTACTCTTTATTTTTCACTTCTCATTCTATCTATTTTATATCTATATCTATTTTTCTATTATCTTTCCTTGTATCTAATTTATCAAGCCCATTCATTCCCTTCATGTTTTCTCTCTCTCTTTCTCCTTCAATTTTTAATACAAACATGTTTTCAATCATTTGATGATGCTAAAGACATAGATAGTAATTAGATTATCTATGTTAAAATTGAATTAAAAATTGATCTCCATACCCTCTTTCACTCTCCTAAGAAGGAATAGAAGTTAGGTTCGTCTTAGAGCCCACACGAATAACAAAGGAGGCTTAAGTCATGGGTATGCTCCCTGTGGTCATGGGTTTGACTTCGAGGTCCAGGTTTGCTCGATGCAAGTGGCTTGTGAACTATTGCATACATCCTTAGGGGATTAGTCTCGCCCCAACGTGACACCCCTCCTAACCCCAAATTGGCAGAATGTAAGGTAGGTTGGGTGTTGGGATGGATCATAGGTGTAAGGCCACTCGATCAACTCCCCATAATACATGTAAGGATTATCGAACATGTAGTAACAATATACCTCACAACATAAAATCTATATGGTTTATAGTAGATTCACATGTTAATTATAAGCATTTTATTTGCATTGTGATAATGTTCTAAAAGATAATTAGTTGTTTTAAATGAATGATATTTGAACAAGTTGTGAATAAGCTTAATGGTACTTTTGGTGTTTAAAGTGTTATGGAATATGTGGATGTTAATTCTAAATCGTTTGACAATCCATATTCCTTGCACATTGATGGAATCCTTGCACATTGCTCTTTTATATGATGCCAAAATGGGTGTGGTAATGGGATGTTAGGAATATTTAGCAATAAGTAATAGAGAAATAATGGAGTGGGGAGACCTAATTACCTTATAGAATCAGTTGAATAATAATACTAGTGAAATTTACAAGGTAAGTGTAGATGAAGGAATCATAAGTTTATTTATATCACTAGTATTTTTTTCTTGGTCGGTGACCGCTTTTGACTAGAGCTTCGAACCAATGGGGTCATAGTAGGGGACCCCATCCCCAAGTGCATATTGAGATATTAACACCTCCTCTCTCTGCTTCCTCTGGCATCCTACCTCCATCTCTCTGCTCCCTTTGTCATCCCTCCTTCCTCTGTCACTCATTCCTTCCTCCATCTATCCACTTCCTCTGTCATCCTTTCCTTCGTTTCTTGTCATCCCTCCTTCCTCTGTCAATCCTCCTTCCTTCCTCCATCTCTTTGCTTCCTCTATCATCCCTCCTTCCATCCTCCGCCATCCCTCCTTCCTCTATCATTCCTCCTTTCTCCATCACTTCTCCTTTCCTCCGTCTCTTCGCTCTCTCTGTCATCCCTCCTTCCTCCATCACCTCTCCTTCCTTTCCTCCATCATTGCTCCTCTTTCTCCATCACTTCGCTTCTTCTGTCTCCCTTAGCTGCACCTCCTCCTTCGTGCCCTTATCTGCTCCCAATGTGTCCCCCAACTACTGGAACCACCATCCTTCTTTGTTAGCATATTCATCTTCGCTACAAGGTGTTTTATCCTTCTTCATGCCTCTGCCACCAATCCTACCTCTGGCCTCCTTTCTATCTGCAGTCTCTGTCCAACTATCAACGACCTATGACTACCTTCTCATCCAGCATGCCACCTTCCTCAGTCCTTGATCCTTCGTTCTTGCAAGCATTTGTGAGACTTAAACATTTGAACGCCCTCTCAACAAGGCTTGTGACTTATCGTCACATTGCGGGGTCAACCCCTATATCGCTACTAGTATTGATTGTCATCACTGCTAGTATTGATTGTTAAGTGTGTAGAATGAATGCATTTTCACTTATGATGTCATCTAATTGGGTTTACCTCTATTGGTAATTAGAGATTTATTTGATTGAGGATTGCACAATCATTAACTTTAGACTTAGGTGTGATCTTACATTAAAATGATGAGATAAAAATAATAAGTAATAAAGCTAGTTTATAATTATTACTTATGGATCCATATATTATAAAGATTAATGTCACAAGATCAAGAGAGGGAGGACGTATGTTAAGACTAGTTAGTTTCATGAAACAATTAAAATAATAACCATGATTTATACAACTATAAAACCTTAGCTAGGGCATGAAAGTGTTAAAAGGAGAAAGAAAGAGGAAATGTTAGTTAAATGATCAAAATTATTATGATATTTAGTATTGAATATTGCCATTACTAATTAAGAATGTACTAATTGGATTTGTATAGAGTATTGTTTATATTTTTATCACTAGTTAGTTATTTCACAAAGGATATATATATATTTTTAATACTACAAGGGTGTCCCCGTGACCCAGCCCAACGACCCAACAACCCTTACCTTGGGTACTTGAGGCGAGCTAGGGTGAGACTAGTCCCCTGTGGGTGAGATCCCCCGCCCGCAAGAAGTCCCACCTCTTAAACCTAGGAGCAGAGTTGAACCCGACACCAATGGGGAGCAAACCCACTGCCCAAGCCAACTCTACTACCCGTTCGAGCTACAAAGGATAAATTGTTAATCACTAGGATATACTATTTATTTGATTAATAGAAGAAAATTTGTTACAAGAGGTCCAAATTAACCAATAGTTTGCAAAGTATGGAAATGTTGTTAATAATTATTACAATATTAAATTAATATTCCACCATATTATTGAAATATAAATCATAGAGAGTAATTGAGTTGGTTATGCTCTATTTGAGATGGTTATCTCAATATCACACTTTCCACCTAACCATACTTCAATTTATTTTGAGAAATCACTACCACATCACTTCAAAAGGTGGTCCAACGACCATTATTACTATATTCTTTACCACTATGCTAAGTCAACAGTGGATTTCTTATTGAAGACACTATATCTCAAGGAGTAACAATGTGATAGGAATTGGGGGGGATTTCAAAGTTTGAATGCCAAGATTTTATTTCCATCTTTAATGGGCGTAATGGGAAGGATATACAAACACACCAAGCCTAGAGGAAGAATGTTACCCGTGAAACAATTCAAGATCATGAGATCATTTCATTGTGTTCTCTTTGGGTAAATATTTTGAGGAGCCTCTGTTGTAGCTCAAGGTTTTACATAAAAAGTGACAGCTCCTTTCTTGCGTGACATCGTGCTAACAAATGGTTTCCTAAAAATGACGCCTTTATGAGGCTTTCACCATCTATCATGAAGACGGGGTTCGGGGGTAGAAAGAAGTGTTTTACATCATGTCAGGAAGGAGGAAATGTTTTTAAGAAATCAATCCTTAACTTTTTCACAGGAAAATGCTCTGAACACGCGAAGAAGGACAAAGAAACACTTAAGGGGAAGTTAGTTTGACGCTAAGAAAAATGGGAAGGATGGTATAAACCTTGCCTCGTGGGAGCCAAAAGGGAAAAAACAGTCTCTCTGAATGAGAGCGATCGGGGTGACTTGTTTTGCCCTATATTTCAGATCAATTAGATCCATTCCTTCAAATTTATCAAGCTATTCCTTAATCACATGGATGCAATACAATGAAGGTTCTCAAAAAATAATGGAAGAGATAGTGTACTATTGTAGATGCTGATTACAAGTCCCTAGCTTCCAAGGAGGAGATTGGATACCAGTGGGGTGTTGAACCCCTTTCTTTTGTTCTAGATTGTTTCTCTTCTCAATCCACTCTAAACCCAACACACATGCAACAAAATGTAAAGTCTAGCAGTTCAATGGAAGACTCTTGAAGCTGCTATCAATGTTGATCCTTGTCTTGTCAGGTTGACAGAACCTTTGCATAGCAATCGAGTTTCCTAAGCAGGGACTTGTGTGCCTCTATTGGGTGCCTCGTGCTGTTGCACGATGAAAACTGAGCACCAACTCCATTCGCACAATAGCATGATCACACTAGAGGGGCACGTAGGAGGATTATTTTTGTTATGGCAACACAACTTAGATTAGTATTGGAGGGCCTTTTTTGATTTTTCATTGCTCTCAACAAAGAGGGTTACACATAGGGCAATAGGAGGACTTGGTATGTACCTAATACATACATTTTTGTTACTTTATACCTAGAAGTTTTCAAATCCATATATAAGAAAACTTGAAAAATAATCTTGGCATAGCCTTAGAATTTGTTTTGCTATTTTATTTGGGTTAACAAAGCCCTAAAATTTTAGTTAGAGTTAAATGGACTTGGTTTCTTTAATCTACCATGATAAGCTCTTTAAGCCCAAACCACTAGCTAGCTTTCATTCAACTTCCTAAATTTTTCCTTCGCCCTCTAAGCGTTTGAAGTTTTTGATTAGATAAGCAGGGAAGGGTCCTAATCCCATAGAACATATACAATCCAAAAAAAAGCAGAGACAGGTGGGAAACAACACCACCTTAAAACCAAAAAACATCTTTTTTGGCATGTAGGCCCAAATTTAACAGAATAACCAAGGTCCAGCCATTATCAATAAAAAACATAAAGTGTTTACCCGCATACTTTAATCTACGAAGACCATTAATAAGATCAACAGTATTCCAAGTGGTATTCCACCATAACCTAAGGAAGATAACAAAACATTCCTAGATATGATAAAAAGCCAAAAAAACCCATCAAAAAATAGTAGAGCAACAACACAATCCATTAGCTGGCTTTCTTTAGCAAGTCCCCATACTCTCCCATGAGAGAAATGTATTCACACCAGTCATGGCCCTCAATTTCATCCAACAACTTCAGGGTATCAGTTTTCCCCTACTTCTTCAATTTCTTGGTAAGCTTGGTTTCACGAGAAGCTGCACCAAGCATTTCTCTTCTCATCAACCTGTAAGTTACTCTCATGAGAGTAACTAACACCTTCTCCATGTCTTCAAATTGTACTTGCAAGAAAGTTAGTCTACTTTTTAAAAACTCAATACTTAAATCCTTGGCTTTGTTCTCCATACCACAGAGCTCAACATCCTGCTCTTTCCCGACCTCAAAATTTTCCTCAAAAGGCTCCACTTGCTCCTCCCCTTCCTCCACTTTTTCCTCCTCTGAACCATCCTCCCCCCTCTCATAAGCAGTGTCCTCAAAGTCCAAGTCTTCAGACTCTTCCTCTTCCTCTGCTTCGAAATATTCATACCCCAATTCCTTCTCCTCATTCACTGACACTTTCTATTTTCCTTTTTTCTCTTTTGAGGCCACCTTCGCCAGACGAGTTGACCTTCTTCCTCCACTACTAACACTTCTTTGCCCTTGTAAAATTTCTTTATCCTCCTCCATTTGGTTCCCTTCCTCAAAGATATGAATTAAATCTCTAGGATTAATATCACGTCTAGGTTTCTTTGCTTTCGGGGGCTCCAATAGTAGGGGAGAGTGTTTCCTCTTTTTAGGCATTGCTTTAATAAGCTGTAATTCAAAACTTCTCAAATCCTCACTCTTCTACAATAGAGGGGTGGAAGGATTAGACACATTAGCCATAAGGGAGTTGCTTTTAGTAGGGATTAGCACACGCCTAGCGGCAAAAGTAGGAGGGTGGCAGGGAATTTGTTCATCAACTGGGAGGTCATCAACAATGGGGTTTTCCTCCTCCGGCTGTTGCACATTTTCCTCATCAGCTCGGTTGGGGTTCACATTCCTAGCAATTAAGGGATTAAAATGAGGATTTTGGGCTAGGGAAAATTTATACAAGGTGAGCATAAGACCCTAATGGAGAGGAGGGATAGCTCCTTTTTCAATGTTGAGCTGTAGGGAAGACAACAGATAAAAAGACAGATTGATACGCTCCCCATGCCTAATATGATTTAACAGAGGGAAGTGATATGGATGAACTGACATGCACCTACCCTCAAGAGTAAAATAACACATAACAAACAGACTGACAAGAGCAAAGGGAGGAGGGAGTTCGAGTCTAGCATACCCATTCTGGAAGCGCTTGAGATTTTTGCCTTCATGAAGGAAATTATCAACAAACCTTTGGTAGTCCGCTCCACTTTTTTTAGCCACTTTTAGCCCAAAATTCCGCAAACCCGTGGCTTCGAAAATGAAGCGAGTGGTGACCTCAAACATCATAGCTCCAATAGTGACAGAGCCTTTCCTCTAGGAGTTGGTGAATTTCGTCATTAACCTCTCATTGTATCCTTTGAGAGATTGGAAGAATGGGACCATACCCGCATTCTCAAACATCCTCCAAAGGTCCACATTCTGTTTGAGGGCTTGACAGTTTGGCAACTCTGTTCTTTTCCTAGGTCTGCCCATTTTACTCCTCTGCAGATTCTTATGTTGTGTAGGGCTTTTCTTCATACTCTCCCCCACAAACTTCTTTCTTCCTTGATCGAAACTAGTGCTCACAATCCAAACAATACACAAAGATGGTGAAGAATGGTAATTTGAGAAGTTTTTTATTATGAAAGCCAACTTCACATTTCCTGAAACCCAAAAATCATCATTAATCTTGCAAGCATTAACAATCTTAATTAAATTCATTCCTTTCCCCATTATAGAAATATGGGGATTTCTGACAGAGGGCTTTTTGGCACTCATAGAAATGACAACCTTTAGGCAATCCAATAACATCTTGTGATTATTGAACATCAATAATAAACCCAATGAAACTTGAACAAAGGCATATTTAAGATATTGCATTATTAGTTCATTGTGTTTCTCGTTCAACAAAAAAAAATGTAATCTTGTCCTTAAATTACTGTCATTTTTTTCTCATCTTCGACTTGCCTTAGCTCACTTCCAGTTTGGGTTTGAATCTCTCAGTTAGCTCCATATTTATCTCCATTTTAATTTCATTCTGACTCAAAATAGAATAGTGGGAAAACATAGGAAGATCTATAGAGGCGTATATGATAACATTGAGTGGGGTGAAGCTTGGAATTTCTTTTTAAATTTATCTTGTGATGTTGGATTTGATTTTTTTGGAGCTACGGGGGTTGGTTCCTATTACGTATTTGAAGTATGCTTTGGTATTTATACATAGATAACAAATTCTAGGTTACCTTTCTTTGTTTATTATGATGCATACACACACTTCTATTGTTAGCTTTACTTTTCCACTTTATTGTTGGCTTTCAGTTCCAAGGGTTTCAAATCCATGGATTTCCAAGCACTTCCAGAATGACAAGATTATAGGTAACAAGTTCGATGGATTTCTATATCCAAGGTACTTCTATTCAATTCAAATATAACAAGACACTTAAGTTTGAAAAAACTTATATTTGTTAATTCAACTTTAGGTGCATCTTATGCCACAATATTTTTTTCTTAATTAAATATGCAACATGTTATCAAGTGTAGTTGTACTCAATCTCAACCAGTAGCAAACTCTTTTCCAGTTGTTGGTTGTTAGGAATTTTAGAGGTGCAACTTGCCTCTAAGTTCTCACTTGTAAAACCCATTTTAAAAATATTCAGATAAGCTTTGGTAAATTCGTCTTATATCGTTCCATTTAAAAAGAAATTCCTAATCTTCCATAAATAATTTATTCTTATACACAAGCGTAACTCAGATAATGATTTATTCTTAGGAAGAGTGTAGTATGTGCCTCAGATACCTCCATAACTCTTATAACCTATAAAACTTTGGAAAGATTATGACATATATTTTGTCACTTTAAATTACTAATAACTAGCTAGTGTCTTTTGAGGAAATATGTATTGTTACTAAACTAGAATTGAAAGTGTCTTCCTTCCTTTTTATTATGTCATCAAATTGTCTTGAATGTTGCAACGTTGATTGATCCTCATTAGTGTTAGCTACTTCTATACTTGAAAGGTGTTAATTCTTCCTCTTCCTATAAATTGGATGTTGTGGGTGTTCATCTCTCAAGCATAGCCGGTTAAGTTCTTCTTATGAGTTTTAGATTTTTGTAATAACAATAATGGTGTAAATGTTAGTCTTTCATAAGTTTCATTGGTGTATCATAAGTCATTACTTGACCTTAGGAATATGGTAGTATAATGGGATCAACCCATTCTATAGTATCTTATGATATATTGGAGTGTTTATTAAGGTGTCATGAGTAGTGTTATGTCATCAACATGGAATATATGAGATCAAACATTAGCTATATGTGTGTGTATTATTAATACTACCATGTGACATCTAATCCAAACATTATAATTTTGAGTAAGGTTTTATTCATATTTGATACTAGCATTAGCATTTAGCGGAAAGCTATTTGGTTTCATCTATTCAAGAATTACTCTTATTATTGATCAATACTAATGATTTGATCAATGAAAATAATCCACTACTTATATTATTAATAATAGCATCAAGTGAAGTTAGCTCTTGAATAATTCTCATAGAAATCCAATGGCTTAGCATGTATGATCATAGGGTAATAATAAACACTCTTAATCCTTATTATCTTATAAAAATGTTATACCACATTTTTATTATATAATATTACTAAAAGTTATAGTGATGAATGTAAGATATATATATATATGTGTACCCCAAGCAAGAGATACAACCCACATGTATACACGTGACTATTGTTCAGTGACTTATATTAGATATTACCTTGATGTAAAGAATTTTGAAATGAATATTCTTGACCATGTGTTCAAGACCTAAATGAACCAAAGGAGATGTGTTGGAATAGCATTTTCTTGTATATGAGATTACCAAGCCAAATTTTGTTAGTTACATTATGATGCAATACATAGGAAGAAAACTACTTATCCCAATTTCATTTGTCTAAACTCAAAAAAATCCTTGTTTGATTACTCTTCACTAGTTCACTTTTCCTTCATAAGACTCAATTCAAACACTCAAATTTGCATTCAGAGTTCCAAACTCCTTCAATGACCTTCAAAACACTTTAGTAGTCTCAACTTAACCAAAAACAAACAATTACAAGGTCTACCCATTCACATTTTCATCATTTTATTATTACTGTCCTTAACTTACCACCATAGCACATAGTGATCTCAACTTTAACTTTAGTCTTCCAAGGCCTAGATACCTGATCCAACACTTGTAACAACATTAACAAGGCTAAAATGACATGATTCAATTCATTTTACCTCCCAAGAACTCAAATTTCTTGCACTTCCCTCATTAATCAGTCCAATCCATCCTTCAACATGTTGTTAGCGGTTTCTTTACACAGACCATATTTGCTGACTGTACTTAGCATCGAGGATACTAATTTCCATGTTTTAAAACATATCTACGATTCATCATAAGTTGTTTTGAAAAAGATGCACAAATTCAGACTGTCTACACTAAAAAACAGAGCTAATTAGGTCTTGGCTCACATAGGGCTTATTGAATGTCATACTTCCAAACACAAACTCACTTGTTCAGTGCTTCAAACATTTTTATTTAGGATTTTTGGAGCTTATTAAACCATTATTTGGTCATTCCCTTGTTTGTTTGAGCAAACCCTAGGTAAAGTTCCCTTCACAACTCTGTTACAGACTGCCATATACAGTTTTACAGTCAAAGTCTTCAACTCTTTGCACCTTAATCTTTTATATTTGCCTCAAAAACCATTAGAATGTGAAAGAAAATGCATATAAGAACAGTCTCACCAAAAGTTAGTGAATTCCATCCATTGAAAAGAGATAAAATAATATTTCATGTCTACTGTTTACCCTAATGAGGGTTCTTAACTGTTTTTAGAAAATTTGCAAGAACTTTCTCAATATCCCACCAAATTGCATGAAACAAGATCCAAATGGAAGGTGATTGAGGAATACAACACTTACAACCAAATTTGCATGCTTTTAAGTCCGTATTGGGCCGCACATGGCCTGAAAATAGAGATTTTCTGTAGAAATATGCTTAAAAACAATATTCTCATTGATCTAAATCATTCATTCAATCAACCACGAGTTGCAAATTATACAAAATCCTTTTTAAAGGCATCCAAATTGACTTTACACCTTCCAACTAATTACTAACTACCTATCCACGCCTAAAACCAAAGTGACCTTCCATATTTAATGTGTTGCATTATGCAACTTTACCATTTTTTGCAATTTTATACATTTATGTTGACAACCGTTACATTTTGTTGCAAAATTGGACCTAATACACATCAAATGACCTCCAAATGACTTCACTAAATGGAAAATGAATCTTCTAACCTTTTTACAAGGTAAAGACATCAAAATTGCATTAGATTACAATTTTTCGTCAATGAAGCATGAGGTTGTCATGGTGCTCCTGCACCAGATTATTATCTAGGAATTGTATAATTTCGTAGTCTATATTTATTAATTATGTTAAGATAGCATTCTTAACTGACATGATTAATTCAAAAGAAATGATGACTCTTTAAGTATTATTATCTTGCATCATTAGAATGATGTTATCTTGGTTGGATAAAATTGAACTCCTAAGAAACCATGCTGGTTAAAGACTTTCAACCTCATAATTTGGGGTCAAAGGGAAACTAATTAGGATCAATTAATGAGCATTGCCCTATTAAATCAACTAACAAATCCCATTGTATTATTATTTAACTAATCTATGGTGTAATTAATCTTAAGTTAGGATGAAACTATGTTCTACAAATGTTTATTCAACTATCTAAATAAGTGAATTTTTATCTTGTGAATACTTGCTAGAATCACTTAAATGCTTCTTGGCATATTGCTTACCTTGTGTCATTATTGTGCAAGTGTGATTAATTATTACTTTACTCCATATTTTGGTAGTAATCTTGTTGTGTGCAGTATATTTGACTTTTGTATGATAAAGGAGGTAGAGACACCATTTGAACTCAGGGGTTCTACCCTGGATTGTTTACCAACCAAGTGTGATGGTTGAAGTCTAGCTGTCAAACTATGATTCTCCTGCGAAATATATGTTAGGACCTAAAATTTCCTATAGTTTTTGGCAAAATTTGAGGTTCCTATGATGAGAAAATTGATTGCAGCACTAAAAAAATGCACCTGTACAATCTGTCCCAGGAAGCTTACTTTGAAAAATCATAAAATGATTCCAGTTCAATTCCATACCAAACCACTTTTCAAGTATTTTTCTCTGCCATATGTGAGTGTGTACACTAGATTTCAGCTTCCTACGATTAGTTTTGATAGGGTTTCAAAGTGCCAAGTTGGAGGGTTCTGGAAAGGTTGTTGTCTGCACATTGTTCAATCTGTCAGGGAGGTCAACTTTGGAAAAAAATATTTGTGAACTGGATGATTATGATGACGAGTTAATTGGTGTTTCATATTCTTCCCATGATAATGTGCTCTCATGTCAATTTTCAGAACCTCAACACCTCATTTGATATTTTTTCAAAATCAAAAGCAAAAGGAATTTTTACAGTTTTGTTATTTGCATTTTCAGAAGGTTTCAGAAAGGTCAACTTTGACCTTTGATATTTGGTGAATGAAGTGAATTGGTAAATAACCATTTTGCATACATGTTCATTTGACCTAAATGAACTAATTTTCCCATTTACACCTTCCCAGGAAGAGATATGATATTTTTCCAAGATGGTGAGTAGGCGAGTTTTAGATGATTTTGACAAGTGCAGTTTTCAGAGAAGTCTAGGTGAGCTACTTTGAATGTGTTAATATCCCACAATCCTGATGACTTCATGAAAATCCATCTAGCAACCATGCTCCACTACTATTAATCAACATGCTGGTGAATTTTCATGACTCCAGAAGAGTGTTTGATCAATTTTCCAAGGCAATTCTAGAAGCTAGTTGACTTGCTTTGATCACAAAGTGTTAGGAAGCAAAGTTTGATAAATACCCGACACATGTTTAAGAGGCATTTTAGATCTTTGATGGAATAATTGTAAGAGGGTTCAAGTGAAATAACGTTGAAAAGAGCTCAAGGAAACAAGGATGCAGAGATAGATGTAGATCCATGTTGTAAGTTCAGAAAAAAAAAATTTCAGACAAAAGATAACATCAAGGACAAAGGGGAAAATTAGATCTCATTATTGTCTTGAAGAAGTTTTGTTGTCTCTTTGTATTTATTTATCTGCCACCCACATTAATCTACCCAAATCACATCCAAGAAGCCCTAGAGGTTCTTGATGGTGTAAGTATTACAGTGAGAAAAGGGGGCCAACAACTAGATGAAAAAAGCATGATTTTCATCCTGATGCTTCATGCTTTGTTGCACAACCATCAGAGAGAAACATTGATGTTTAACAAGGAACATTGAATAGTTCTAGTCATCATTTCACAAGAAAGTTCAACACCCACAAAAGAGAATGGTGTATCTATTGAATCATTCAATCAAACTAACTTCCCAAGGAGAATGGATGGCAGGTTGTTGTTCCAGTAAAAGGTACCATGGTAATCACTTCCTGCATAAATAGTGACCTTCAAGCCCATCAGTGAGAAAAACAGTAAAACCTATATTTGCTCCAGGTTTCCTCAAAGGGCTTCCAACTCTTTTAGTTTCATTAGGAGGAACAAGTTCACCACATACAATAGTATTCTTGGTGCCAAAATGATGACCTCAAAATTTGTTCACGTTAGCACCATGAATATTCTGCAAGCTCAATGAATGTTTCTAATCCTTGATCAGAAGTATTTATGCATAAAAGTGAAAAAGAGAATCTTAAAGTACTAAGAGTCAATAAGAATTATCCCCACGGATCATCTACAGATAGTACATCATTCTCATTGTCGACAAACACAATTTTCCAACCTAAAGGAGGATCTTCAAATTGATCGATGAAGGAGAAAGTGGTATAGATGCGCAACCAAGAGTTCTAAAGACTGGTCTCTACATACTTGAAACAAAGAATGCGTTGGAGGACAAACAATGGGAGTTTCTTCCTAAAATGCAGGAAAACGTTGAAATGTGAGAATGGACAAGAATAATAGATGTGTCTTTGAACGATGTTACTATATGAGATGTCGATTTTCTATTTGTTTGGGCAGAGCAATATGATTGGGACCGAATGATGTATGTAAAGCAAGACAGGTTTATTGAAATGTGCAATGTGTACATACTAGCACCACAATTCACGGTCATGAAACACTAGATGATTCTACATGAAATGCAACAGAAAGGTTACTACCCTAATGCCATAATTTGTAATGTTGTTGTCACAAGCGAGTCTTTTGATCATGTTGCGAAGGTTGTGATGGGCATAAAGTGCGAGGATGAATTGTTTTGAGGGTAGAGAACCTTATTGCTTCTAAGATGATTTTAGAAGGATTTAACCAAATAATTCATGTTATTCATCATCATGTTGGCATGGGAATTGCTTAGCTCACAAATTGTGCTCTGAAGCCATACAACAATCAAATGATGGAGATCGGAATTTCATGCATGAAACACTTTATTGGGAAAATCCTTTTCGAGATGATGTGCCAACTATAATACCTACAATGAGGATATTGGTTCTTTGCTGACAAGAGGCCCATTTGATGAGACAAGGATGCTACTGAAGATAATTTTACATCGATGAGGATCGCATCATAAAAAAAACCAAATGTATGGCATGCCAAAAGCCTTCGAGAGATACCAAGCAAACACTAGATTTGCGAGCATAGATGGAGGGGTCGTCCTTTGTAATAGGCAATTAAAGATTAAAATAAATAAGAATGAAAAGGTCGCGCCATTTTCCAAAGCTTTGAATATTTTAAGTGGCAAGTGAATGTTAGGGTAGGTCATAGGCAAAGGAGAGGAGAAGATGTCATTCACCCTTTGGAAGTGTTACTGGAGGATCTTTATAATGTATGTTTGGTGAGCAAGAAAACGATGAGTAGATCTGAACAACTTTGGAATGAGCAACAAAACCTAATATTGAAGAATGCCATTCACCCAAATTTCTGATGATAATGCCATACAATTCATTGCAAATGAGTGCAGAAATCCTGTCAAAAAGGGAAATGTTAAGGAAGGCACTTGCTTGTTGCACATTCTACCAGGCCAGTTTTAAAAAGAACAAATGCTTAGTTTCTTAAATTATCTTCTGTATTAGGGCTTCCTGTCTATATTCTTTAATGGCGTGATTCAATCTAGAGAGCTCCGAGTGCATCAGGTAAAGACTGTCAAAGCATAAACCCTAAACTGGTGCGGTGTTGGAAAGCCAAAATTTCATCAAAGAGAAAATGAATATTGGAGTGAGTGATTTTTTAATCCCTTCGATATTCTGATATAACAAAAGGGAATTAAGTAATTTATCGAGGAGAAAGACTGGTATCAGACAGAACATATTTGAAGTCTCTTCGAAACTCTGATAAAGCAGTGAATCATAAATTTCATCGAAGAGATATACCTAGATATTTTGAAGTGAGTATTTTTTGAGTCCTTTCGAAATCCTCAGAATAGTAAAGAACATACAATTGGAATTTTATCGAAGGGAGAAATAAACATTGACAAGAACAAATAATAATCCCTTTGATGTGGTGAAAAATAAATATCGGTGATATGTTGTGGTGAGTATTTTTGGGAATATGAAAGTCACAACCTTAAAAATTATCTTGGCAAGAATATGAATTTCACTGATGAAATAAAACATTTTTACTGAAGAAATTGATGCAAAAACCATGGAGTGAGCAATCATTTTTACTCAAAGGGGGCTTTTTCATTTTGAGTAAAAGTGCATATGAGCATGAAATGGGGAAACATAAAAGGTGAAGACTCATTAAAATAATCAAAGCATGGCGTAAAAGTATGATTGTAAAATGTTTTCACAATATGGTGAAATATTCCTAAGAGTAAATGTGAGCGTGAAAATTGCTAGCAAAAGAAGGATTATCATTATCATTAAAATTAATTTCATGGGGAATGCAATTATTTTAATCTATGGAAGGTAATTAATTAAATGAAGAGTTGCACCAGACGTGTGAAGGGTCATAACCCTAGACGTACAAAGTACAAATGACAGACAAAATTAAAAGAAGGAATCAATAAGCAGTAGAAATCGGTAGTTAGATAGGTTGATTAATTGCATCAACAAATGTTATGATGTGTATTGCAAAATCATTTTAAAGCTGATAGATGGACAAGAAATTATAATTCGATGGCTACACTTATGGTGTTCAATTATTTGTTAATATTCTTGCATATGATTTTATCCTGTTGTCTCTAGTATGATTTTCCCTTGTTATTTAAATCAATGTATCAAGGATATGTTTGATTTATCAAAACATATTTGTTGTTTTTGTGAGGTTCATTTAACTAGTTCATTTAACTAGTTAAATTCTTTTAAATAAGTCACATTAATTTGGGAGAATCATTGGATTGATAAGAAGAGTCTGATAAACTACATCCTTGCACATTTATGTGAGCGATAAACAATAAAAGTGCCAAATAATTAGAGTTAAGCCAGAAAGAAGTCACATACCATTTACATTTTGACTCCACTTACCCAATCGAATTAGGCACTGATTATACCCACTTCATTACAAAAATTCATAAAATCTTGTTCATATATTCATATTTCAATATTTAGCAGTACAGGAGTAGTTATTAGAGTTTGCATCTAATTCACATTTCATGCCATTGTGGATAGATCACCAAAGCTAAAAAATTCACATAACCTTTAAATCTGCACTAATTGTTAAGGTACACTCGCCTAGGTTTAGTAGAGCCTAAAGCGCAGGGGGTTCTCAATCACATTAATTAACCCTGTTCATTAGCCAAAAATATTACCATAGAGCTTGGCATCCTCTTAAGGTTTGTAACGTACATTTTTGAGATCTAACAATATATACGTAGACAAGGCCATCAAAGATGAACCCTCAAGGAATTAGGTTTGGCCTCTAGGGTTCACTCTCTTTTCATTACTTTGAGTTAATATAGATATATTGTATTGGCATAGCTTGTGACTTGATTGTATCTTCCAATCATGAATGTGTTTGTAGGACTAAGTAAGTCTATCTCAATGATGTGAATTCCATGTCTCCACTTGAACCCTACTAGGATTGCCTAAGCAATTTAGTTACTTGACTGAATATTATAATCTATATTTGGTCAAATGTTGTTATGCTTTTTGAGTATTTTGTGCTTGGAAACAAAAATTTTGCAAGTTAGTCATGTGTTGTAATCAAAATTTGAGATTTATGTTTTTTCCTTAACTCTATTTTGGTTTAAATTTTGGGCATTACAATAGGGATGCCCTTAATTCTAAAATATGAATAAAGAGAAGTTCATACTTTTTATTGTCTTTGAAAGGAGTTTGGATCAGAATATTTTGATTAATTAGAGGCCAATTTACAAAAAAAATCATAATGTGATTTTAGTCCTATTGATTGATACACCAACAATCCATTCATATTAAGTAACATAGCATCCTTCTCTACCCTTTGGATCAAAGGTGCTTTAGAAGAATTTGTATTCCTATGAGCTAGCTCGCCCCTTTTCGACCCCAACTTGGTAGAATGTAAGACCAAGGTAAGGCAAGTTGGGCATTGGGTTGGGTCACAGGGACACCCCCAAGTCAACAAAAAAATAAGAGAGAAGTCTATACCTTTTTATTGTCTTTAAAAAGGGTTTGGATTGGAATATTTTGATTAATTGGAGGCTGATTTTAATGTATCTATAATTGATTGATACACCAACAATCTATTTGTATTAAATAACATAGCATCCTTCTCCTTTTCCCTTTGGATCAAAGTTGTCTTAGATCTAGAAACCATGGCTTCACCAATCAAAATTATTTCTTTATTTTCTCTCCCCATATATCTTTCTATCTTTTATTTGTTATCTATTTTTCTCATCCTCTCAATTATCTCTTTTTGTCTATCTATCTTCCTTGCCCATTTCTATATTTTCACATTTTTATATGTTTTCTCAATTTTTTTCTCTTTATTCTCTTTCTCTTGCTTGCTCACTCACTTTGTATTTGTTTTGTTCTCTTCGTCTATCTTTTATCTTTCTCTTGTTTCATTTTTTTGTCATTTTTTTTTCCTTTTTATCTTTGCATGTAGATTTGTCATTCTCTCCCTCCCTCTATTTATCATATTTTCTCTCTTTTTGTTAGTCTCTTTTTTTTTATAAACTTTTGTTTGTTGGCTAAGGTTGATTGAGCATCTCTTGTAGGTCACATAATTTTCAATTCTTTTTGGTATTGTATTTATTTGTCTCATTCTATTACTTTATTTTTCTTTTCCTTGATTTTTAATATTATCTCTTTTTTTCCCCTATGTTACTTTTTCCATTCATATATTTTATCTCATTTGTTTATCTCTTAATTATTTTCCCAATTTTCTATTTGTTCTTCTTTTGTGCCTGTGTCTCTCTCAACTTCCCTCATGCACATCTCACTTTATTTCTTATTACTTTTATTTATGTTTACTTTCCATCTATATTTTTCTCGATTTACCTTTTTTGTCTCTCTTTCTTTTTACCACCTTTTTCTCTTCAACTCCTTTTTTAATTACCTTCACCATGTAATTCTTTGTCTTTACTCTCTCTCTCTCTCTCTCTCTCTCTCTCTCTCTCTCTCTCTCTCTCTCTCTCTCTCTCTCTCTCTTATTTGACATTTAATGTTTCTCCTTCACCATGTAAATCTTCATCTTTAAACATAATTATTTTATTTCTCTCTCTCTCTCTCTCTCTCTTTAAAATTATCTTTCTTTTTACCACTTTTTTATTTATATTCAACACCTTTTTTAATTACTTTCACCATGTATTTCTTTGTCTTTACACGATTGTTTCTCTCTCTTTCTTATTTGACATTCAATGTTTCTCCTTCACCGCATAATTTTTGTCTTTACATGATTCTCTCTTTCTTTCTCTCTCTCTCTCTTATAAATGACATTCAATGTTTCTCCTTCACCATGTAATTCTCCATCTTTCATGATTCTCTCTCTCTCTCATGCTTTCTTATTTGACATTCAATGTTTCTTTTATTCTCTCTCTTTCTTTTTTCTTTCTCTTTATGATTGTTGGTATTTCTACCCTATTTTTTTTTCTATTTATTTCTATATTCAATTACTTTTTTTTGGAAAAAGGAAAAATCTTGTAGATTATATTAATACTTATAAATAATTACAGCATATGGTATAATGTAGCTGAACATAACCAAAAAAACCATTACAACTGCTATCTATCTTCCCTCCCCTATATGCCATTAAAAATTTATTGTTCTTAAGACTACCCAAAAACAAAAATGCAAAGCTATAACCATATATGGATTACATTAGCACAAATATAAGTGAAGAAACTAATTACATCCCCCAACGAGGACCCTAGACTGAGTCTCGTGATAATGTCTCACTGAACACTCATCGTCACACTGATACGAGCTCCTCACGACACATCGTTGACCAAGTCCATCGCCACATCGAAGAGACGACAAATCACCTTCCATCGATATGAAAAAATCCTACCGATGCCCACTTTATCGCGTAAATGGTTCACTATGTATTGACATATTAGTGAGACAACAAATTGAATCTCACTAATATAAGAGTGTAATATCGATAAAGTTCACAATGGTCGACGTGGTCCCCACTACCAAGTCACCACCAACTACTTCTCCCCATCTGTCAACTTAGGTCCTACCATAGTCACTGATCTATTGTCAAGACATGATGGAGAGTTCCATCGAAGTCCTCCAGTCACATCAATACAGGCTTATCGGGCTATTGTTGAGACTACCGATAGGGTTTTGCTGACAGAATAGTATTCCACCAATGAGAAAAAATTATCGCTCTATCGTTGAGACAAAGAATGTGGTCTCACTGATAGATCCAATTCACACCAAACCTAAAGTGTATCGGGTTGTTGAGGAGACAAATAAGGTCTTGTCAAAGTGACTAACACCCGCCGATAGAACATAATGCCAATATCACATATTTATCAAGCCATTGTGGGAACTATGGGTGAGGTCTCGTCAATTGTGTAGAGTAAGGCTAATCAAGGAGAAATGACATCATGCTGCTAACTCAAGCCAGTAAGTTAAGACATATTTCCAACAAAAATTAGTATAAAAAGGCCACTTGTTGCTGATGATAGCAACCAAAACCTCTTGTCCAACACTGCCTTATCCCTTGTACCAACACCAATTCACCCACTGCCTATTACAATTTACTTTTACACCTCTTTTATAACCAATCATTTGCTTATAAAATCCATATGAACTTCAACAATCACTACGACCATGATCACTAAAGACTTACCAAATTTAGTGCTTCTTGCACAACTAACTCTACTAAGTACAAATACAACTGCAATTGAACATCATCAAATATTGAAAGTTATTTACCTTCACACCCTAAATTTGCCAACTTTTTTGCCAAATTAATTCCTTCTCGATAGGTGTGAGAAATTATAAACGCTTGAAATCTGTCTAACAAGTCCCATACCTTTTGTAATATGTAATTTAAGTTCCAATTTTGAATCTTTCTAACTTTACAAGCATTTACAATAATCAATGATTCCCTTTCCACATGGATTCTTGATATGCCCAGTTTTAATGCCACTTCTAACCTGAGTAAAATAGCTTGGGCTTCAACAAAATTATTGGTGTCGATTGGCAATTGACATGAGCATGCTACAATTACATTTTCTAGAGAATCCCGAATACATATACCTGCCCCTGCTTCTCCTGGATTTCCTCTTGATGCTCCATCAAAATTAAGCTTTAAGTAGTCCAAATCTAGAGGTTTCCATTTAATCTCTTTTCTATTCACTTTTTGATTATTACTTTGATGAAGACACCCTACAAATGGCAATGTACTAAAATTTTCCACCCTTTCAATATGAAATCATCCCAGCTTGTGTAAAGTGAGGAAGTATTCTTATTCCTCAAAACACATGCATTCACTACTTCCGAAATTGCATTCTCAATTTTAACTTTAGTGATCTCCAAAGAAGATGATGTATGCTTGAAGATTCAAAAATTGTGTTCCAACCAAATATTCCATATTACCACAACTGGAGTAACCTTCCAAATAGATGCAAAAAAGGAGGTTTTATAAAGTACAAGCTAGCTTTGAAATACATCCCATAGACTATTTGGTAGAGGAATTTGCAAATTTAGTTTACTTTTTACAAACATCCAACATTCTTGAGCAAAGATACATTGAACAAACAAGTGATCAACTATTTCAAAATCTTCTTCACATAAAGGACATTTAAATGGATCAACAATATTTAATTTTGCTAAGCGGTTGCTTGTTAGAATCCTCTTCTGCAATGCTAACCATGCAAACTCCCAACTTTTGGAAGTATTTTATTATTCCAAAAAGAAGAATAAGCTCTAAGTGAAACCAACTGACCCCTTCTCTGAATTAGAGCTCTATACCCTTGCTTAATTGAATAAGTTCCCTCTTTTTACGGAGCCCATAAAATCTTATTAGGCTTGCCTGAAATAAACACATTTCTATTTTCCAATATCTCATGAAGAGGCAAAAATTGATCTGAAGAAAGAGAGGAATCGAAAAAACTTTTCTAGATTACTTTTACTTTTAACCCTTGAGTTTCCTTTACATAATCTAAAAAAATTGAACCCCATTTAGATACTAGAACTTTCATTATTGGCTACAACTCCAGAATATTCTATAATGGAGGCTGACGCTGCTAGGAATCTTCCCAAAATTTTACACTTTTCCCATTATGAATTTCCCATGTGATGTAAGAAGTAATGATAGATCTACATGAAATCAGGAAATTCCACATAGCTGACCCTTTTGGAGAATCAAAAATTGTGAGAATGCATTAAGGATTGAAACTATCTAAATATTTAGTTTGTATTAACGTACACCAATTAGCTTCAAGTTTTGTATACATCTTCCATGCTAATTTGGCCCCCAAAAGCCCTATTTTTTATTGTAATATTATGGATTCCTAGACCTCCTTGCAATTTATCCAATGCCATGCTATCCATAGATATTAAGGGAACTTTATTTATGGCATCCATGTTTCCCTTCCACAAAAAACTATGAATAATTCACTCAATTTCTATTATGACTGAATTTAGAGCTTTGAGCACCATCGAGAAATAGTTAGGGATTGTTGCTAATACATATTTTATTAATAATATTCTACCTGAAAGAGACAACCATCTTGCCTTCCACATTAGGATCCTTGATTTTATTCTTTCTAGCACCTTCCCCCAATAAGTTGGCTTATTTTCTCCTTTAAAAAAAGGAACACCTAAATATGTTCTTGGTAATTCCTCTTGTTTAAATCCCAACAATTTAACTATCCTTTCCTTAATAGCCTCCTTTGTATTAAAAATATATAGTTTGGACTTGGCAACATTAATTTTTTGACCTGAAGTTGAGCAATATTTGTCTAAAACTTGCTTGATTTGATTTGCTTCCTCTATAGTTGATTTACCAAAGCATAAGGTGTCAACCACAAAGAGAGAATGAGTCACTAATATATTTTTATTAGAGATAATAACTCCTTTCCAAAGACCCTGACCTTATTTATGACTGATTAATCTGCTAAGTTCCTTTTCCATTATGATGAACAAAAAGAGAGATAGAGGGTCCCCTTGCCTCACACCCTAAGATGTAGTAAAGAAGCCCATGGGGGAACCATTTAGAATAACTAAGAACTTGGCTCCAAATAAACAATGCCTGATCCATCTATGCCATTTCCCTCTAAAACTAAACCTTTTAAGAACCTTATAGGGAAAATTCCAATCTACCTGATCATAGGCCTTCATCATATCCAACTTCACCATAAAAGAAGGCAAACTGTCCTTATGAATAGAATGAAGTCTCATGTGCAATTAGAGCCCCTTCAAAGGTTTAACATCCTAGAATAAAACCTCCTTGTTCCTGAGATATGATTTTTGTTATTAATGGTTGTGATCTAAGATAAATTTCCTTAGAAAAAAAATTGTAAACTATGTTGCATAATGAAATAGGCCTAAAGTCCATAAGTGTTTTTGGATCTTTAACTTTGGGAATAATGACAATATTTGTCACATTGAACTACTTAAGAACTGAACCCATTCTCCTTGATTCTTCTAAAGCCCACAATAGATCATAACACAAAAAATCCCAACTTTTTTGAAAGAAAATTGATGTGAAACCATCTGGACCCGGGGCTTTATCTGGAGGCAAAGAAAATACCACACTTTTTATTTCCTCTAAAGTAAAAAGGATTGTCATTGTCTTCTTGATTGACAAGCATAGGGATGACCTCAAGAATATCTTCTTCATGAATCCTTCCTTCGCTTCTCATCTTTACCTTGAGGGGCTGATAAGAGATCAGAAAAAAAAAACTTTTCAGCTTCTTTTTTTATTTCCTCTTCTGCTATTAACCAAATACTTGAAGACATCTCTTGAATTGAGAAAATTGTTGTTTCAACTCGTTTTAACTGAGTGGAAGCATGAAAATATTTTTTATTTCGATCACCTTCCTTGAGCCATAATTGACAAGACTTCTATTGCCAATATATTTCCTCTCTAGCACATAACTCTTCCCACTCCTCTTGCAAACTTTTTTTTTTGTCATACAAGTAGTTGTTTAAACCATTTTGTATGATTTGCTCATGGATCTCTATCAATTCCTTATAAACTATATCTTTTTGATGAAATATATTTTTAAACACTTGAGTGTTCCATGATTTTATTTGTTGCTTGACATGCTTCAATTTATAATACATGTGGTACATTTTTGTTCCTTGCACAAATGGGGAATTTATCCACCATTGGCACACTAGAGACATGAATTATGAATGCCTAAACTACATGCTTTCAAATTTGAAGGAAGAAATTATTTTGGGAGGAGATATATTTGAGATATTTAGGGAAATTGCATAACGATTAGACCCTACTATTGGTAAGATTTCTGATGTCAATCCATGTTTCCCTTGAAACCAATTTGGTGATACTAAAAATCTGTCTAACCTCTCGACAATTTTTAAGAAACCCGTCCTTCAATTTGTCCATTTGAATCTTCCTTCACACGACATAATATCCTTCAAAGCATTTGGAATGATAAAGGATCTAAAGTCTTCCATTACTCTCAGTGGCAGGCTAGCACCTCTAGACTTTTCTTGAACCGATACTATTGCATTAAAATCACCACCCAAAACAAGTTTTACATCCCCCAACCTATTTAAATTTTGCATTATTTCATGCCACAATATGTTTTTTTTTTCTAATGTAGCAGTGGGCCCATAAACATTAAAGAACTAGAACTTCAAATTAAACTTGGAAACCTCTAGCAAATGCTAGTTAGCTTTAGTCCTTTTGCACAAACATTTATTGATTTTGGGTTCCACAAAGAAATAATCCCCCCAGATGCACCGTGCACCAAGGAATGACATGATTTCCAATTAGTCCATTTCTGAACAATATATTTATATGATTCCACAGATAGTTTTGCTTCCTGTAGTAAAACAATCTCAACTCCACAAGCATCAATTTGTTGCTTGATACAAGCTCTCTTTTTAGAGAAATTAATGCCCCTAAAATTCCATGAAATGACCTTCATTGTGCTCGAGGAGAGTAGCATTCTCTCCTTGAGCGTTTACTTGGAATGGAGTCATATATGGTTTTTTGAACTCCTACTTCAATCTCCTCTCTTAATTTGGTTAGATTGGACTTTCTTCCCCTTTTCCTTGATGACTTCTTCAAGCTAGCTTGAGATGGAGTCTAAGCAATGGAAAATTTCATGGAGAAATCAAATTTCACTTCTTCTTAAGACACAAGATTAGGGTTTTGATGCACAAAAGACTAGTCCGAGATCTTAAGAAAATTTTGGACAAGCCTTTGTTTCTCATTACTTTCTACTTCACTTCCCAAACCTTCTGCACCTATTACACTACTATAACTTTCATAGTTGACAACTTCCCCCCAATCATCCTCTATAGCTAACTCATTTGCTAACTCATCAAATATTTTTGACCCTATGGATATTAAAATTTGCTCTGCCAATAATTCAAGCTCATCCTTCATAGGCTAATTCACTATTTGCGACTGTGCCTTCTCAAGATCTTCATGAATAATGTTAGTTGGGACTTGCAGCAAATTGCGATTATTGATACCCCTATTTAAGAAAATAGGCTGAGATACCAAACATCCTTCAAACACCAATTTTTGGACTATAGCTTCTAAATGCTTTTTTGATAATTGTGGTAAGTCAAGAACATAAAGATTCAAGAAATAATCCTCATACAATCTCCTAAGAAACTCCAATTGATTATAAATTCGCAAAAAGGATAGAATGTTCTTTTTAGGACTAGCATACTTTATAATCTCCATACCCCTTGAATTCCCTTTAAATTTTTTTGCTATTGACACGATTGGTGTGGCTGCAGAAGTTGCATTAAGTGACTCTTTCACTAAAAATTCATTTCTTTGTTGAAAACAAAGATCTCCATCAACATCTTTGGCTTGACAATTGACCAACTTATGCCCTAATGTATGACAAGTCATACAAACATTATTTGGGGTTTCCAACGTAATATTTTGAATCCATATCCCAAACTTTAAATTCAAATGAGTTTGGGATGGAAGTTCTTTTGAGGTATTAATTAAAACACACATCCTAACAGGGTTTAAAAGATTTTTGAAAAACCCATAGTCATGTTTGAGAAAAATCCCTATATGATTAGCCATAATTTCAATCAACTTCATATCCCTATATTCTAAGGGAAATGCATGCATCTATAATTAGTATGGAGCAAATATTGTAGTAAAATCCTCAACCTTGAAGTGTGGTACTCATGGTTGCATACACAACCCAAATCCATTAAAAACCCAAGATTTGACCTTATATATTTTATCTCTATACTCTTTATCACTAAATATTACAATAAAAATCCCCTTGATTTGATCTAGATAAAAAATTGTTTCTATTCCCTTCCATTCATGGCTAAGTAAATCCTTTAAACTATCTAGGTCATGAATTAAATTGGTAAAATTTTAGATCAAAGCTTTATCCCTTAATCTATTAACTTGAGGTTGCAAAAAGTTCTTTGAAACTGTAATTTGGATTGGAGATTTCTTTTGCTCACTATTATGATCACAACCTTCTTTACCCTCCAGACTCGAGTGCTTGTCTTGGGCTGAAGGTATAGTTTCTTTCCGCCTCCATATTTTCTTTATTACATTCTTTCATGCAATATTTTTCTTGCTCCTTTTCTTGGAAACCTTACCTTTACCCTTTTCCCCTTGTTTATGAATCACTTGAACATTCATTTCATTATCCACCATTGCTCCCTTCTTTTATTCAAGCTAGTTCCTCTTTTTAACATTAACTTCAAAAAATTCCTTTTGAATCCCCTGATGCCCAAAATTTTGAGACAATACTTTTTCTGCCTCTTTTTGCATGTGTCATTTTTCCTCCTTTTCTAAAACAGGCTTGTCTTGCTCTTGTTTCCTCCCAGGGTTCTGAAAACCCTTTCCACATTGATGCCTAGTGCAATTTGGATTGAAGGAAATAAATTGTTGCATAGTATCATGATGATCTACTATTTGTACTTCTTTATCATGTAAATGCGAAACCCTAGTAGACCTCAAATCAAGTTCACTTTCTTCGTAAAATTTATTCAATTATTTTGAGTATTTTTCAATTTTCTTATAGTCTATGTCATTGCACAAGCAATTTCTAAGAGTTCCATTGCCCTCGCAAATGTCAAAAACCGGTTGTTTTGTATGATCCAGATGTCTAATTGTATGAAACGACACCTAGTTTGGTTTTGAAAATATGTGATGGATTCCTTTAGATCTAAGCCTTGTGTGCTCATGACCAACTTTACCTATGGGTCCAGGGTTTCAAACTTTGACTACATAGCTGTGACCCTCACAAGGGCCATGGAAAGACTGTTGCCTGACAATGTTTGAATAATAGTGATTACTGTAACGATTCCTTTCCATGGCTTCCCCAAATCCTCATCAAAAATTCATTCAAAAGGATGAAAATAAATAATTATTTACCTTCATTATTTATTTTTACGTCCCTTTCTCAATTTTTTTGTTTTTGTTTATTTGTATTTCACTTTCCCACTCTCGCCTTTTTATTCATCTTTTCTTTTCTATGATTTATTGTTTCTTTCACTAACTATTTAATACTTTCATTCATCCTATTAATTTTCCCTTTCACTAACTATTATTTATCTATTGATTTTTTATTTGTTCTCTATCAATTTCATTTACTCATTTTTTCCTTTTTTCTTCTCTCTTGCTCATGTTTGTTTTATTCTTTCTCCCTTTTTTCTTTCTTTTTGTGTCTGTACTTTTTATTGTTAATTTTTCTATGAATTTAGCTCATTTCCTATATACCCTTCTTTTTTTGCCTACACTTTTAATATTACCTTTTTTATCATCTTTGAAAGAGGCTTGGATTGGAATATTTTGATTAAATGGAGGTCAATTTATAAAAAAATCATAATGTAATTTTAGTGTACCTATTTATTGATACACCAAAAATCCATTTACATTAAGTAACATAGCATACTTCTCCTCTATCCTTTGGATCAAAGGTGACTTAGAAGAATTTCTTTCCCTGTGACCCAACTCACTCATTTCCAACTCCAACTTGGAAAATTGTAAAACCAAGGTAAGGTAGGTTGGACATTAGGTTGGGTCATGGGTATACTCCTAAGTCAACGAAAAAAAAGAAGAAAGATAAGTCCATACCTTGTCTTTGAAAGGGGTTTGGATTAGAATATTTTGATTAACTGGAAGTTGATTTACAAAAAAGTCATAATGTGATTTCAGTGTACCTATTGATTGATACACCAACAATCCATTTATCTTTTATCTTTCTCTTTTTTCATTTATTTGTCATTTTTTCCCTTTTTATCTTTGTATGTAGATTTGTCATTCTCCCCTCCCTCTATTTATCATATATTTTCTCTTTTTGTTAGTCTCTTTTTTCTATAACTTTTTGCTTGTTGGCTAAGATTAATTGAGCACCACTTATAGGTCACATAATTTTTATTTACTTTTTCACATGGGATGCAAGTAGAGAGATTGATGTTTTGTACATATTCATGGAGACTAGGTATTTGTATAGTAATATTTATTCATGAGGTAATACATTGTGTGGATAGTTTTGAAGCTTGGTTTTTCCCTCGTGCGGATTTTTCTACAATATATCATGTGCCATCTTATTTTTGTGTTTGTCTATTCTTTTGCATATTTTTCACTCATGAAGTTTTGTGAAAATAGTTTTATATTGATGCAAAGTTTTCTTCCTTTGGTATCAAAGCCTAGTTGTTAGGTTGTGGGTGAAGATCACCTTAATATTGTTAACACTTGGAAGAAGTAGATTTTTGTGTACAATTAATTCCATGGATTTGTAAGAAAATATAAAGGAATTTTGAAAATAATTCTTTATAGTTGTAAATTTTTATGTATAAGATTATATTTGGTGATAAAAAAAGTTCAACTATACCTATTCTAGTCGAAGGCTTTTGGGGACCAAGCCTTGGCTTGATGACCAAATGAACGAGCGATCACAACCAACATCTGGAGACTAATACATTGTTCATTGAGGTGGGTGAACAAAACTATTCATAAGGCCATCAAACTTGAGGGCCAATGAGAATAAAACACATGGTTTATTAGGATTTTCTTAGTAGGAAACATGAAAATAAAAAAGGTTGTTGAGGTTGAAATGATAATTAATATTCGATATTCGTTATTTACAAAGGAGAGGCAAAAATCCTTATATAAAAAATTACAAGATGATGTTTTTAAAAAGAAACAGTCGTTAACTAAAGAAAACTAAAGAAAATAATAAAAAGATACTAAAATCTAACTGAAGCAAACTAAGTTAACTAAAAGTAAAGTACTAACTAGCTAAAAGCCAAGATGACCATTAAATATTACAATAATACTTTATACCCTCTCTTAATGTTCATCCTACTAACTACACCAAGCTTATCCTGAAATTTTACAAATTTATCTGGATTGAGAGACTTGGTGAGAATGTTTGTAGTTCGATCATTAGTTGGAACATACTACATCACAAATCCATCTTCAACAAGCAGGCGGATGAAATGACAATGAAGCTCAACATGCTTGGTTTGTTCGTGGAAGATTGGATTCTTGGTAAGCTTTAGCACACTTTGATTGTCACAAAACAAGGGTGAAGGAATTTGTATGTCAATAAGCATCCTTTGAAGCCATACTGCCTCACATGTGGCCTAAATTGTTCCTCGATACTTTACATTTGTCGAGGAAAGAGCGACTTCCTGTTGCTTTTACTTGTCCATGTGATTGCACCCATACCAAGACAAAAAACATACCCAGAAGTGGACTTCCTATCATCAATTAAGCCTGCCCTATAATATCCCTCTGTTTTGGCCTTACTTGTTTTCCGAGTAAGTAGTTATCCGTTATGTCATGTATTTTGTTGGTTATGATATCATTAAATTTGTGAAGAACTTAATACTTTATATGGCTTTGTTTAAATTAATTAATTAAATTAAAATTGATTCACTATAGTAATTCAAAGGAATTTGAAAATAAATAAATTAATTATTAAATAGACTAAGGTTATGAAATTTAATGGAGGTGATTGCTAATATATAAGTAAATTAAATTACTTTGTTGAAAAGTAAATGTCTTATTAAATAATTAGATTAAATTATATTGTTTTAAATTATATTTTAATAAATTATTATCAAGTGAAAGTAACTACTTAAATATGACAAATAATGTGATTTTAAATAAAAGAGAAGAATTTATAGTGCTTCATGTGTCTTCCTTATTCTTTTACTTTTTGCACACGTCTTTTGGCATGGAAACTGACTTTACACTTGTCAGTTTCATTTGCTTGAAGGTTTCTAAAGCCTTTTCATCAAAGGCAGTTGTGCATACCCTGTAATCTGGCATTCCATGAGGTCACATTTCTTAGAGGAATTATGTCAAAACAGTTCATGTGCCTTGTATATGCCTTTATCTAACTCTTGTGCTTCAATGATGACAATAATTGTATACAAAGATCTCATTTTGGGTTTAAATAAGGATGTAATAGAATTTAGTTTTGGGACCTATTACATTTGTTTCCTTGAAGTATCACAAACTTATTCAATTAATCTAGTTGTGTATGCTTTGATGATGTCCATACCCTGCTCAATGGTACCATTCATCACAACTGAAAGGATGTTGGGAAGATAATGGAATCTACCTGAAATATTTTTAAAAACTTCTGAACAAAACTGTGTGTGCCCTTTCCCCTTATGAGCTCATTTTCTCCAATCATTCTGTAAAACTATTTATACTATAATCAATATATTTTGTTCATTTACTTTTTTTTATTTTGTTAAAAAGTGTGTTTTTTTTACCTAGGCATTCTATTAATCTACATTATCACCTCCCATGGGATGAGATCCCTATTGAGGTAATATGTCATATAGTCTAATGAGTTGTCCTTATTGCATTCCATGAGATGACCTCTCCTTTAAGGAATTCTATAAAATTCTTGCATGCTTTGGTTTGAATATATGTTCAAGATAGTTCATTTCCATTGTGGGTATTCTAATAAATACTTTGCAAGCACTACCTGGGGCGTGTTTGCATAATTTTTAAACACACCTTGATAAGGTGCTTTGTTAAATAGTTTCAAGTAACTATATTTGTTTCTATGTTTTTTCATAATGGATGGTCTTACCTCGTTCCAAATCCCCCATTTTAGCAAAGTTTGGTTTGAAAAAGAGATAATTAACTAAATACCCATTAGGCTTATGATAATTGTCAAGCAAAAATTTATAGACAAATAATTGTTGGAAATGTGGGAAAATTCTCTTCATTATATATATCATCTATTTAAGTTGAAAGATATTGGTTGTAAGCAACTTTCCAATTACTACAAATGTGCATATAAATATCTATAGATGGTTACATGTATTAAAGTAGAAATGAAGATATTGAACTTAATTCATAGGAAATTCTATTAGAAAAGAAAAGGATAGGTCATGTTAACAAACATATCTATAAGCTTATATAATTATTTATTGAAGATTGTTTATTTATGAATCACTATCTATAGCTCTTTAATGATTCTAGTATTTTCTTGATGGGTGTGTAAAGGAATTGTTAATGATCACTTAATTTTTTGTTACAACTTATCACTTGAATGTTTTGATTATTAAAATGTTTCCTAATAGTTTATACTTAGAAAAATGTAATGATGATTCAAACATTCTTTGGAACTTATTGCTCTTGGTGTCTTAGTGAAACGTAAGAGATGATTTAAATGTTCTAAGATATTTATTGGAATATTTGGGAAATATGCTTAAAGAACTTCTTTAATTATTTTAAATTACTTCTTAGTGAGCTTTACTTTCGTATTAACCGCTGTAGCATTATTGTAAAGTGAAAACTTTAATACTAGGGTTTTGAGATAATTGCTTCGTAGATGATAGCGTTTTCTTGAAATATCGATATATAATCTTTTAATTTGATCAAGTAAGTAGCTTATTTTAATGTTGATCTCATTTGCAATATTGAGTTTAAATTCATGGCTTAAATGTTATTGCTCGATTGGATGTCCAGTCATGTCTCTTTTGGATGTATTGTCAATTAACCTTGCTTTTGGTTGTTGTGATTGGTCTTGTATAATGTTGATAATCTTTTGAAAGTGTTGACTACTATTTTCAATGTGATATTGCCTCTTTTACTCTGCATTTGTCATTTTGTGATTATGGAAGTTATTTGGTCATTTTTTTGTTCCATGATATAAGTCCTTCTTTTGTGTTAATTCTGATTGAGGAGACTATATGTAATGACTTTCTTGTAGAGGTTGGGAACCCAAAGTGTGTGAGCTACCTCTAGTAGGAGTTTGTGGATGTTTGGTGTTTTTAGGCCTCCAAAGGCAATGGAGAGACTTGATTTATATTGATTTCCCATGGTTGGACCTTTGTGATTCATTGATCTTATTCCAAATTTTGAGCTTGTGGGTGTTACCTTGTACCATGGTGATGACTTTTGATGTGGGTTTTGGGAGAGAAGGTTCATGCCTAGCATACATAATTGGTTCTCGTGATTTTAGTGCCTTGTGTGATTCGGTACACCCCTTGTTGTCATGAGGTTTGCTTTTCAATGCTACTAGGGAGAGTGTCTCTTCATGGGGGCTGATGCACAAAGGGGCAACCTAGATAAGCCATGGAAGAGTTTGTGTAATAAGTGATAACCTAATATAATTAACTAATGGGTTTGGGTAAGTTCACACTAATTAAGATAAGTAAGATGCCTTGCCCATGTCATTAGTGGTTTTGTAGACTAAGGGTGGGTTGAGAAGGTCGTGGTCGGGAAGATCACTACCTCATCCTCAAGAGAGGCTAGTGGTTCCATATGTGTCACCCTATGAGGCCGACACCTAGTGTGAGGCAGCTAGGATAACCATAGATGGGGGTCGACACCTAGTGAGAGGCAACCAAGATAACCCATACTAGGGCCATGTGATGACACTCTCCTATAGTATCCCTTGTTATTGCTTTGTGTACTTCTAGAAGCAGGCATTTTGTAAGTTGTCATTTGGTGTTGATGTTAATTATGTTTGTTGATTACCCTTGTGGTCGAGTCTTGTTGCTTTTCCTCTTGATTGTTCCTTATCATGGGTCTTTCTTGTCATCTCCTAGCATGGGGGTGGGCCTTCGGGTCCATGTGGTTGGGTGGAACGTGCTTTGCACCCGATTGGTTTCCCAGTCAGTGTTCTTGAAGTGTGGAGTTAGTGTCATTGTAGAGGATCCAAAGCTTTTCCATAGTTCAATTATATCATGTCTAGTGCTGTATTACTCTAGTATTTGTTGTATCTATCCCACCTTGTGTCGGGAAGCACAAATATGCATATGTACTCCTGAAATGATGAAATGTACTCCTGAAATGGATGTAATGTATTATTTTACCTTTGTATACCTTATGAGGTTATTGAATTGTGGTAGCCGTCATTTGATGTGTTGTATCTACAAAAATATGCTCCATTGAATTCACGTGATGATAGTATGTTATGGTTTTCCTATGTGGATATTTTTTATTAATGGATGTATGATTATTTTAAATGTATGCTTTATCATGGTTTATAATGTAATCTTGATGGAATGGGTTTATGTTTCATAATGTCTTCGCATGTACCCTAGAGGATGTAGGTTGTTAGTGTATGTGTATAATTGCATTCATGTGTTGATTATTAATATTCTTCTTCTGTAATGTTTTTCTTTCAAAAAAAAAATAGTACAATAATATGTTAGTTTTAGTTGTCCTTTGGGGTTAGCACGACGAGGCGTTACATGCCCAATCTAAATCTGTAAAACCAACTAGCTTAGGATATTTGCATCTGTTGTATAAAATGCTAAAGTCAGGTGTCCCTTTCACATATCTCAACACTAGCTTTGCTGCAACCCAATGCTTTTCCTTAGGGCCAATCATGAAATGAGAAATGTAGCTAAAAAAAACCGAGATTAGGCCTAATGGTAGTAAGATAGATGAGGTTGCTCACTAGTTACATGAATGCAGAATCATTCATCACTAGTGAGTCTGATTTGGCTAAAAGTTTTAGCCCCTTCTCCATAGGAGTGGATGAGATTTTGCAATCTTCCATCCTCAATTTATCCAACAAACTCTTGGCATACTTTGACTAAGAAATGAAGATACTACCACCTGTCTACCAAACTTCTACACACAGACAATAGTGTAGGAGGCCCAAGTTCATCATCTCAAATGCCTGAGACAAATTCAACTTGATTTGTTAAATCAAATGTAACCTACTAGTAGTAATGATGATGTCATCCACATAGATGACAAGAAGGACGATATCATTGCTAGTGATGTTGATGTACAAATTTGCATCTAAGGGACTCCTCTAAAACCCTTGTGTAACCAAATACTTGTCAAAATTTAGGTACCATGCCCTGGGTGCCTACTTTAGGCTATAAAGAGCCTTCAACAAACTATATACCTTATGCTCTTTTCCTACAACCTTAAAATTAGGAGGTTGCATCATGTATACCTCTTCCTCCAAATCTCCATTGAGGAAGGTACTCTTCACATCCATGTGGTGGACCTTTTAGCCAAAATGTGTTGCCATGGCTAGGAAAAGTTGGTGCTCATATTTTTTATAGGAGAAAAGGTTTCCTCATAGTCAATATCTTCTCTCTACGAGAACCCCTTAGCCACCAACCATGTCTTGTATTTGTCCAATGTTCCATTAGCCTTGTATTTTACCTTGTATACCCATTCGTAGCTAATATGTTTCTTTGTTGGTGGAAGATCTAATAGAACCCACGTGTTGTTCTTCAAAAGACTATGATGCTTAGAATCCATAGCCTTTTCCCATTCAAGTTTACACTTGGTCTCTGAATACTATTGAGGCTCGTAAACACTCTAAATGTTGGCCATAAGAGAAAGGTTTACCGTGTTTTTTTTCTATTGCCTCTATACAATCTTCCCTCAACAAGCTCATCATCATGAACATCACCAATGAGCTTCACCCACCACTTAGGGTGAGGAGTAGATGCACCTTCTTCCATATTAGGATGAGCATCATCATGACTTGGGATGCCTGGAATAATGCCATTTGGATGTTGATCTAGGTTATCCTGAGGAAAATATATTGGTACAAAATATTTCCTAGGAGATTCCACAATATCAAAATCATCAAAGTCCCTCCCTAATGGTGGAGGATCTTTCCTAGGAGATTCCACAATGTCACAATCATCAGAATCCCTCCCTACAAGTGGAGCTACTGAAAGCTTAGCTCCTAAATCCTTGGTCTTCTGAGGCTGATTGTTAGGACTATTAATGGGAGAAGAGATCAAAAAAGGCCCAACTTCCTCATCAAACAAAACATCCCTACTGAATTTCAAATGATCAATGGCCACATCAATCACTTAATAGGCCTTATGCTTGTCATTGTATCTTGTTAGCATCAACTTTTGGATCTTGGATTCCAACTTGGTCCTCTTGGAATCTGGAATCCAAACATACATAGTCAAACCAAACACTCTAAGATGAGTGATTCTTGGTTTCCTCCCAGACCATGCTTCCTCTGGGGTCATCTTCTTGATGGCCTATGTAGGAGATCAGTTAAGAAGGTATACTACAATATACACTTCCTTAGCCAAAAACTTCTTGGGAACATTCATGTTCTCCAACATACAGCGGGCCACTTTCATGATGGTACAATTTCTTCACTTGAGGGTGCTGTCATAATAGTGGTTTACAATTCCTGAGAGGAACGGATTTTAGCTGAAATCACATATTTTTATAAAATATAATGATTTAAGCCTTAAAAAGTTCCATTTTAAGGATTCCATTTGAAGAGGGTTTGATCAAATCACCCTAGATCAAACCCCCTTGGATAGAACCTCGCTAGTTTTAAACCATACCTATAAATGCATCTCCTTTACACCTATCAAAATGCTGATAAAAAATCACTTTTGATTTAGCTTTTGGGGGATCAAATGAATTCATTTAAAATTTATTTCAAATGATTGTGGTATTCCTCAGAACAAGCTATCTAATGAATATAATTTTAATATGTTTTGGTTTTGTTATGTATTTGTTTTTAAGTTTTATTAAACATAGGTTTTCATCAAAAATGAATTTCCTTGTTCTTCACATGTGGAAAAAATAGAAGATTATCAAAAAAATTGAAAAATATGAGTGCACCAGATATTGAAGTCTTTGATCCAACAAAAAAATAAATTAAATTTTGACATATACAAAAAAGTTACGCTTTATACGGTCTATGTCAATTGTAATTTGTTTGACTTTGAAACTTGATTAAGGAAAAATATTCAATAAAAAGTATCTAACCAAGTGGAAGCACTAGATATCAAAATTACAAATCTAAATTTGAAAGAATTAGAATTTTATCCTTCATGGAAAAAAGTTATGCGCTATAATTTGCAGCGCCACTTTTGAAAATGTTGTTTTCTAAAAAAAATTGTGGGAGATGGAAAAAGAAGTGCAATTTGATTCCAAAAATTTTGAAAAAATATTTTTAGAATCTACAGACAAAATTTGATGAGACTCTAGTTTGCATCATCTTCAAATTCCTCACAGTTTAGCAGCTATAGGTGCCCGAATGTGAAGATTTAGTTAAAAATAATAATTTCAGTGTCCAGTTTGGCCAAAAATTATAAACCACTATTATGGGATCACCCTTGACAACATTTTTCTAAGGGGTATAGGGTGTGGTAAGTTGACGCTTAATACCGTGTTTAGTACAAAAGTCAATGAATTGATTGGAACATAACTCACCCCCATCATTTGACTTAAGAGTTATGGTTTGAAATCTAGACTCTTTTTCAACTAATGCCTTAAACTTCTAAAATTCATTAAACACTTGTGACTTTTCCTTGAGAAAATACACCTACATTTTCCTACTAAAATCATCAACAAACAAGAGGAAATTCTTGACACCAGTGAGTGATGTAGTACTCATTGGTCCACAAAAAGCTACATGAACCAGTTGTAGAACCTTGGATGCTCTCCAAGACTTTCCATTAAAAATGGAGTATGATGTTGCTTCCCTGCTTGGAAAGCTCTGCAAACACCATAAAATGGAGTACGATGTTGCTTTCTTGCTTGGAAAGGTCTACAAATACCATGTGTTTGTTGTTGAATCTTAGGTAAGCCTTTTACTAAATTCTCTCAAGCCAGCTGAGAGAGGTAGAAAATGTTGAGATTCCCATACCTTTGATGCCAAAGAGTGTTGATAGATGAACTCCTCACAACAAGAGCATGCTCCAGAGGATCTCTAGTATCAAGCAGTTGATAGAAACCATGATCCTCGAGTCAAACTACCAAAATTTTCTTGAAATCCTTAGAAAAAATTTGACACTTGTGTGAATTGAAAATGATGGTTCTTCCTGACACATAGTATACACTAAGAAATATTAAATTTCTCCCATAAGATGTGATTTGGACGTTGCCCTTTCTGACAACTATATACTCATCGCCACCACCAAAGATGCAAAAATCAAACTAAGCCATATACTCCGTGAACCATTCTCTCCTGTTTGTAAAATATCGAGAGGCTCCAAAATTGATGTACCATGTAGATGATTTGACACAATTTGTTGGCATTTGGCCATCAATACATAAGAGGTAGACACCTAGTTAGACTACATAGATGCCATCCCTCCTATTTTCCAAAAGCATGAAAAATGAGGTAAAGTCTGTGATCATCTAGCACAAAACCCTAGACAATCAACTAACACAAATCCCACAATTTTTAAAAAATTATCTAAAATGAGGCTCAAAAATGCAAATTTTTTTAGAAAAACCTTTTTAAAGTTTGAAAAAACAAGATTCTTTAGGAAAAATCTTCAAAAAACTCTAAAAAGGAAAATATTTTTTTCAAAAAAACTTTAAAAACTTTGAAAAGCAAGAATTTTTAGAATAAAATCTTCAAAAACTTCTGAGAAAAGCAAGATTTTTCAAAAAAAAAATCTAAAAAAGCAAGATTTTTCTTAGAAAAATCTTCAAAAAACTCTTCAAGATTGCCTAGATCAAATCATGAACTCAACCCAAAAAAAGTCACAGAAAACCACTTCAAAAATTAGTGATCTCTTGCAAAAGAAACCCTCAAATCTGCTTGAAAACCTTCACAAAATCTTCTACAAAAAACCCTTCAAAAATCGGGTTCAAAAACCCTTTGATTTCCAAAAATCAGATCACAAAAACTCTTCACATAAATCCTCGATTTGTATCTTTTAAAAAAATTAGAAAAAAAAACTTTTGAAAATTTCCAAAAAACTTCAAGTAATCAACTACGAATTTTAATTGCTGAAAAAATTCACAAAAAATGAGCCTATGCTCTGATACCATTAAATAAAAATTGATATTCGATATTTGTTATTTCTAAAGGAGAGGGAAAACTCCTTATATAAAGAATTACAAGACGATGTTTCTAAAAAGAAACAATCATTAACTAAAGAAAATTAGAGCAAATAATGAAAAGATACTAAAAGCTAACTGAAGCAATCTAAGTTAACTAAAATTAAACTACTGACTAACTAAAAGCTAAGATGACCATTAAATATTACAATAATACTTTAATAGAGGCTTCCCTTGCAGACTTGAATAAGTTAAATTCTACATATGTAAATCCAAGTAAAGCTAGAGGGAAGCACACAATGCACAATTTAGGGAGTTCATGAGTTGGGTACCATGGCTTATTAACACATAGGACAAAAAAGGGACAAATTTGCACAGAGTCAAAATAATTAGATGAGCTCAGAAAAAGGGAGGTTAAGCTGATTTCTAAGGGAGATTAATGCCATGTTGCACGAACTTCTTTATACCCTAAATACTAGAAATTGGACATTGTTCCGAAGACACCTAACCCTCTAGATGTTGAAACCTTCACAAAGAAACCTTTAGTATTTACTTTTAAGTCTTAAACCAAACCAAATATTGATAATCTAAAGGATTGTTTTTTTGTAGGCTCTATTAGCAGTTTAATTTTTCCATTTTATGACAAGTCAAATCGAATTGTATGTATGGTGGAATTGTTATTGAAATTATATGTGGAAGCTCCCTAAGATCTAAAACTCATAACTATAAATATAATTTACATGTATACATAATGTATAAGATTGTATGTATGATGTAATTATTATTGAAATTATACCAAGAAGTTCTTTAAGACCGAAAACACAAAACTATAAACATAATTTACATGTATACATAATGTATAATATTTGAATGGAGTTTTCCATTCTATATAAATATCTAATTGAATATGTGTTTTCCTTGGTTGTTAGTATTACACTATCAATATTCAAGACTTGCAATAAGATTTTCAATTTTAAAGAAGGGTAATTTAGTAGACATGATTGATAATCTTAACCTCCTACAAACTAAAGTACAGATGTATATTTGACTTTAAACAAAGATTTAAATGAAAATTAGACATAGCTTAGTAATGGTTAAAATAGGGACTTTGACTTATGGATTATGGACTCTAGATGAAGGAACATTTACCCCACACCTAAAATACTTGTATCCAACCATTGTGCTAGAATATTACATCTTAAGTGAGGGTTATTTTTATGATAAAAAGTTGAATAGATAATTGTTAGGTCATTAAAAAGGAAGAGGCTTATTAAAAAACAATACAAACAAATTTTAAATCCCCTTAGATTCATCATGTAATATAACATTGTATATTATTTTGTGTGTGTATCATGGTGTACTCTCAATTCTATGATCTACCATTTTTCAAGTTGTTATTAGAGCCACAACATTTGGAAGAGAAAGATGGATAGAAGAAATGTAGGTGGTTGTGTGGGTGAAGTTAGCTTGAGAGAATACAACCTTTGAGGATTCTTCATATTTTTTCAAATGTTTAGTAGGGTTGTTTGTCTGTATTTGTTTTTGTTGCAAATATTAAAGCCGTGTGAAAGGAATTTGAAGAATTTCATGAATTTCTCTTTCCAATTGTATTCCAAAGAGTTTCACCCTTTAATATCTAATGTCTTTGATGGTAAAGGCTATTATTCTAGGAAATAATAATTGCCAAATGGAAATGCCAAAATGGAGAATAAAATGTGCTAAAATGCTTTACATTTTCTTATTTGTGAATGAGAATAAATTGGACTGCATCAAAGTGAAAATAAATTTCATTGACCTTCATCGAGTAATTGGTAACAATATTTCATTTAGTCATTTCTATGGATTTTGAGTTTGTTTTGCAATATCATTTTCCTAATAATTTTTTCACTCTGGTAAAGACTAACAAGAGTATCAAACATCTCCTTGATTGCTTTCTTTTTTGCTAAATGAGGAACTAAAGAGTCTTTTACCACATCGATGATTATCCACATGGCCTTTATCAAACATCTATTTTTATTGTTACTCACTATTTCTTTCTAAATTTTTATTTTGTTCTTTCTTTCTTCCATTAAGTCTTTCTTTCCTTTTTTTATTCTCTTTTTCTCTTTCTAAAATCCTTTCTTTATTTGATAATTCCTCTCTTTTTCTCCCTCTTTTATCTTTTTTTTCTTTCGACTTTCTCTATTTTTTTGTCCCTTTTTACCTTTTTTCCTTGCCTTTTCACTCTTTTATATTACCTATGGTTTATGTCTGTTACTTTTTTGTTCATTTATTTTTGTATTAAATTACTTTTTTATTTTGTTTCTCTTCTTTTTTTCTTAAAACCTTTGTTTATTTTCTATTTTTGTCTTTCTTTTTAATTTTTAATTTATTAGTTTTTCTCTTTTTCTCACATTAACTCAATTTCTATATCTATCTCTTTGTTTTCTCTCTCACTTTACCTTTGTTTCTCTCTCTTTATTATTTATTCTCTCCATTTATATTTAAAATGTTTCTATGTTTCGTCATCAATCTTAATCAATTTTCATTTCACTCTTTTTCTTTACCATTTCCCCCTTTTCTTAATCTATCTCTACATATTCCTTCCCCCCTTCTCTCTCCACTTTATTTATGCCAAGTTTAACTCTATTTCTGAATCCTTTTTTATTCTCTTTTTTTACTTAAGTTAATCTTTGTTATCACTCTATCTTCCTTCTCTCTCTTTCACACTCTTTATATAAATTTTCTTTGTTCTTAGTTATGTATTTTATCTATTCACTATTTATTTATTCGACTTTAGTTTTTCCATTTTGTTTTCTTTGTTTGTGTTTTATTTTTTGTTTTCCAATATTCTTATTTTATTTGTCTCCTTTCTATCTTTTATCTTTCTCTCTATCTTTCCTTTGTTCTCTCGACCTTCCCCTACCTCTTTCTCTTGCTTTATTTATTTCTTTGATTTTCCATTTATTACTTATTTTTTAACATATAATTTCTACTTTCTATCTAGATCTCTCTCCCACATAGTCATCTTTCTTTTTATCTAATTTATTAGCCCATTCTTTCCCTTCATGTCATCTCTCTACATTTCTCTTTATATGTGTTCTTTTTGTTCTAATAATGGTTTTAATTCTTTATTTTTTATTTTAATTCTCTCTTTTTTCATCTATTTTTCATTCTCTCTATCTATTTTTTTCTTTCTATATTTGTATTTTTGTATGTATCTTTCTTTTGTTATACCTCTCTTTATTTTTTTACCTTAATTTATTTATGTTATTCATCAATCTTGATCGCTCTCTCTCACCCACTTACTCACAATCTTAATTGGTTTCTTTTTCATTTTTCTTCCATCATATTCCCTAAGACTTGTTAATTTGTTTTCATGACCCCTATCCTTGTGGTAACTTGGACTAGTGGTGGATTTTATGACCATATTATGTTAAATAAACTTATGTATGGGTGTGATGGTTATGACATGTAGATGCTAGTACTAATGAATGTCCTTACAACATTATCATGTTATAGGTGAAATCTAAATACATTGATTTTGTTTATACTAGCTTAGACTAATGACTTGGTTGTGGAATTGTGTGAGGTTTGTCGTTGGTTGTAGGTACTTGGAGTGCAAGATGAGGTGGATTGTGTGGTATAGTGATGAGAGATACACAAGCTTTAAGGCCAAATCCTAATGATAAACTCTATAAGTAACTTCACCCTAACCTAAGTTTTACCAAACCTATTGGCAAGTAAGAAAATTTTGCTAAATGATCTTTGTAATTGAACATGCATGGTTTTCTAAGGTGATAACTCCACAATAATGAATTGAGATTTCAAGGATCTTTTTAATTGTTATTACCATAGTGATGCAGGAGCATCCATGGCCAAAGGGATATCCTCATCAACCAAAAAGAAAGAATTTAATTTTTAATTTCCTAAGGTTTGGTTTAAATATGTAATAGGAAAATAAATTGCAATGTTGAGGCCAAAATACTTTATTAAATAATTGGTCTTTATTTAAATGTTGCATTTTTCAGAGTGAGAAAGTGTAGGAGGTAATTTTGGAGTTTGAAATTCAAAATTGGAAATTTTGGAATAGGATTTTTGGAGACTTTCTATTCCATTTAAAATATTATTTTTTGAGATTCCAAAATCCCTAAAAAATAGGGATGGAGAGAGTGGACACCCAAGATAAGAAAAATAGATTTTTGCTTTAATGCATAAAAGCTAGTGTTTTTGGAAAAAAAATAATTAATGACTTCAATATTCAAATTAATGTGAATGAGAACGAATTGGTTGAGTATTTTATCGATTTTTATGAGTCATTTACAGCAGCAAGTCATGGAATATGGTGCAACAAATTTTTGTGCCATATTTGGAAGCATTTAATGATGATTTTTAAGCACAAACTGAGGAATTTCAAAAAGGCAATTAGAAGGAAATGAAAGAGCAGATTTGGGACTTCAAAAATATTTTAATCTAGAAAAAAAAAAGGGAGCCATTAATTTATTCAAAGAGAAGTAATCAATAGCAGAAAAGTTTGGAGAAAGAACTTGCAAGTTGCTCCTGAGAGTTGCACAAGAAAAAGTACAAAAAATCAGCTTGTGAAGAGAAGATGATTATGAGAAGAGGAGGTATTTTGTAGGTGAAGTTTGGTGAGAGTTGAGGGAAGGAGAAATCAGTTTGGTATGTATGTTTTTGTAGGTTTGGAAGTGAAGTCATAGCAACAAATGGATTTAAGAATCCATGATTGAGTTGTTGCAGATTTGGTATTGAAGTCTGCAAGTGTTTGATGATTTTATTTCATAGTTTTTGGCAGAAGATTTGAAAGAATGAACATCTTGTTGTCCTTAAATTATTTTGTTGTTGTACATCAATTTTATATCAGTTTTGAGACTATTATTATTAGCCCATGAGGCTACACCATTTGTATTGTCAATTTGTAGAAGTTATTGTGATGTTCTTTTGGAGATTATGAATGAACAATCAAGTGTTCATGTTGTAGATTTTAAAATTTGATTTGTTGCATTTTCAATGCATTTTATTTTGTTGAGAATAGTTGTATGAAAATGGGGTATGTGTGTTTATCCCCCTGCTTCACATAGTCTATTTGGAATAAGACTGATTATCTTTTAGTATATTAGTATGAGTTAATTTATATATAACTACCACGAAGGAATTTTGAGATTCTATTATCTGTTGTATGAGTAGTGATAGGTTGATAAAAATCAATGTATATGTATATTCCCTTAGCAACTAGGGATGAGTGTTGAATGGAAAGAGTTTGGGTAAGCAAAAAAAACCTGGCAACCTTAAATCTATAACTGAAACTACTTTAGGGGAGAACATAGACTTCCCCTCTAAATTAATTAATAAAATGTTCAAATAGCTCATCTACCTTCCACAACGGATCATTGGAAAGGTATGTTCCCTCTGGGTTATCCCATAATAGTGGTTTACACTTTTTGGCCAAACTTGACATTGAACTAATTTTTTTTAACTAAATCTTCACTTTTAGGCACCTATAACTACTAAACCATGAGGAATTTGAAGATGATGCAAACTAGTTGCGACATTTTTTCTATAGATTCTAAATATATATTTTTTAAGAATTTGGAATCAAATTGCATTTATTTTTCCATCTCCTTCAAAAACTAGTTTTTAACAGTAAACACCATTTTTAAAGAGTGATGTGTACTTGCTAACACAACATTTTCGCTATGAAGGATAATTTTTTTTTTTTTTTGAATTTAGATTTGCAACTACGATTTCTAGTGCATGCATTTGGTTTCATAGTGTTTTATTGAATATTGTTTTCTTAATTAAGTTTTGAAGTCAAACCAATTACAATTTAGACATGTGTTTACTTGCTAACACATAACTTTTTTGTATGTATCAAAATTCAATTTATTTATTTTTGGATCAAGGACATCAATATCAAGTGCATAGATTTTTTTTGATAATATACTATTTTTCCACATGTGCAAAAAATAGAACTTGATTTTTGGTGAAAAACCTATGTTTAATTAAACTAAAAAAAACATAATAAAACCAAAATGTAACGCCCCACCACATAAACCCCAAAGGATGATATAATATCAACATTTATAGCACAATTTTTTTAAAAAAAAATTAAAACTAATATGAGATGTAAGTTAACATACAACAATAGCAATGGAACTATACAACTAAATCATCTAACTAAACCCTCTGGGGTAACATGACTGCATTACATTGCAAATATCTCTAAGATAATCCCAATCCCATAACGATGATTGACTAATCACAAGTATACATTTTAAAACCATCATTTAGGATAAGTCACAAACATCCATCCATAACATTACATAACATCCAATTGTGATCATAAGATAATGCCAAGAATACATTAATTACATTTATAATATGAATATACATCGTTCAAGGATTACAACAATACAACTGTGCTTCCCACAAACATCCATCCATAACATTACATAACATCCAATTGTGATCATAAGATAATACCAAGAATATATTAATTACATTTATAATATGAATATACATCGTTCAAGGATTACAACAATACAACTGTGCTTCCCAACATGAAATAGGAATGAATCACCAATAACACAAAGTGATACAACATAAATGAATGTATACATAGCATTAATACTGGTTCCAACTTTAGTGAAGCTCTAGAATCACTAGCATAGTATAACTTTGTGCATCATGATCTCTGATTGGGAACCTAATGGAGTGCATAGCACGTTCCATCTAACCATGTGGACCTTAAGGTCCACCTCCCATGCCAGGAGATGACAAGGAGGTCCCACAACATAAAATAGTCAAGTAGACAAGGCTACCGAGAATCCACAACAAAGACAACAATAAACATAAAGAACAACTAATTCCAGAGGTACATGAACAAGGGAAAAACAAACAAGGCACATAAGATTGCTAAAGGGAAGAGTGTCATTGCATAGCTTGATATGGTTTACCCAATGTGGTTCTTCCTAGGTTACTGGCCTCAACTGACCTCCGACCCCCATTCTTACTCATGTAGAATCAACATATCTTTCATGAAGACAAGGCAGTTGATCTTGCCATTCCAAGCCTTCCCACTCATCTCAAGCCTAAACGAGCACTTGAGCCATGAGTGAGGCTTCATTTATCTTTTATTAATGTAAGACACTACCCAAACCCCCTAATTAATTATTAGTTTTTTCATTGGATTAAGAAACTTCCAATGAGTTACTCTAACACCACTTTTGGGTCTCAACCCCTATGGGAATCCACTCTCCCTACTAGCAACAAAACTCAACAGTCCACTAACTAGGTAAGCCAACTTGCACAACATAAAAAGCCACGTAAATAATCACATAAAGTGAGGTATGCACTACCTCCCACAAGATCTCCATAATAAAAAAATTTCCACAATTCAAGGCTAAAACCCACATAAAAATAAATAAATAAGATTAACAGTTCATAAAGAACTCATGCAAACACTCATGTCTTGATATGGGTTACCCAATGTAGATCTTCCTAGGTTGTCGACCCCCATCCTAGATTACCTTGGCAGCCTCACCTGATCCCTGGCCCCCATACCAAATCATGCAAGTAAAAACCATACTCCCCCTAACCTTTGGAAGACTAACAAAACACTAACACAATGGTTACCCATCGAAAGAGCAACTATAACATGATCTCAAAAGACTATTTTCAATTCATAATTTACGAATCAATTCAAGTGTAGAATAATGAGTGGCAACATCCCAAAGAGAGATCTTCAAACTCAATCAAAACTAACACAATCCACTCAAAACTAAATCCACCACAATTATCAATAGTAAATTAACCAACATGGCATTCATGGGAGACCTCAATTTTCTCCACACATGACACCCAACCACTAATTACCCATCAAACTTACAATTTGATTGATAACCAACTTAACAAAAATCAACAACCGTGACAACAACAACAACCAATTGATTCACAATTTCATAAACTATCAATAACCCAAAATAAATCACCTCTTTCCACAAAGCAATAACCCAAAAGAAGTCAACTCAATATCAATAAGCACAACATTCATCAATAAGAAGCAACACCAATACATCCATGGGAGATAACATTTTCACAACTCCTATTACTTAACCGCTAATTCAAGCACATAGCTCAAAACATCCCAATTAAATAACCACATAGCTAACCACTAACTGTGATATATAATTACTCCTCTCTCTATATATATACATAAATAAAACTAGTAATAGACTTTAATTCCATCTAATCTACTTTCAAGTATATGAGAATGAAAGAATATCAAACTCCCAAAGAAAGAGAACTCATTAGCAAAAAAAATAGCGCTTATATGAAACCAAGTAACTATGACAAAAATGCATGGCTCAACCCTAGGGAACGTTGTTAGGGTAGTGATGAGTGCATATGACTAGGGCACACAAAAACAAGGAAAACACACACACAACATGGATGAGGGTGTGAAATACTTTGAAGGATAGGCTTGCACTATAATATATGCACTTAAAACACTCACTCGAGTTACCTATCATGCATTACATATTAACGAGTATTCATTAAAATTATAGTTGTAGCGAGTTGTACAAGTGGACTGCCAGGTATATAACTTGTAAAATTGAATTATCATAACACCAATCATCTAAACTAATAGAACTCATACCATAGATTAGACAACATATGATAAAATCAAATGATATCAAACAAAAGAAGCAACTTACAAGCAGGTCCAACAAAATTAATAATGCAACACTCAAAATTGGTTGTAAGAAGGGATACACACAACTAGGCATCCTAGACAAAAGCAACACAAAGATTTAAAGTCTAATGAATACCAATGGCCAACATAAGATTCAAGTGCCTAGAAGTCGACCTTTAGCCACAATACCCTCAATAAAAGCAAGACTCCTAACATGCAAATCATATGTCATAAAAAAGAAATATTCAATCAGGAATAAATCTGCATGGGAGAACACGAATACACAACATAATATGAGATGAAAAGTAATTCAAAAGCATGAGCACAAATCAGCTATCAATCAGGAAATGAACTCCTAATACTTCTTCCTGATACCAAAGGGAGGAAAGCATAGTGCATGGAGGAACAACGAATATACAACACACCTTATAAAAACCATAACAATCTTAAAGCTTGAGCAATCCTCAGAGAGAAAACAACGACCAAAGAGAAGAAGAGAGAGACATGCAAGGTGATAAATATTGGCTTTGTGAATGAAGGCATATAATAATTTTTCTTTGGCTCAAGGAAAAGAATGCAACAACCATACCAGTTTAATCATTGATTACCATATACAAAGTACATAAATCAAACTTCTAAAAAAATAACACCATTGACCAAATACAAATACTACATATAAATCGCAACCATGCAACATCATAAAAATAAGTATTTGTTTTCTACGAACAAGAGATATAATTTGATTGCCTTACAAAGAAGTAGAACAAAGTACAAAAAACCACGCCAACCTAGAGTCCTACGCTTTGATGACAAAAAAAAAAGTGTCAAGAACAAGCTTACACAACAACAATCCTCTTCCCTTGAAATTGTGATCAACTCTCATAAATTACTTCTACACTTCAAGAACAAATGTTATTTCAGAATCTGAATTTCATTTTGTAGAGCAATTTCTTGTTCAAAAGCAAAATTAATTCCTTCCCATTTTCCAAAATGAGAACTATAAAACAAGGAAAAAGTTTAGCTTTTCAAAAATAAAAATCAAGTAATCATCAATTAAAAAGACCAATTTCTAATTTGAAACCAGTTCAGACCTATGCATGTGCTCGAGCTCATGTTTTTCCATTTTGAACTTGTTTTTACATCTTGTTTGAAATCTTATCTTCTTTATTTATTTAAAAATCATATTACTTTTTCACATTTAAATAATTAAACTCTCATGATGATAAAATTATCAATTATTATTAAATATAATTTAAAACAATACTTTTTACAAAATAATTTAATTTAGTTATTAAACAATAACCATATCCTTTCAATTTCACAATATTGATTTTATATAATTTATTTATTTTAATTCTAAATTTATTTAAATTAGCTTGCAATCAATTTAATTTAATTAAATTGATTAAGCAAGGCTATTCATAATATTAAATTTACCACATAAATTTCAATAACATAACAATGAACAACAATGGGACATGACCAAACATCCACACAACCTTACTCAAATGCCAAGAAAGGCCAAATACGGAGGGGCACTACACAAAACATATTAAAATTATACTTGATGGATAGCTTGTTTTGAGGACTATAATCCTCCAGTTGGGTTTGTGAAGTTGATTCCATTTTCATCTTCAAACTGAGATCTGAAAGCCAAGATTTTGTAGAAAATTGCTAGAGGGGGAGAAAATAAAAAACCATAAAGGGGGGTTCCTAGGGAACCCCCCTTCTAGCGAACCCCCCTGTAGTGCACCTCATTTTTTCTTTGTTAGACTATCAGTTGTTGTTATGGATTGAGACTTTATGACACTTTGTTTGATGTTGGACTCATTGCTATGGTGATAGTTTGATGATATTTCTATTACTAGTGTTTTATGCCTATGTTATGACTAGTGTATGTACTTAATTGATTATGTCGTTAATCTTGTTATGTGCATCATGTGATTATCTGATGATTGTTCATATATTGTTGTTAGAAACTAATTATTGTGTGTTGATGTGTTTTGGTAAAGGGGAACAGTGTCGCATCACTCACTTGTAAGTACCCTGCAACACTACGATTTTCCTTTCACGGTGTGCCTGACTATATGTTTATGTATATACTTGATTGCTTTGTGTGTTACAAGTTGCAGGAACTAGGCATCGAATCCACCTGAATTGACAAGTTTGAGTGTGCCTTAAACTCAATGGAATTGTTGAATGGAGATAACACTTGATCCCTTGTTTCAACCATCATCCTTGAAGAGGATGAGTATATGATTTTCACACTTAGTCAGTGTTGTCCATAGGGTTTGTTTGGTCCATTAGTGTCGTTTGTGGCTTGCCTTTCAACCTCGCTATGTGGTCAAGTATTGTTTGGTAACTAATCTATTTGATTTAAATTTGTTTAATAAGTGTTTTTTGCTTTATTGTCGCATTAAAATAAAGTTATTAAAGTTAAAAAGGTATTTTTGATACTTAAAAATAAATGCTTTTATATAATTGTGGTATGATAAAATAAAATATTATAAATGCTTTTATTAAGTTTAAATAAAATAAAATTATGTTAAATAAATAAATATATATTAGTGATTGTGGTGCATAATAATAAAAAAATAAGAATAAACATATAGATAACTTTAGTGAATAATGAATAAATAAAAAAGATAAAAATAAAAAAAGGGCGTGCAACAATGTGCATTCAAGAACAGTTATTGAATTGGTTGCTTGCAACTAAAAGGGGGGTTTTTGAATTAATATCTCGAAAAATAATCTTGTTTTGGTTTTCTCGTGAATACTTGCTCGGGGAAAATTTCATTTAGAGCTAAAAGAGTAATTTTCTTGCAAATTTCAAGTACTGGGGATTTTAAAATTGGAATTCTATAAAATTGTTTGGGGTTTTGAAGTGATTGGAGCTGCAACCTTGGAATTCAGAGCCCGACATCAATCTTCAGCTCAACCAATCAATTGAATTTAGGTTATATTATTTTCTGAACTTTATTTTTGTTTTGAAACTGTAGACACTTGAAATAACCTAATTGACATCATGCACTTGATTCACTAACATTGATTCTTCCTTAATCATTTCTTTACTAACCAATTAATTGAATAATATTTATTTAATTAATTCATCAAAATTCCTCCTTTAATTAAATAAATCAACTTTATTTAATTAAATCCTAATGTTCTTTATTTAATTGAATAAATTAAACTTATTTTATTAAATTACTAATCTTCCACTATCCTCTCATTTGATTTAAACAAATCTAAATATCTAAACCAAATGTCATATCAACTAATTCCATCTAAGTTAATTAAATCCTAATTAACTCTTAACACCAATCCTCCTTTCCTCTAGCCTTTACAACTTGCACATGAATCAATTTATTTGATTTATTAATTCCTCTATTTTCATTCAAATGTGGCATATCCTTGGAATATTCCACCAATTTGAATTCTCCCTCCCAAAGGACTTTTGTCTTCCAACATGGCATTAAAGGCTCTTACATGTCCTCTCCTTGAGCCAACTTGGAATTAATTCCTCTTAAAACTCTTCTTCCACAAGCCATCTTTTGAATTTCAAATTCCACCTACATGCATTTAACGTGCACATTGTTCAAAATATGCTCCACCTCCCTTCATTAGCATGTTGACAAGTGGCAGAATGCCATTGGTTCAAGTTTAATCCCACATTCTTCCTACTTCTCATCCCTCCATCCTTCTTTCCTATAAATAGAGGACTTCTCTATTGATTTGGGATCCACAACTTCCTGCAAGGTTACTATCTACAGATTTGAGCAAGTTCATCCACATTTTCATCCAAGTTTTCATAGATTTCATCATCCATAGCTAGGTTATTGACAATTTTCATCAAGGATCAATCAATCATCATCAAGTTTATCAAGGAATTGGGAAAGGGCTTCTTTCCACGTCAAAGAAGCACCAATTCCCCCATGGGATGTTGGTTTGAGCATTTATAATAGAATTTCATTAGCTTTTACTTGTTATTTTGGCTTTGATTTCAATGTTCTTGTGTTTGAATGAATTTCATGGGGAATGTTTGTTTAGACTTGTTTATTGACTCATGTTTGATTGTTTGTTCATGTTTGAATAGGTCTAGACCAAGCATTCACAAAAACAAAAACTTTGAATGGTTATGTTGTAGGAAACAAAATATTTATAGGTTGTTTATTTATGAATTTGAACAATGATTGAATGTGTTTTCTTTTGAAGGTTTTAAACCCCTTTTCAGTGAATTTCTTTGGCATATTTCTCTATTCTTCATTTGTGTATCAAATTTTTCTCTCTATCCCTAGCCAAATAGATTGCATGCATAATTTAATTCCTTTCAGCAAATTTGTTTTGGTCGCCTCTTGAATTCTAGCACTCTCTGCGTGTTCTTGACTTTAGATTCATTATGTCAATAATTTTTTGATTAAGTTGGGCATTCGATTGGGAGAGTCCATCATTTCCTTGAATACTGTTTGCGGCATCTCCTTTGCATGGTTTGTGAGTTTTTGTGCCCTACAATTTTAATAGACACCGAACTTCTATTTCCTATACCATTCATTCTTTATTGGCTATTTTGATTGTATTGTTTTGATCGCCCTACCTTAGTATTCGTTGAGCTTTCATGGTGATTGGAATGTGGTTAACATGCTTTGGTCGGTGGCTTCTTCGATGTTGCATGATGTTCTTTGATATTTTTGTTTTGCATTTTAGATGCTATTCAGGTGGATTTCCCTTGCGTACGGTGTTTATCTTGCCCTATTCTGCCTCCATGATGTAATTGATGTTGTACTATATAACTGGCTTGTGAAATTTTTCCTGAGTTTCATATTTAATTGGTTTTGTATTGTGGATTTAAATTTGGTGGTTGGTGTATAACTTAAGCCTTGTTAAGTGTCTCATTCATTGAATGGATTGGATGTTGTGCATTCGATATCACTACTAGTTATCTCCTTTGTTGTGACCATCGAAACCTTTCCTTCTTTGCATTTAAGTTGTATTGATAATTGTTGTCTGTGTGTATGGTTTATATACTTTATGTGCAACAATTCCTTACCCTGCGGTTGTAATAGACATTTTGTTAAAATTGATAGTTACACATGGTGGTTATTCGATGTCTCATCTTCAAAATTGAATGTTATGAGTTTGATAGAGAAGTAAAATGTATTCCTATTAATTGAGATAGATATGACACCCACATTCACTATTTTCGTTTTAGTAATGGTAACTGATATTGAACAACTCAATTTTTTTTTCAACGAATTAAATATCCTGTAGCTCATGCCTTTTCGGTGAAAGTTTAATTAGTATGACATTCGTTTATGTGAATATGTAAATATGTAAATATATATATATTTATATATATGTGTATATATATATATGTACACTTGTATATGTATGTTTATGCTTGTAAGTATATAGTGGACATAATGTAATCTGTTATTCTAAAAATAGAACTCTGCTTATAAGATATACATATATATATATATATATATATATACTGAAATATGTATATATATATATACACATGTATGTGTATTGTGTTTATCGCAAAAGAATATTGCTTCCTGTGAGAATTATTTGATTACGTGAGTTAAGTGAATTGTATATTTAAATCAAAGAAATTGATATTTTTCATAATTGGAAATTGAAGGGAATTGTTTATATAAATGATTAGATTATCACTTTGTTGATGAATTGTATTGTAGATTGTGCTTGAATTTTGGAATTGGGGGTATTTTGACAATTGTTTTAAGAGGGTGTCATTGTGTATATTGATAAGGTTAGTTTCTAGAGGCTAGGAGGGTGTGCTTTTGTATGTATGGATTTTAAGATTTCCTTTCTTTGTAAGTGGTTGATAATGTTTTAAGTGCAAGATGGTCAATACCTTGCTCTGAGTTTGGTTTCTTATGATCATGTTTGTGTGTAAGAAGGTCCATGCCTTGAATTGTATAATGTTTCTTATGATTATGTTACTGTGCAAGATGGTAGATTTCTTGCTTGTTTTGTAGGTATTACTGGTTGTAAGTAGGGGGAGTGGCCCTTGATGGGGGCTGGAACCCAAAGTGGTGTCCAAGGTAACCCATCTGAGAGTTTCTTAATCTAGTGATAACCTAAAATGAATTAGGGGGAAAGGGTAGATCTCACATTAAATAAGATAATTAGATGCCTCACCCATGCCTGTAGTGCTCGTTTAGGCTAAGGATGGGTTGAGAAGGCTTGGTTGGCAAGATCAATTCCCTTGTCCTCACAAAAGGAATGCCGGCTCTGCATGTGTCACCCTATGGGGCCAATGTCTAGTGAGAGAATGTTAGGGTAACCATAGATGGGGGCTGACATCTAGTGAGAGACTATCTGGGTAACCCATGCCAGGACCATGCGATGATGCTCTTCCCTTTTCTAGTCTAGCTTTCCCCAATTATGTTATCCACCTTCTATTATGTGTTTCCTCTAGAAATGATGTAGGTGTCTATGTGATGTTAATATTGTAGTGTTGTGTAGGAACTATGTTTAGCCTTGTTATGTTAGTTTGTGGTCTTCTTCTCTAGTTGTTATTGTGGGACCTTTTGTTATCTCCTAGCACTAGGGGTGGACCTTAGGGTTCCACATGGTTGAGAGGTTTGTGCTTTTTCCTCCATTGGGTTTCCTTGCTACTTGTTCATATTCGTGGTGACTGCTCATGGTGTTATGGAAACCTAAACCTGTTCCAGTTCCAGTGGATCATCTTCTATGTGCTTGTATTGCACTATAAATCAGTTGTATCATATATATGTAATTCAGATATATATTCTTCCCAATTGATCTTAGGGAAGCATTGTTGTAAAAGTTGAAATGTTGTAACTGATTTGATGAACTCTCTTGTAATGTATCATGTAAGTGATATATTTTACACATGATAGTTGAAATGATCTTGAACATTATTTATTTGATGACTTGTTATGGAAAATTCATATTGGTTGATTATTTAATGTGATGGATTAAATGAACCCTTTATTGTTAGATAAACCATGTTTAATGAAATAATTCTTGTTATCTTGGTTAATAGATATGTCAGTAGCGTAGACATGGAACCTTAGAGGACTTAGGTAGAATTCATATTATCTTATGCTATGCAAATGTGTATTTCATTCAAAAAAAAAGTTTCATATTTAAGTCAAGTGTTGTCCTCTGGGGTTTTGTAGCAGGGCATTACACACACCCTTCTAGTGAACCCTTTAATGGGTTCTAGCGAACTCCCCTTCTAGTGAGCCCCCCTAAAAAATTTTCCCACCCAAAATGCATTTTCCCTTCCCTGAACTAATTGTTAACCACTATTATGGGATCACCCCTTTACAAACACATTTTGATGATAAACAAATTTTGTAATAAGCTTTGAACATATGAGTCCTCTATTAAGCCATGTGAAGTATGGTAGGGTAGCAAACCAACATTGAGTGGGTAGTGAGTTGTGTACCTTATTAGCTTATGTTAGGACTGAATAGTTGAATAACAACCATAACAATTTGGTAATGAATGGATTTTGAACCCTCAAGTAACATAACACTAAAATGGGTAGTTGATCCATAGAGGTAGCAAGCCTTAAAACCTACTTATTCTGAATTAGGAACCTCTCTTATGTTTATAGTGCTAAGGTGGGTGCAAGCACTAAATTTAACTCCAATGTATGGAGTAGGACCCTAAGAAGGAATATGTAGAGGTTGTAGACCTATTATATGTAGGCTATTCCTATCCATATGAGGTGGTCATTGATGGAAAAAAAATCATATGTTACTCTAGAGGCTATGACCTGAGCATTGATGGAAAAAAAATCCTATGGCCTTGGGACTAGTAGCATGCAACCGATGGACATCTAGTGTACGCTAGAGGGTTAGATGATTTTTCATGAGTAGCATGTGGGCCTTAGGGCCAACAACATGTAGGTGATAGACTAGCTTGTTTTCTTAGCCATTTGATGGACTGTAGGGAAGATAATTTCTAATGAAGCATAAGTACATAAATGACCGGACATACCATGTAGAATTGTTATGATATAACCAGATATGGAGTTAGTTTCTTAAATACCAATGGTAGGAACACATGGTATCCATTCATTAGGAAGTTGAGTTTCTTAGATACCAATGGTAGGAACAATTGGGTAGTTATTCATTAGGAAGTTGACCCTATGAAGTACATGTTGGTATAGATGTCTACTCTCTCACCATGGACCACAAAATCTACTTGAAGGGGTGGATAAGGATTATATCCACTTTGGAAAGATCACATTGCACCCCCAAGGCGAACCATGATAGGTTAAAGACATGGAGTCCACATGACCTCACAGAACACTTAAGGTATGCTTCAAGTAATGTTAGTTACGAATCCTTCATTAGCCTTTTTCTTCTAAAATATTGACATTTATAGAATGACTTGTCATAGGCATGAATAGTAAATTATTTGTTGCTAGAAATTTACATGCATTGTTGTCTTTAGTTATTGATTACTCATTGTTATCATGATTGTAATGTTGCAAAAAAATGTAACAATTTATGGATCTCATTAGGGTTATTATCAAAACTTATATATTAATTTATTTTATTCTCTTTCTCTATCTCTCTCTCTCTCTCTAAATATTGAGATCTATTAAAGAGTTCCTATCCAAAAAAATCACAAATTAAAAACAAACAATAGATAGAATAAAATCTATACTCTTTTCATGTGAGAAAAGAGTTATACCAACACTAGTTTATATATTCTAACCTTATTTTTATGACTTTATGTCCAAGTGAAATGCACAAAATCTTCCTTATTATCTAAGTGTGATATAGATGTAGATAGGGATTGGTTAATCTATGCTAAAATTAAATTCACAAACCTATCTGATTAATTGGAAAAAGGGAGGGAATATATCTATATGGGGATATATCACACACTTTTCCACATAATCATTTAAAAATGTCCTAGGAGTCCCAATTGTATTGACTAGCAACCTCACAAGGTGAGTAAATTCACAATGAGGAAGGCCTAGGAAGGATTCTATCCAATCTAAGGGGTTCACCACCAAGCAAATGCTTGGAAAAGGAAATGTTGGAAAAGGAAATGTTGGAAAACACAATGTGATATGCAAAATGATCTAAAATAAGCTAAATGAGATGCAAATAATGAAATTATGTAACAAGGAGATAGTATGTGTGTACCTGGGAAGTCTAGAGATGTTGTGAGGATTCTGGAAATGCAAAGTAGCTATCAAAAAGTGTTATGGAGGACTAAGATGCCTAGAGTGGTGTATTAGTCTAGTTGTTTTTCGAGGAAAATATAAAATCTTCGGATGTCAGAACCGGATCGGAAGGAATATCTAAAAAATATGCATGGGAGGACTAAGAAACCCAAGGTGGTGTATTAGTCCCACTTTGAATTTTTGAAAACTTTGAATGTGGTCCTAAGCTCCAAGGTCTGCACTTGCTTCCTTTTCGATCTCACATTCTGAAACTTTCAAATATAGCTTGTAGGTGAGTTTCTGTGAAGATGACAACTTTGAAATGTAACTTTGCAACTTTTACAACTTTTCACTCCAAGTGATCTTTAAGACTTCAAGCTAGATCTGCAATCACAAATATGCAAGAAGGGAAAAACTTGTTTATTAGTGAATGGGAGTTTGCCTTGGTCAAACCCCTTGTTGGTAATTAAACCTTGAAATAAAATGGAATAAAGAAGGAAATGGTGAATTAACACATGCAATGCTACAACTCACCAAACCTTTGTTGTGAGGTTTGCAAACTTGTGTACAACGGTTGCAATGGATATGGATCTTGAACCAAAGATATACACTTGTATTGCTTGCTTGAATCAAAACTCTACATCACAAATGTTAGCACAACAACACACATGATGTAAGAAAGCTCTTTGATATGATGCTTGAATCTTGATGATGGCTCCAAATTCTTGATAGAATGCTCTTAAATGCTCTTGTGAACTTAATTTGATATTATGAATTCTCTCACAAAAGACTTGGATTGAAATAAATTAATGAACCTTCTATTTATACTTACTTATGCTTAATATTATGAAATTACATTACACCAAGCCATCATATGAATTCATTAAATAAAGGAGGCTAAATCCCGCTAGAATTTCAAATTAAATCTTGAAAAAGGCTCAAGGAAAACTAAGATGCCACCTAGCATCTTAGTCCCAATTCCTAAAAACTTGGGGCATAGACACCAAAAAGGAGCCCAATTAAGACATCTCAAAATCAAGGACCCGAGACCTTTGGGGGACAAATACACCTAGGTGGCATTTTAGTCCCAACCCAAAAATCAGGAACACTTTGATGGAATCATTAAGTTATCATTTATGCATTCGAGAATGTTAGGATTAGCCAAAAAAATATGTCATAGGGCTTGTAAATGCAAAATAGGACCAATTAATCCATAAAGAAGCACAAATAAAGCAAGGTGGGCCCAAAAAAGTGTGAAAATGCAAGGGTATGCATTTTACTACACTACATTTAGCCCCCACTTTAGTGAGAGGATGAAATTGCTTCAAACTCACACTAAAGTAACCAACCACACAATCAATATGGGTTCAAATGTACAAACGCTAGTAAGATAGGATGACAATAATCAAGAGGGTGGCCAAGCCCCCATGACCAAGATCCTATGGCAAACCAACATAGGCACAAAATAACATGCTTGCAGATGATATATGAAGCCATGAACAGATTGCAAACATACACCATTAAAGACAAGAAAAAGGTAAAAGAGAGAAAATGCAAAATTGTAATAGATCAAGCTTCAACTAGCCATCTAATGTGGTGGACCAAGTCTAGGCTGAAAGAGGTTTACAAGTAGAATGTGTTGTCCACTATGCAAATGAAATGCATGCTCACAAGGGCTAGTGAAGCTAGGTGTCCACTAGGTGAGTCCTAGGAAGTCCATATCAATGTCATACCCCCATGACTATGATAAGGACAAAAGAAAAATGCACGCTCACAAAGGCTAGTGAAACTAGGTGTTCACTAGGTGAGCCCCAGGGGACCATATTAAAGTCATACCTCCATGACTTTAATAAGGTATGAAAAGAGAAAATGTGACAAGAAAGAGAAATGTTCAAAGGGATTTTTCTTATTTTATGCAAGGTCTTACTCTTAAGGAACATCATTCCTAATGTCTCCAAGAGAGGACTGATCAAAGGATAACAGATTCACCACTTAAGGGATGTAGCACATCGCATCACCATTAAGGGGAATACAATATGCTAAGATAGATCACTCTTTTGAAGGAAATTACTCCCAATGTCACCACAAAGAGGAAAACATGTTGTGTGAAATAAGAAAATCACATCAATGAACATGAAGAGGAAAAAAATGCAAGTGAAATCATGCCAAAATAATGCCAATGTATGCCCCCACAACATGCTATGAGCAATTACTTTAAAGTAGCCAAAAGATAAAAAAGAAAAAGAAAAAGGGTTTCCCCCTAGAAACACATAAAGTTTCTATGGATTCAGGGTCAGTATCTATCTTTGTTGCAATGATATCACGAAACTACCATCATTCCCCAAATACACACATAATTGGAAGAATGACACAAAGAGAATGAAAAAGAAAAGAAAAGGAAAGCCTTTTAGGTCGACATGGAAGAGACATAGGGTGTCTCAACGCCTTGCATCATCCCAAAAAGGAAAACACAATACAAAAATGAATATGAAAGGCAAAGAAAAGATAATGAAAAAGCTTTTGGGTCAACATGAAGGAGACATGAATGTCCCGATGCCTTGTGTCATCCCCAAAAGGAAAAAAAAAAGATAAAAATGAAAATGAAAGGAAAAGAAAAGATAATGAAAAAGATTTTGGGTCAACATGAAGGAGACATGAATTCCTTGATGCCTTGCATCATCCCCAAAAGGAAAACACAAGACAAAAGGAAAAAATGAAAAGAAAAGATAAAAGATCAATGAAAAGGGTCAAAAGTAAACGACATATAGAAGAATGAACATATAAATAGAGGAATGTACATAGAGAGAGGAACATCAAATAGAACATAATGAGGGATCATGCTACACACATGTAAAAAATAAAATACAAAAGAATAGTAAGGCATAGGCGAGTCAACCTAAAGCAAGTCACCCACCTTCCAATCTCAGTCACCAAAATGAGGTTATGGGAAAAATCTTGGGATTTTCTCTAACAATAAGGTTGAGGCTATGGTTTCTTGGGAAAGTATTAAAATTTTGAAAGAGCTAGGCTTCCAAAAAGTTATCCTTGAAGGGGACTCTAAGCTCATTGTTTATATATTGAAAGGTGATTGTGTTGTCCCTTGGGAATTAAGAGATATTATGGATAATTGTAAAATTCCCATGCAATTTTTCACATGCTACAAAGTTCACCATGTTTACACAGAAGGTAACCAATTTGCGAATATTGATGCTAATGAAGCTCTTAAGTGTAATACCTGGACATGTTGGGATTATGGTTTGTTGCTAGGGGAAATAAGAGATAGAGTCCTAAAAAAAAAATGCTTATAATTTCAATAACTATTGGATAAAGGGTCAAGCTCATGTGATTATCATAATGAATGGTGATGGGATGGACATAAATAATAATAATAGCAAGGTTGGTATGTTTCAAATTATGGAAAGTGATAAGGAGGATATCATCAGGGAGATAATTAATGTGTTAATCATTTCCAAGTACCCACATATCACATGTATATTTGTAATGAAAAATCCTTGGTCATTTCAAATGTTATAGGCATGTCATACGTCCCTTCTCACCATATTTCTGAGGCTCGGCTCAATATTTATAACCTGACAATATTTATTAAGGAGATGGATAATCATTTCAAATTTTTCCTTGGGCTCACGTATTTGGTTCTTATCACCTAGCAATTTTTTTAATTATCTTAAACAATTTTTTGTTTATCACAATCTACATTTGTTCTCTCTACAAGTTTAGAGGTAGTAGCGTGAGTTTTGGGAGAGAAAAAGTCATTTGGGTAGTGTGAAGAAGGGCACTAACCTAAAGAAAGTTCTAAAAAATATTCACAGTTCTAAAATGGGAGGGACAAGGAAAAGAAAGGAATCCCCCAATTATGTTTCCCTTAAACAAAATTCTAATCTTTGGAGAATGTTTAGAGTTGTTGGTATGGATTCTTTCTTTGAAGCAATGCGAGGTTACAATGAGAATTTGACCTTAAAGTTGACTAACTCATGGAAGAAAGGTCATGTTACTATTGGAATAGTGAAGTTTGAAGTGATGGCTCAATTAATAGCCGAAGCCACTGGCTTGGAAAATGAAGGTAGAAAGGTGGTGAAAAAAGTGGTGTTGATTATCAAGGTTTTGTGGAGAAATTATTGCATGAAGGTGAGGTGTTGACGAGGTTTTAGAATGACTATCCTCGACTCAACCTTCCTTTGTCATTTACTATGGTCAATATGTTTGTTATGTGTTATTTTACCTTAGAAGGTAGGTATATGACAGTTCATGCCTATCATTTCCCCATTCTCAACCATAATCATCACAATAATAGGATAAATCTGCCTTTTTATCTATTTTCTTTCTTGCAACAAAATATTGAGAATGGGGCCTCGACTCCTCTACACCAAGGGCTAATGCTGGCTCTATATAAGTTTGTCCTTTCCAATAATCCCCATGGAAATCCTTTGATTATTAAGCAAAATAACCCACCAGAAATGATGATGAGGATGCTACTATTCCCTTGGCTAATGAACAACCCATCCTTGTGCCTAACCCTAGGCTCCTAGCTCCTTAGATTGACCCTTTGGAGGGCAGCCCCTCGAATGTTGCTTTAAAGTCTACCCCCGTTCCAAAGCCTCTACCTCTAAATCAAAGCTATCCCTTGTTGAAAAATCCCTTGAGTTGTAATTGCTCAAAGTGACTTCGGAGAAAAGAAAACACTCCCCACTACTTTTGGAACCCCCTAAAGTTAAAAAATTGAATAAAGATCAACAAAATCCAAAGTAGGGTAATGTCATCACCATTTCCAAAGACTTTGAGGGTCTTCAAAAGGAGGAGATGGAAGAGGGGTAGGGGGCACTCTACAAGGTGGATAAATATCAATGAGATTGGCTAAGGTTGCTTCCTCTAATAAAAATGTTTAAGGAAAAAAGGAGAAAATTGAGGAAGAGGAAGAGGAGCAACTTACTGTTGAATATTTTGAACCTCAAATGGAAGAGGATAGCGAAGGAATGGAATGTGAAGACTTTGATAATGAGATGGAAGAAGATGAATTGGAGGAAGAGGAGGAATATAAGGAGGAGGAAGAAGCAGGTGGGGAGGAGGATCTTGAGGCAGTTGGGGGGATACCTGGGAAGATGATGACAATGCACCTAGTGCAACTCTTTCTGGAGATATTAACATTGATTTTTTGAAAAGAAGGATTACTTTCTTGCAGGTGTAGGTTGAGGATATGGAAAAATCTATCATCACCCTTATGAAGGTCACTGATGGGTTGATGCACAAAGCTATGGTTGAAGTAATGTCTGGTCAAACCAAGATAAAAAGCAGCTAAAGAAGGTTGGAAAACATGAAGATACAAAGGACCTAGCTAATGAAGCTACCCTTGATTGGAGGGAATTTGTCTCTCGGATTGGGGACAATTGGGAGTTAATAGCTACTACCAAATAATGGCTATCTGTCTTCTTGCTCAATTTTGTTGCTTTGGCTCTTGGGATCTCTAGTTTAGTGATTGTTTAAAACTCTGGTGTTTCTAGATGTTATATTGGACTTTATTTTTTGATTGATATGTTAAGCTTTGAGGCTTGTATGTATATGGTTAATCTCTACTCTAGCCTACGTGTTACTATTTGGGTTAGTCTTTGGAAAACTTATAATGTTTTTTATTATGCTATTATTGCTCTTGTGGATGCAAATACTTGCTTAAACGATATGACATGCATGCCTCTTTAGGTTGCTTAAAACTATGTCGTCTGGATTCTTTTTTTTTTTGGTTCGACTGGTGCTATTTCTTAGCCTATCTCATTTTTTCTACTTCACCTCTTTTTGTATCTGATGGGATCAGGGCCCTTTTTCATGATTTATAATAAAAAAAACTATAATCCTTAATTATCATAGAATATCCAAGGAAGATACCCTCATCACAGTTGGAATCAAAATTTCCCAAGTCTTCATCATCTCACCTAATATAACATTTTCTTTTGAACACTTTGAAGTATTTCACTACTACAGGCCTTCCCTTCCAAAGTTCATATGGTGTTTTACTATTGTTCACCCTAATTTGTGCTTAGTTCAAAACATAGACTATTGTATGCATTGCCTCTCTCTAGAAGGTGTCAAAAATATTAGACTCATTTAACATGGCTCTTGCCATTCTTTGACTTGTTCTATTTTTTCTTTCAAAAACTCTATTTTGTTGTGGAGTCCTTGTGGCTAAATATTGTCTTCTTATTCCATGTTGTTCACATAATTTTTCAAATTCATTTGATGTGAACTCTCCTCTATCAGATCTTAGAATTTTTTCCTAACCCATTTTCATTCTCTACCAAATCTTTAAATGCCTTAAATCTCTCAAAAGCTTCATATTTTTCTTTTAGAACTGTAACCCAGTTCATCCTCAAATAATCATTAATTAATAACATGAAATAGCTCTCACCTTGCAAGCTTATTGTCCTTGTTGGCCCACATAAATTAGTACTTCCAAAGGCTCTAATTTATAGTACTCCTTTGGTTTGAAACTCCTCGTTTTCTTTCCAAATTCACACAATTTGCAAATCATATTAGATGACTTTGATATCTTCAATCTTATGGCTTTCTTATTGATAATCTTCACAATGTTATAAAAGTTCAAATGTCCCATCCTTTTATGCCACAACCATATCTCATCTTCTTGTGCCATGTGGAACTTTTCACTTTTGACTTCACTAAGAATATAAAGATTGTTTACATTTCTATTAGAATCTACAACAAGTTTCCATGTTCTTGTCTTTTTGATTTCACAACCACTAGGATGAAATATGAGAGTGTTCCCTTGACACACAATTGAATCACACTTAGAATATTATGCTTCAACCCTTCGACATATAATACATTTTGTAGTGTAGGACAAATTATCCCTTTTCACACTTAATTTGGGAATAATATTAAATAAATGAGCTTAATTATACCTTAATTTAGTGTTGTAATATGTTTTTCATATTCACATTAAGTTTAGGGACCTTTTAAATAAAATTTTCTTAGCTGTGCTTTATTTTTGGTGTTGTAAGATGTATCTTTACACTTTCACATTAATCTAGGGATAAATATTAATTAATTGAGGTTAATTATGCCTTAATTGGCCCCTTTAATTAAAACCCAAGCCTAATTAGATGCAAATTTTGAAGGATAAAACCCAACATTCATAAATTCCATTACACAACACTTAATTTTGGAAGATGTGTGTCCTAGGTAAGTGGCCTAGGACCCATTCATCGTAGGGCGAATGGGTCCTCATTTAGACCTAGGACCCTAATTTAACATAATGTTTAACACTAAGCAATATGTGTCCTAGGTAAGTGGCTTAGGACCCATTTCCCCTATCGTGAATGGGTCCTCACCTAGACCTAGGATCCCCCTTTAAAATATGTTTTTGGTGGTATTTTAATGATTTCAAATCCACAATTCAATATTAGCTTGTGATATTTGAATTTCGGGAATTAATGTTAAGATATGTATAAATACAAGCTTATTTCACTATGTTTCACCTAGAAAATTGAAGTTATCATAAGAGAATTCAAGTGAGCATTGATAGAGAAATTCAAGAAAAATTTCAAGCCATTCAAGGGTAGATTTATTGAAGATTATCACATCAATCAAGATTCCATTATCATATCAAAGATGTCTTGCATCATGCATGTTGTTTGAGCTAACATGGTGCAGTAGTGTTCAAGATATAATCAAGCATTCAAATACATTGTTTCACATCAAGTTTCCTGATCAAGATCTACATTCATTGAGGCCACTTCATGCTAGTTTGTAGATTTTTTATCTAAGGTTTCAAATAAGGTTTGGTGAGTTGTTACAAATTGTTGATCATTCACCATTCCTTCATGCTTTTCTATTTCATTTCAAGGTTTAATTATCAAAACAGGTTTTGACAAAGGAAAACCACCATTCACCTAACAAACAACATTTTTCTCTCTGATGTGTGATTGTAAATTTTAGGTTGAAGATCCTTTGGAGAGAAAATTTGAAGAAAGTTGCTAAGTTGTCAAAGTTGGAAGAAAATTTGTCAAATCACAGAAACTTCTCTACAAAATTTATTTATGACTGTCCAATAGTGAACACCTGGAATCTGGGAGTGTAGACATAGCAGAAGAGAACCCATAAATATTTTTTCAAAAAACCTAGCCAAGACCCATTTTCCATAGGGCGAATGAGTCCTTAGTGAGCTTCAAAAGGTGACTTTTGGTGAAAGGTATACACCATTTTCCCCTTTCCAGATCTTCTTTTTGATTACTATTTCTATCAAATTTGATTAATGTTCTTCATTTGCATTTTATAGCTTGCATTTTGGAGTTTGTTTGATGGTCTTAAACTTTCTCCCCAAAGTGCTATTTAGCTTAAATAACCCCATCCTTGCATAGATAGGAAATTTTCTAATTCATACCTTGATTTGACTCACCTTTTGCTTGATGGTCACTTCATGCTTTGGATCTCATTGAATCCTTGAATGAAATTAGGAAAATAGGTTCTTGGGTGTCAATTCATTATGGTGAACCCCCCTTTTACAAAATCATTCACAACCTATTTTTCACCTTTTCACATTTTTAGTATTTTTATTTCTATTATCAAAACTAAGAGTGTCTTTTCCTATTATCGTTGTCCTAGCATTATCACGAAACTGCACAGTGCCTCCATTTATTTCTTTCAATGTGAGTAACGTTGTTTTATCCCCTATCATGTGGCTTGAACAACCACTATCAATGTACCACAATTTTTCTTCATTTTACACATGGAGGGATGCTTGCACTAGCATGTATTTCTCCTTCATTTCATTCTCCCTTTTATTCTTCCAAACTTTTGTATATTCCTCTTTTAGCTTATCATGAACACCATCCCTCTTGTTTTGTTTTAGAGGTTTTGAAAAATCACTTCTATAAGAATGTGTTGTATGAAAAAAATTATTACACTTGTAGCACATGATGGTGTAGTCCATTAGAGGAACATATGAATTATAGTTCCTCTTTAAGAAACTAAACTCCTTTCATGAACTCTACAATCCATCCCCTTATGACCAAATTGATTGCAAAAAATAAATAACCAAAGAAGGTATATTGGAACCTAGACATGTGAGGTTACCTTGGTGGAAATGATTTTTTGAATCTTCCATGGTTGTCCTTGTGAAGAATGTTGCTCTTCTGTGGGATATTACTTCCCTCCTTCTTGATGTTACTATCGATAGAGTTCGTGAGCTCATCAACATATACTTAGAACTTCCCTCCTTATTCTTCTTTGTTAGCTCAATAGCCGTAGAACTTGACCCTTCCTTGGTGGTCTTTTTATTTTCCACAAATCCAAGACTTTTCTTAATGAAGGGTGATCTTTTGGAGTTGATAATATCCTCCAAAATTTTAGTGCTCTTCTTAAACTTCATGCTCTGATTTAATTGATCATTAGATCTCTCTAACTCTTTCCTCAAAGGAAACAATTTCAAACTCCAATTTCTCACTCTCCAATTCCTTTACCTTTAGTTGTTCTCTTACAACTTCTATTTTTTTTTCTTCCTCAATTTTAATCTTTAGATTCATGATTTTATTCTTTGATTCTTCAAGATTGTGAGATGATTTCAATTTAGTTTTTCTATCCTCTTGAAGTTATGATTTCAACCTCAAAATTCTCTTCTCAAGCTTCTCAATCTTATGGTAGGAAAAATGGATTCCCTTCTCAAGATCCACTTCTTCATCATCTTAGGTATGTTCTTCTTGTAAATATCCTTCTTCTTTTCTTTTATCTTCATCATCCTTTGCTTCTATCAACATGAATATTATTTCTTCTCTATCCTAATTGGAGAGGCTTCCACTACTTTCTTCGGATGAGCTACTTTCTTCTTGGATGTAGAAACTCTTTTTATGTATTCAAAAGTTATTCTTTTCATGCTTTCCTCATGCGCTCTTTTTCTTGTTGTGATTATATTTCCTTCCTTTATTTTTGTTGTAGTATTCTTCTTCTTCACTACTTTCACTCCTAGCCTATGGATATTTAGAAGAAAAGTTACCTATTCTACCAAAATTGAACCGTTTAAGAGTATACTTACCTTTGTGTTTGTCATATCCTTTCTTGAGCTTCCTCACAAAGTGAACTTCTTCATCACTTGAAATTTCACTTGCTATGTTTCCTTTATTCTTTAACTTCTTGGATGCTTTGAAAATGACTTATTTTTTTGATAGATTCTCCTTCTCTATCCTCATTTCATATTCCATGATGATTCCATGCAACTCATCCATCTTCAAAGTGTCTAGATCCCTCATTTGTATCAAATCTCATGACAAGAGATCTTAAAATATTTTGCATAATTATTGCATCATCAACCTTCTCTCCAAGGCTGGAGAGAGTGTTGACAATTTCATCCACTCAAAGTAGATAGGCAATGATATATTCTTCTTCCTTCATCTTCAAACTCTCAAATGATCTCTTGTGGGTTTGAAGCTTGGCCTTCTTAGCCTTGTCTTCTTCGTATGAATTTTTCAATTTATCCCACATGTCCTTAGCTAATTTTCAGTGCATAAACTTCACAAACCTCGATTCAGATAATCCACCCAAAATCACATTTTTGGCTTTGGCATTATTTTCACTCACCCTCTTTTCAACTTGATCCATTATTGGAGTCTTAGGATCAATATAACCAATTTCAATGAATCACAAAATATCATACCCTAGAGAATTCAAATAAGTTTCCACCCTTATGCTTCAAAATGAATAATTTGTTCCATCAAACAATGGTGCCTTATTTGAGGAAAACCCATATCCTTCGACCATGTGTGCTTCCAATATCTACCTTCAAGTAGTTAAGTTATTTATGAAGTAACTAGGTCTAATACCAATTGATGAAACATGCACTTATACTGATAGGGGGGGTGAATCAATATAGATCAAAATTTTCTTTTCACAACTTAATCCAGAATAATAAAATTACCTAAAATGATTATCATATGGTCTAAAATACTCACCTAAGGTGTAGTACCAAAATTTTGATGCTTTCACATTTAGTTTGAATATTTTTAGGAGGAGGATAATTGTGTTTATATTAAAATTATTGATGATCATATTTTAATTATTATATTAAATGTGGCTAATATGTTGTTTATTTATAATAACAAGGTGATGATTAGGGAGCTCTAGAGTCAAATTTTTAGTAAATTTGATATAAAATATTTAGAGGCTACAAAATATATCATTGGGATAGAGATTAATAGGGATTAGGTACTTTTTTTTGGTTAAGGCAGAATAAGTATGTCAAGTTACTATTTTGTAACAATTTAGTATATGTATGATTATAAACTAGTGTACATTCCATTTCCTATTGGAACTAAGATTACTTTAGATATGTGTTAATAAAATAATGATTTTAAGGATATGTCTATGTGTATTATTCTAGTTTTATTGGTAACTTGATATATGCATTTTTTTTTATGCTAGATTAGATAATGCCCAAGCAATGTGACTTTGGAGCAAGTCTATGTCTAATCATAGTAAGAAGCAATGAGCTTATGTTAAAATAGTTTTAAAATATTTATGTGGGACTTCAAAAAAATTCTTATTTTATTGTGATATTGATAATGTGGATAAGTCATTGGACATATAGGATTTTTGGATGCATCTTGGGAAAGTGACTTGGATAGTCAAAAATCCACTAGTGGCTATTTGTTTTCTCTATTGGTGGTGTAGAGACTTGGATGAGTAAGAGGCATCTAGTGATTTATTTTTCCACTACCAAAGTAGAGTATATAGCTACTACACATACCTTTAAGGAGGTAGTTTGGTTCCAAAAACTTTGTATAGTTATTGGTTTTGATTGTAAGATTTGTAGAATTGGTTGTGATAGTCAAACTGATATTTTTTCGCTAGGAATCCCATGTATCATTCTTGTATGAAGAATTATTATGTATATTATCACTTTTTATAAGAGATGGTAGATAATGGTAAGGCCTTATTACAAAATTTTGATACTTTGGATAATGTTACAAATTCCCTCATGAATTTAGCAACCATGAATAAGTTCTCATGATGTAGGAAGGCCATGGGCCTTGATTCTTATATTTAATTGTATTTATATTTTTGATGGATATATGTGCAATATATAGTGTCAACTGGAAGAATGTTAGGATAAAAGTGTCATTTATATTGCTATCATATATGTATTTTATGTGTCTCCAAAACTCTTGGAAGGTATACAAAGATTCCTAAGGTGTAATTGGAGAAATAATTTACAATTTAGATTCCCAAGAATCATGATCTAAATTGATTGTCACATGCATTCATGGAGAAGTGGAGCAATGTGGTGTTAACTTTACAAAGTTTTTTTAATGTATTTATGACCCTTTCCCTTTACTAGGTGCTAGAGGAAGATGTAAAGAATATTTTTATGACATACGGGGGCCATATGAGTTATTATACTCCAAAATTGAGTGCTAAAATCAAATGTGAGTTGTTTGGGAATTATTGATCAAATATACATGTACAATTAAATTTTCTATTTCAAGAATTAATGATTGATCCCATTTGATGCTCATGTGAAGTCATTGATGTATTTAAAATTTTTAGAAGATGCTCTCCAAGGTTGGAGGTGATTTTTTCAAGATACCAAGGTTTCGATATCCATTATTTTGGTAAAACCATTTATGGTTTTGACCTCTCTCCTCATCTATATATTGGAGGTATGATATTGTGGTTTCATATCATTATTTATATATACATAGGTACTATTGAAACAATATCAATGTTTAGAGTAGTCATTTGTTGATATTAAACCATGTGTATAGAAGACTAATACATACTTGTCCTATTTCTCTAGTGGAGTTTTTTTTTTAATAATTTTTCCACATAAATCTTGTGTCACTATAGGTTTCTAATTTTATTCTTATTGTTGATTTATGGAAATTTTCATAATTTTTAACAATAATCCTATAGAAAGAAATACATTCTAGATTTGCATACACTTTATAAAATATTTTATTGTAGTAATTTCACCTTATTTCTCAATAATAACAAGGCTTTCCCTAGAAGATAAATAATATTTTGGAAAGCTAGTAGATCATTATTTAAAACTCCCACACAAGGATTTGGTAAAATATTCCATCTATATCTTCTTGTTCAATCTAAAACTATTTCATCAAATCTATAAATGCATTGACATGTGCATCATTTTGTGATAAGCCATAATAATCAACATGAGAATCAAGTGGTAGCTCTCTCCAGACAATAGTTAAATACTTTAGCATACCTAAGATAAATGCGACTACTTGCAATTATTGGTAAGAAGGGGATCATTAGGGGGATTAGTATTTTATTCTTAAGGGAAACAAGCTTGAACTAACCTCAAGAATATTCATATGTATCATGAGTTCATTAAATTCATGCATAAATATCTCAAGGTTTTAGTTAAGATCATATTCAACGCCAATAAGAAATATTGTAAATCCTCAAGGATAATTTAATCATGGATCATAATAAGATGGATCAACAAGAAAATAGACAATACAATGGAAGGAATTGAGGGAGATTGTGAATTTCTTTAATTGAAAACTTATAAACAATTGAAAACTAAGAAACATAACAACATAAATCTTGCACTCAATTTTTTTGATCTCTATAAGGTCCTCCATAGGATAGGCAATTTAGCTCATAAGTTGGAACTTCCACCCTCTTTCAAAATTCATCATATTTTTTATGAATAATTTATTTGAAGAAGGTAATATGTATAAATATTCCAATTCAATTGGAATTTCCTAAGATATGTAAACAAGGGAAGTTAATATTGAAAACATTTTTTACCCATATAATCAGAAAAAGAAGGGAAGTTTATGTTGGAACACAAGGTAGTAATTTGAAAAAAAAAATTAGTTGCAAAATATATTCATCTATGAATTCCTAATCAAGTGAAAGAATTTAATAGCTAAATATCCAACATAGAAAGATGAATAATTCATATAGAAGCATCCAAAGTTTCTAAGTGTCGAGTAAATTTTTTTGAAGGGGATGGACATGTTATAACCTTAATATTCTATCTTCTTTAATATAATAAAGATAGAAATTTTTTCCATGCTTAAACCTAATATTTTTTATATTGTTAGGTTGATTTAATTAGGATGAAGGGGTTTCTCCCTACATAATTATGTCCATGAATAAGGAACATAAGGCTCTCTAAAACCAACATAAATTTTTATATTATTTAATTCATATTATTATTTTATGATTATTGGATACCATAATCCCATCAAATTGGTATACTATTTTACTCATTTTGGCATTTATTTCGAAAAAATATCATAACAAGGAGGCATGATAGGCTTGACCTTTTGGATCTTTTATGTAGATAACTAGACACTATATTTTGATACCTCAATCAACTAAATATGGTCTTTGAGTTTTTTTGACTTATAAGTTTATTAAACTTATGCATGAACTAGAGGAAGGGTATAATTATTTAAATAGAAAGATAAAACATCACCATAAAAATTAGAGGAATAATCTTCATAGTAGCTAAACCCAGATGCATAAGAGGTTGTACATGAAGAGAGAAATCAAGAATAACCTTCAAACCAAAGACACACGATTTATAATTTCATAACACATGTAAAGACTAAACTATACCCTCATAATCCATACCTATATGAAATAAAAATTGTCTCTCAAAAAAGAAAGGAATATTTGTGTACCATTAGATATCCTACTACATCAACTTGAGATATGTTATTATAGCAACTTATTAGGTTATTTGTAATAGAAAAAAATGATATATAAATAGAAAAGTTGCCACCTTTGTGATGAGGAAAAGATTAAATCACCAACTAATCTTGAAATAATGAAAAGTATCTCTAGGTTATGTTCATTGGTATAATAATCAAAATACCTTAAACCCATTAAACCATCTTGAAAAATAACACTATTTTTTGGCTCAAAGCTATATCTCTACATTCCTAGAGGAAATACCAGTTCTAAAGCCTAGAAAGCAAGCCATTTTGAGGATATGGAAGAAAATCATCAAATAAATAAGGACAAATAGGGGCCTATACTTCATAGTGGGTAATATCTCCTCCACTTTAAACTCAACTAAAACCAAGAGGGTGTCCCTAGATGTCTCCTAGATAATACAATTAAATAAAAATAAAAGAAGATAGAATTAGCACAATTAGTAGCCATACCTAGTGTAAGTAAAACCCCACAATTTTTCATTCGGTTCATGGTTTACTAAATATTGCAAGATGAATCAAACAAGACTTGTTACCAAGATGATAACATACAATTACACATGCACCATAAGGAAATATCAATTTACATCTCGATAAGAATCTACTTAGAATTGCATACACATACAAGGATGAACATATTATCATAATACTCTAAAGATTTATTAGTTTGAAGGTTGCATAATAGATGGAATTAGTTGCGTCACTAGACCATGGAAGAATGTGGCATCAGGAAAATTCACCGCTAGCAATTCATTGCCAAAAACTCACCGCCATGACAAATTCACTGCAAGGAAAATTCACCACCAACAATTTATCGCCGCAGAAACTTCCATCGCATTAACATTTTTAATATATATTTCCAAGGCTTTGAAATTTTTTTGCAAAAGAATAATGGAGGTCTGTATTTTTTTTATTAATGTGGTGAAAATTATTCTTTTGCAAAAAAAATCGAAGTCTTGGAAATATATATTAAAAATGTTAGTGCGATGAATTTTCCACGACGGTGAATTACTGGTGGTGAATTTTCCTTGCAGTGAGTTTTTCATGGTGAATTTTCTTGTGGTGAATTGTTGGCAGTGATTTTTTTGACTATGAATTACTGGTGGTGAATTTTCCTAGAGCCGAATGAACATTTATCATAATACTCTAAAAATTATTAGTTTCAAGGTTGCATAATATATGGAATTAGTTGTGTCACTAGACCATGGAAGAATGTAATACCTACATTACTCCTACACTAACAAGAGAGTTATAAATTTACTATAATTATGTTTGGCATTCTGACCAATTAGAATAATTCCTACTCCAATGCACAATAGATTCAATGCATGCAAGAGAAACTAAGGGGAATGTGTGAACCAAAAGGACCAAGGATTCCATACCCATGTAATTATAAAAGATCAAGAATCCCACATGACTAATCTACTTCCAAGACCAATAACCAATTAAAAATGTTTCATTTGCACCAAGAAAAAGAATCAATTATAAAATACTTACAACCTTTCACAATTTTCCCACAAACTATCCCTCAAATGGTTAAGCTAGTAGATGTAGCTAGAAATATTTTATAGCATTACTCCTAAATTTTTTAAGAATATCCCTATTTTTCATGGAAATAGTCATACATTCATCTTATTTGATTTCACGGTCTTGTGATGTAAACAACATATTTTTAGTCCTTTATCAAATTGGGACTTCATCATTTGATGCACCCTATACTACACCTAGACAAAAAAAAAAAGAATTACCTCAAGGACCAGTTGACCTATTTTAATTGCAAAAAGTATTCAAACATGGCATTACAAATTAAAAACAACCCCATGGAAATAGATAATTCATCAAATAATGCCTAGTTCACCTTGATGAAAATTCACAACCACATGGAATAATCAACCCTTAACTACGTAGAGGAGGTTGCAAATTTGGAATCATGGAAAATCCACCTTGGATCAATAAAATAGTAAGTAAAATAAGGAAGGAGATCCATTACCATTTTCACAATTCAATCAAATTGAGACTAGGGTGACAAATTATCCATATTAAATGTAGTTTAGGCCCTATATGACTCATTTTTAGGTTACAAAAATAGTCCACACCTATACATAGAATTGGAAACCAAGATGAGAGAACAAGATAATGAGTAGGCCCAAAGTTAATGGAATATATTTCCTCAAGGTGGATGTAGTGGTTGGCATGTCACATCACACTTGAAATAGTTGGAAACACCTTTGAAGGAACACAAGAAAGAAATCGATTTTAGAAGATAAGAGCTATAATTATGAGTCCACCCAACATGTGTCACATCAATGTCAAAGCTCAAGGCAAGGAAAAAATAGAAAAAATGTCTTTAATAAAGAAAAGAATAAATTATTGAATGTTCCAATGCAAGAAAATAAGACCACTAATAAATGTAACTAAAGTGACAATATTACATTGATGGGATATATAGTTAGTTGTAGCATAGCATAAAACTCCATCAAGCTCTAATGAGCATAAACACACTACCATGTACCAAGGAAGAGCACCCACATTAACAAATTTATTTAGCAACCAAAGAAATGAAGAAAATCCCCAATTTATTACTTATAGGGCATGGCCTAACACATGTACATAGGGTTAAAAAAACTTGCAAAATTAACTACCATGGCTGTTGGGTATCCATTGGATAAATATAGTAATGAGGTGAAAGGAGATTTTGACAAACTAGGCAATAAAAATATGGGTACCAAGAAATTATGAATTATACATGAGTGAGGATGAGGAACCACATATGGCACCACCACCAAGGAACACCCCAAGAGTGATAAGATCAAACCAATGGATTTTATTGGGTTGAAATTCCTTATAGATGCAAGCTACTTGGAAGTCAAGACATGCAAAGACAATCTAAAAATTATTTAAGTCTAGTGTCTTGAATTAAACCCCAACCATGCACATACATGAAACCCTAATTGAGGACATCTCAAATCAACAATCATCATAAAGTCATAAGTGTATAAAGGCATATCTACATAAATTTTGCATTATTGGGTGGACTTCCAACACCTTCCATGGTATATATATTTAAATTTCCAAAAACATAATTAATTTTGTCTTTACAAAATCAACCAAAAGGATGAGTTAATATCTCACTTTTCCACTATATAATTGGTTACCTAAAGTTTTCAACTTGATTATTGTTAATTATATTTCTTTTCTTTTTTTTTGCTTCATTTCAATAAATAAAATATTTACATTGTATTAGTATTAAAACTTGTGAAAAATCATTAACAACCATTTAATAAACATTACATTTCTTAAAGACCACCAAATGAATTTAGGTTAAAGTTAATGGATGTGTTGATTATCTTTAAAATATTTTTCCTCTTGTATATAGAAAATTCACAAGAATTTTATGTTCCTTAAAGACATTTGACCCACCTATAACATCAATAGCCATTCCCTTAGTGTGAAACACTTGAACAAATGCATAGATCAATAGTTGATATTGAAAAAAATACCAAAAAAAAAAGATATTGGACATATATATTTTAAATATTATTTATATAGCCATAATAAGAAAAGAAAAATGATCTTGCATTTATTTCTTTTAAAGATCAATAGTTTTTCTTACTAGATTTAAAAAAAAAAGATTATATAGTCATAAATGAGAGAAAAAAAAAGTATTAACCTTACATTTTTTATGCCTTAAAAATCATTTACTTCTCTTTGCTAGATTCTTTTAAAATAACATTCTTTATATAAATTAGTTTACATTCCCTATCACTTTATTGATAGAATTTAATGTTTTCAATATTCAAACATATGCTTGCTTTTATATTTATTTACATCTCTATCACTTATTTATAGGTCCCTATTATTTAGTCATTTTTATTTTTATTTTTTACACAAATCTAAATTTTAAATGATAAGGGAATAAATATTTAAAACATAAGTGGTCCTTTTATATAAGAAAATGTATTATTAGGAAGGAACATATGTTTAAACTAGAAGTCATCTCTTAGTCTTCCTCTTTTTATATAAATTAAAGTCACCTAAGATTCAAACCTTGTCCAGTCACACCTAAAAATTTAAACTTTTATTGACGAACATAATCAATTAATGAATTATTTATTTGAAATTAAGAATTAAATTTGATGGTTGAGTAATTATATTTAAATATTTTATCTTAAAGAAACTTAAAAAGATCATATCACATAAAAGTGAAAATTCTTGAATAATCTCAAAATTCATATATATATATATATATGATAATTTCAAATAAAAAATTAATACACAAACACTATTTAAAATAAAATAATACTATTGTGAAAAAGATTTTATAACTTTATAATAATTTTTATATAAAAATATCATTTAAATTATAAAATAAAATTTAAAAAAACTAAATTTTCAATCTTTATAAGATTCTCTTTCAATATGACTAAGAAAACACTGTTATTTAACAGTGGAACACCAGTAAACCGTCACATCGTATACAGTGAGTCGGTTGCCTGTAAATTCTCATTGATATTGCAGCCATGACTTTGGTAACACAGCCTTCAACCATCTGTCTACACTCTAAATGGAGTTATCCTCACCCTCTTAATGAAGACTGGTCAAATATATATTTTGTATTCTGGCATTCAAGATTAAAGATCTCAATGGTAAACTTAAAAATGAAATAATGGCTCTTAAAATTTAAGAAGCGTAGAAGTTTAAGCACTGTAAGGATTGAGATAGATATTAAATTCTTTTGTTATCTGTTTTTCAATGATGGATTATGGAATATGATTCGAATTGATGATGGAAAAAAATTCAACACCGATAAATCGAGAAGTAACATTACATAACATCAAAACCTCGTACATTTCAAACAATCTTTATAAACTCTCTTGCTATCTGATTTCTGATGATAGATTGTGAAGTATGATCCAAATCAATTATGAAAAACTCGGCACAAATAAACCCAAAAACATCATAGACTACAAATTCACTTGTATCTAATTAAATTTGCAGGTCACAGGTTCTGATGAAATGATAACTCTCCAGTAACTATGGCATCTAACACTAGCAATCCATTTACCAACCAAAAACTATAGAAAATTAAGAGGAATACAGAAGGATTTAAAGTTTAAATACTCACAATGATCCCTGAAGTGAAACCCACAATAACGCTAATGACCATGGAGAAAGCAGCCAGCTCCAAATCACCCACATGTCCTACAAATGCCTGAGTAATGACATTGAGAGCATAGATTGCAAGGCGACTGAAGATTGCTGCACCTGCAATTTTCCATAGTGCTTTTGATTCAATCCAAAATCTTGTAGAAAAATCTGGGCTTATGAAGAAGGCTCTCCCTCTTCCTTGAGGAGGTAACAGAGGATTTGTAACAGACTCTTCCTCCATTGTTTTTCTTGCTATTGATTGCCAGCAGTTTAAGGAACATACAAATGCAAACTTGGAATGTATCAGTACATATTTCTAATGATATAGATTATTTAAAAGTAATATCAATAAAGAAATTATCTTATGTTGTCTGGTTAGTTGAGCCCCTTTAGTGAATTTGGTTTCACTTGATATAATTTAAGATGGGATGGAAGAAAAGTTGTCTTGAATAGATAGATAATTCTAATGGTAATCACATGTTTCTCTTATTATTATTATCAATGGTGTTGCCATCAGTCGAAAGAGATGAATATCACATGTTTTTATCTTTACTAATATAGCAAAGAGAGATTAGTCAAAAGATGAAACCATCATGTTTTTGTCTTTATTAATATTTAAATGAGTGTTGGGGGAGATAAATGCATTATTAATTTATTTATTAAAAGGTGCATCAAGAACTTTAGGTATACTTAAATTAATATTTAAATGAAAGTGGGTTGTACATCAATAACTTTAGTTATACTCAAATGAATGTGAAAGAAAATAAATGCATCATGTGCTTGCTTATTACAACAATTGTTGTATATCAATAAAATTTATGTTCAAGATAATATTTAAATGGGTGTGGAGATCTCTTTTAGGTTAGAGAAAAGATTTTGGAGTTGTATAAAATTTGCACAAGATAATATTTAAATGGGTGTGGAGGTCTCTTTTAGGTTAGAGAAAAGATTTTGGAGTTGTATAAAATTTGCACATGTTAAATTTAATAATGCAACTAAAGATGCATAGACTTTGAAGTCAAAAATATTTTTAGTAATTTTTATGTAAATATGCTTTCAAAATATTAGATATAATAATGTATTATTTGATGAGTTTTAATGATATAAGATTGTTTATAAATATATGTTTCTAGTCATTCAACTTGAAGTATTTAGTGTATGAGTTAATGCAGCTAATATTGAATATTTGAAAAGATTGGCTAAAGAGTGGGAAGTTTGAACTTTGAATTTGTTAGATTAGGTTAAGTTATGTGAAGTACATATGGAACAAAAGAAAGAGAAGATCACAAGGAATGTGGCAAAGATGAGGCACAAGTACTGGAGATGATGGGAGTACCAAAAGGCCTTGTGGAGAAATCCAAAGGCATATCCAGTCCTCTAGAAGGTGTGCCTAGTACTAGAAGGTCGGGTAGGACCTCTACCCCCTCTCTGGTTGCTCCTAAGTCCTATGGGGCTAAACTTGTTGTTGGTATAAAGAGAAAAGAGTCAACCAGTGCTCCTGTGAAAGAACAAAGTGCTCCGTAGAGAAGAAAAGTAAAAATAAAAACCATAAGAGAAAGGCATGTTGGATATGATGATGATGATGATGATGATGAAGAAGGATCTCAGTTGGTCTAGAGAAAGAGATCTGATGTCTCCCAAGAGACAAGTACAAAGAAAAATAGAGTTGACATTGTGGATACAAACAATAAAGAAGAAGTGGAGAAGTAGAAGAAAGAATTCAAACTACATGTGAGAGAGAAGAAGTCTAGAAAAGAAGAAAAGCTAGCAAAGGCTAAGGGGAAGAAGGAAAAATTCCCTCTAGAAAGAAAACATATCCCTCTAAGGTTGGATGCACTGTTTAATGGTATTTTTGAGCATAGAATGTTGGAAGAGATTGCAAAAATGTATTCAGATTCATATGAGGTAGACAAGGCTACAATAGAGAAACAATTGTGAATTATACGGTAACCTTTTGTACTAGCTTGTCACAAATTGAAGATTAGTTACCAGATGACTTGAATAATTTTTTGAGCATGAGGAGAAAAGAAGCAATAGGTGAATATGCTAGAATAAGGGAAGATGCCCTAGAGAAGATTGGTTCTACTTTGTGAGAAGAAGATAGAGAAAGATTAGCACAATTGTACAATAGAGAATTTAGAACAAAACAAAGAGTTGACACCCTGATGAGTAGGGATGAGGATGATATAGAAAGGTTGAAAATGAGACACTACAACAGTTCAAAGAGCTTGCAAAAGATCTAAGTGTGTCTCTGGATAGTGGAAGTGAAATATAATATGACACTATGTCCTAAATGTTAAAAATTCTATTGAGGATGCTCCTAAACATAAGAGTGAGCATAAAGAAGAGAAAATGCAAGATGTGGGAAAATATGACATCCCTTCAGTAGTGGAGAATTTTGGAGAAGAAAAGGATGAGGAAATGTAGAAGGAGGATGTATAAACTGAGAAAAATTTTCCTCCTCCAGAAAATAATGAGAAAGTTGCAAAAGAAAAGAAGACTAAAGAGGAGTCTAGTAGTGTTGGCAAGGAGAAGAATGTGGAGAAAGAAGAGGAGAGCATAAAGGTTGTTGGTGAATCCTCTGGTGATTCACTTAAGGGTTTGTTGGACATACAATTGTAGTTTGAGCCTGTTGTTTCTACACAACTGTTGCAACCATCTCTGATGCAAGGTCAAGTGGACGTGGGAAAAATATCTCCCCTATAGAAAATCCAAATTAGTGATGTGTTTCATGCTTCCACAAGGAAATACTATCCACTCACCAGAAGAGCATAGAATTGATTGAAGAATCAGTCAAGGTATTGCAAGAAGTTATTCGTAGTGTTACAATTAATGAGTATTTATCCAAAAGTTGAAGCTACTTTTAAATTCTTTCAAGGATTATTCATTTGGTTTAGAAGAAAGGTTGGAGAAAGAGATAACGAAGAAGGTCAATGATATGAAATTGACTGAGATATCAGATAAGCGCAATATTGTACATGGAAAATTACAAGAAAATTTGAGACATGTGTAGAAGTACTTGGATGAAGCATGATTTTTATTTCAATTTTTCTTGAAATGGTCCAATTAAACAAAGAGCATCAAGGAACATATGGACTCAATTGAGTCATAGATTGTGTAATCCTTTGGATTCTATGATCCAGCTAATGACACAGATGGTGCTACAAGGGCTGCAATAGAAAATTTGCATGGACAATTTTTCCAGTTATCTTTTCCCAGAAGGATTGGGATGTTGGAAAGAAGGATAGGGAGGCACACCTTGCAAATTTAAATGTGTCTTACAAGAGTATTCTACCCTCCTCTAGTTGATTTTGTATATTTCAGTTCATTTATGCATTTCTAGATTTCTTTGTACATATGTGGAAGTAGTAGACAATGCATCTACAATATGTTGAAGACATTTCCAATTTAAGTTTCATATTGAGAGCCCTTTTCCCTTGATGTCAAAGGGGGAGAATATTGGAGATTTGAAGAATATGTTGCCATCAATGACAAAGGAGGAAATTTTTTGGAAGTTTTCTTTTCATTGATGAGATGGAGACCGTTGGAAGAGTTGTGAGGAGATTGTTGGAAGGATACATGGAAAATGATGTAGATGTTTCTACTATGATGTTGGGGAGATTGTTGGTGATGCTACTATAGTATTTTCATTGATGTCAACATTATTGTGACCTATCTACATTGATGTTTGATGAGTATGGTTGAATGGAGTGATAGAAATCTAGTGCATAAATGCAACAATTTCTATTTTTCTGGTGTAGACCAAATGTCTTGTAGAATTGCCAACGTCCCAGAGTATAATTTTCAGTGTACAGTGAACCAGTTTTGGGGTCCGCATTTCCCTACAATGAAGAATTTAGTTATGTGGTTTTGAGGTAATTTTGGAACTTGTTGGAGGAATCTGAATTCAAAGTTTCACATCCTAAAGCCCTCTACAGTTAAAGTTGGAGTTGAAAGAGTATTGCTCTGGATTTGGCAGAGTTATTATGGCAGTGTACCTATTTTGAATGCTCTGCATTCCATCACGGATTACTGTTTTGCTATGTGGTTCTATGGGAGTGTTTACAGATTTCCAAAGTATGTTGGGTCCAAGTGGCATGTGCTTTGGAGGCTCGTGTGTCAATATGTGGATGAACAATTCATCTCCTTGTTACTTCACTAATAGGGCTGACCTAAAAGGTTTGAGGTCATGCGAAATTAAAGGATGTTTGGATCAAACTTATGGGAGTAATTGATGAGTCCAATTAATGGCTCAATTTTGATAGGGTTTATCATATATTTTTTGTTGATACTATAAGACTTTGGCACCTGGTTATTGAAATTATCCATGTTATTTCCTTAAATCCATAAATCTTGGGCATAAACCTTGGCCTTGTGACTTTTGATGACATTAACATGCTATGTGAATTATCTATGTTAATTTTACATGTGGTTGAATGGATGTTACTTTAAGGTAATTATGGATATGCAATTGTTTGTGCATGCTAATGTCATTATCTAGGTTCACATTAAGATGTTGATGTAAATGAAGCTTGCAAAGTGTAAGGAACTCCTGCCAGTTGGTCAGTTGCTAAGGAAGTCAAAGAAATGACCATTAAGAGGTCAAAGGAGGGAAAACTCTCAATGGAGAGAAACTTCCAATGGAGGGAAATTCCTAGCTCGAATGAAATATTGTAACTACCTTTTAAATGATCATGTTTGTTAGTTGAGAAAATCTAGGAAGTGTGTTTTGTTGGATCCTCGTTGGGGAAAGTTTTCTTTGATCAAATCTAGTGCATGCATAACTTCCTCCCTCTCTTTTCCATGCTTTCAATATATGGAATCCTCCTATTTTGTTGGAGTTGATTGCCTAGTTAGTTAGGCTTAATTAGAAGCTTTTCTCTCTATAAATAATGGTTAGATGCCCCTTTTCATAAGGTTGGATGTTTTGAGATTGTACTTGCATTTCCAGTTTAAGTAATATAGTCATATTGTTGATATGTTGTAATTATGTTTTCAAGGAATAAAATGATATTCTGATTTGTTGCATTTGAGTTAGCTTAAGGAAGACTCACTTAAGGGGTCCCACTTGGTGAGAATTCCACCCATTTAGTTTAAAAGTTATTTTATGTTCAATAATTAGTTTTAGTTTCAGCAGTTGCCTATTCCTGCAGCCACTGGAACTCTGTGTTTGTGACTGTTCCTACAACCAAGGAAGACAAAGTAGTTTCCTGGATGTTTTCTGAGATTTCTATTTATGTCATCCATTTCCAGTCGAGTTGTTGATGGTTAGTGTAGTTGTTGATTCATGCTTAGTGCTTATGCTCATTTCTTTCCAACATTTTATTTTCAATACTATTTATTTTCTAGTATAAAGATGGCTACAGTTGAGTCATAGTGCACATACAATGCTGACCCATTTCAAGTTCACGTCCCTGGGTTGACAATGAAATGCACCTTCATGATGAGTAAGATAGCTACTTAGTGTAGATGTCTAATTTCTAAGTCACAACTCTCAAGGCTTAGTTATTGAACTAGTACAGGAGGCCAACATTTTTTGGCACTGTTGTCAAGGATGGTGTCAAACTAGGAAGTTATTTGGAGTCATTTATAGTTTCTTTCTTGTTTTAGTATCTCTGAAATCTATTCTTAGCATACCCCCTTCATTAGAAAAGTAGTGATCTGCTATTCTTTCACCAATTCTTTGTGTGAGTTGGCTGATACTGAGCTAATACCGCATGCATAGAGGTAGGAGAAGAGATTCTCATGGGATATTTCTTCCTAATGATCCTAATCTTGATAACGGGCTAGTTGAGTTTCAAAATCTACCAAGAGGAGGAGAAGAAGAAGAGGCAAATCCTTTTACTGATGCATTTCCCAATTTTTCTAGTTCTAAAACTTCATCTGAAGACCAAGTTGTCCAAAACCTAATTGAGAATCCATTTTCTTTGGCACTCCATCAAGTAGATATGGCCCATGCAAATCCAAACAGACCTAACCAACCATCTTTTCCATTTCCTATCATCCATCAAAATGAAGTTGATAATATCAAGAACATTCCTGCTTCAGTTCTTCCTAAGCTCTATGGGCTTGTCACACTTTCTTACTTGAGTTTGATATCCTCTGCAAAAGCTATGACTATACTACTAATTCTCATAGCCTTAAATTGTTTCCTACCACCTTGAAAGAAGTTGCATTAAGATGGTTTATGAGCTTGGGTAAGAATACTATAGAGACTTGGGATGATATGAAGATAAAGTTTCTTGAAAAGTATAAAGAATATTGTAGTGGTAGTGATATGAGAGGAGATGATATCTTCAGGATGTAGCAGAAGGAAGATGAAAGTTTGGAGGACTACATTTCAAGGTTTTTGTTCTGCCTACAGAAATCTCCACATCATGCACTCAATGAAGAGTCTCAAAATTTTCTCTTCCTTAGAGGGATCAATGAAAGTTGCATTGATGCTATGGATCTAATTGGAGGAGATATCACCCAAGTTCCTTGGGATGATATTAAGAAGATATGCCAAAATTACTCCAGGGTAGCTCTAAAGAAAGGAAAAGGTAACCAATCTTCTATGGGTAAATCCTCTACTAATGGAGTTTCAAGGATGGAGATTACTCACTTGTTGGCAGATTTCAAGCAATGCATCATAAACAATATGGCTACTTAGCTAGATACTCTTCAAACAAAGAAGAAACAAGAGGAGGTAGAGGCAATGTTGGCAGAATATTGTCCTCGTTGCAAACAAAAGAAGGACTACAAATGCAAAATGGTAGCCAACATTGATAGCAAGAAGATTCCTCCAGAATTCAAGCCAGTTCAGGTTGATGATGATCAAGTTTTCTACATTGCACAAAGAAGACCATGGGCTCTAAGACAAGGTATGCCATCAAATCCATTAGCTTTTAGTGGACCTTATTTCAATTCCTATGCATATGGTAATCAATAGAAACTCCCATACCCATCCAACTTTGGAGGCTATCCACCTCATCCTTGGAACAACCCTCCAAATACCTGGCCCAATTACCAAAATTCTCCACCCCAATAGCAGCAACTCCAGCGAAATTGGTAGCCACCTCTAGGAAACTGGCATCAAACATCCCAATGGAGGGGAGGAAAGCAATGGCAAAACCAGGCAACTAGTTACATGCAGCCGCCTCCATAGCCTCAATAGCCTACCATAATGCCTCCTCCTACTAGCTCAAGTTCTAGCACACCTAGACCTACTCAGTTACCAGCTCAACCCACACCTAACCCAAATAACAAACCACAACAATAGCCAATCTACTTTGTAGATCCTAATCAATTTTCTGCATATGTTGTGAGTGTAAGTGATATTCATCTGTGTTCAGGAACTACTTTTCCAACTCTTCCACCCCCCATCATCACCGAGCTTCTTGTGGAAGAAGAGGAGCATAAAAATATCCCTATTCAGTCAAGTGTGCCTGAGAGTTTTGAATTAGCTGAACAATTTGATCAAGACCCACCATTTCCTCAAAGGTTAGAAGTTGTTAAACAAAATGAAGAGAAGGAGAAAACAACCTTTGTATTCTAGATCAGTTGAAACACATACATGTTAAGATACCTTTGTTCCAGGCCATAAAAGATGTCCCCATCTATGGTAAAGCAATCAAGGAAGCATGCCTCAAAAATCTAGGGAGGAAAAAGAAAGAACCCACTATTTTTCATGTGATGGGACAGTTGGCAGACATCATGCTTGGGAAAGTTACTATTCCTAAATACATTGACCTAGGTAGTCCTATGGTAGGAGTTATTATAAATGGAATCCAAGTAAAGAATGCTCTAGTAGTCTTGGGAGCAATGATCAATGTGATGACTAAGGACATCCTGCAACAACTGAATGTTGCAAATATGAGACCTACTCTACTGTCCTGCAACTTGCTGATAGTTCCACTGTCAAACCTGGTGGTATAGTAGAAGACCTTGTTGTAACTCTAGACTCTTGGGAGTACCCAGCATAATTCATGATCCTTTCCCCTAAAGCTACATTAGGAGGGTATCCAATTATTTTGGGTAGGCCATGGTTAGCTACAACAGATTCTTACATTGGATGTTGGTCAAGGGACATGACTATTTCTAATGGAAGAAGCACTAAAAAGCTTGTTCTCTACCCTCCTGCTCAACCATCCCATGATATGGATAACCCCATATGGCCACATGTTGGAGAAGAGGTAGAGGAAGTCAATTCAATGGCACAACTCATGATGATAGGAAAATTTCCTTTCATGCAGCTTCAGGAAGAAGATGAAATATTGTCCCACATAATTCAAAACCATTGTGAGGTCCATGAAGAATCATCCACTCATGAATCTGATTTTGCAGGTCTAGTGAAGACAATTCTGCCCATTCCTTCTGCAACAATAGATATGCTTCATACATTGTTACCACACGCACAAAAAATTCCAAACATTAGTGAAACAACCATGATTGAGTTAACCACACAAGTGCAAGTGTTAGAAGGGAAACATCTGAATATCAACAAGTTGAGTCAAGAGTAGTAGTTGTCCCTGACAAACTTGTTGAAGACCCATCAACATGCATTTGCATGGGATTACCACGACATGAAAGGATTGGATTCCAATATTTGTACTCATAGGATATATAATAGAGATGACTATACACCAGTAAGGAAGCCATAAAGGAGAATCAACCCGACATTGAGGGAGATTGTAAAAGGGGAATTACATAAATTATTGGATGCAGGATTTATCTACCCCATTTCAGATAGCCAATGGGTGTCCCCATTGGTAATTGTGCCTAAAAAGGGAGGTAAATGGAGAGTTTATGTTGACTATAGAGAGCTAAACTCTACCACAAAAAAGGATCATTTTCCCCTTCCTTTCATAGACCAAGTACTGGAGTCACTTGCAGGTAAGCAATAATTTTCTTTCCTAGATGGATTTAGTGGTTATAATCAGATACAGATTGTGCTTGAGGATTAGGAGAAGACAAACTTTACCTGTCCTTGGGGGACTTATGCCTATTCAGTACTTCCATTTGGTTTATGTAATGCACCTGCAACCTTTCAAAGAGCATTCATTAGCATATTTTCAGATATCTCATATGATTGTATGAAGATCTACATGGATGATTTTACTACCTATTGTGTTGATTTTGCAAAAGCATTAGAAAATCTAAGAAAATTTTTGCAGAGATGTGAAGACCATAATTTGTCTTTGAATAGTGAGTAATGTTTTATGATGATGTAGGAAGGAGTAATCCTTGGCCATTATATCTCTTAGAAAGGAATTCAAGTGGACCCAGCCAAGATTGAGGTGATTACTAATCTTCTTATTCGTGCCAAGCAAAAAGATGTTAGAAGTTTCCTGGGATATGCAAGATACTATAGGCACTTCATCAAAGATTTTAGTAAGATGGCAGCACAACTGTACAATCTTCTAACTAAATATGTTGAGTTCCAGTGGACAGAGGAGTGTGACAAAGCATTCTCTGATTTTCAAGCAGCCTTAACTCATGCTCATATACTCAAAGGCCCTAATTGGGAACCCCTTTTTCACATTCACATAGATGCATCTGATTATGCTATAGGAGCTATCTTGGGACAAAAAGAGGGAGCATTTGATAATGCAATCTACTTTTTCAGTAAAAACTTACAAGTTGTTGAGTTTAACTACATAGTGACAGAGAAGGAGATGTTGGCAGTCATCTATGCTCTCAATAAGTTTAGGAACTACATAATAGGACATCAAATCTTTGTCCATATAGACCATGCAGCCATAAGATACCTCATGAATAAGCCCTTGATTTTAGGTAGGCTAGCAAGATGGTTGTTGTTAATGCAGGAATTTGATATCACCATTGTTGACAAGTCGGGCAAGGAAAATGTTGTAGCATAATTTCTCTCTAAATTGACTACATCATAGGACACTCAAGTCATTGATGACTCCTTCCCTAATAAACATTTTTTTCCATCAGTGTGCACACACCTTGGTATGAAGATATAGCCAATTATCTGGTTACAAGGAGAGTTCCCCCTCATTTCTCTCCAAAAGAGAGAAGGGTACTTATTGAGAAAATTTTTCCTTTCTCATGGATTGCAGGATGTTTATTCTACACTAGACTAGACCATGTGATGAGAAGATGTGTAAGAGAGGATGAAACCTATGATATACTACATGCATGTCACAATGAACCCTGTGGAGGGAATTTTGCAGCTAAAAGGACAATAATGAAGATTCTTAATACATGATATTACTAGACCACACTTCATAAGGATGTAGGAAAGTATACTAGGAAGTGTGATAGATGTCAGAGGATGGGTCGGCTAGCTAAATTTGATGAGATGCCTCTATAGCCCTAGGTAATCATCAAACCATTTGATAAATGGGGACTTGAATTTGTAGGTCCAATTGATCCACATCAAATGGAAAATCCTACATGCTGGTTTGTACTAACTATGTGACCAAGTGGGTTGATGTTAAAGCTATGAAACATGCCAAAGATAATAAAGTTGCAGAATTCCTCTATGAAGAAATCTTCACACATCATGGGGTTCCAAGAGAGATAGTGACAAATCAAAGGGCTCAGTTTACATCAACCCTTGTCACAACATTGGTCAATGAATATAATGTAAGGCATAGGAAATCTACCCCCTATCACTCTCATGCCAATGGCCAGTCTGAGGTGACCAATAGGGAAATAGAGGCTATCTTGACCAAAATAGTGGCTATTCATAGGAAAGATTGGGAAAATAGGTTGCCAGAAGTTGTTCAGGCTTATAGAACCACCTGGAAGACAACCACTAGTTTCACTCCTTTTGAATTACTATATGGGAAAACAACTAAGATGCCTATAGAGTTTGAGAATAAGACTCTTAGAACTGCACTAGATCTTGGGATAGACATGTTTGAGGCACAAAAGGATAGAATCATGCAATTGAATGCCTTAGATGAGATGAGAAATTCGGCTCTTCATCACACTGAGATAGTGTAAAATCAGAGAATCAAATGGCATGACAAATACATAAGGGAAAAGAAATTCTAGCCAGGTGACTGGGCACTCCTTTATGACTCTAGATATCAAGATAATGTAGGCAAGCTACAGACCAGGTGGTTGGGACCATACAAAGTTGCAGAAGTCTTCTCCAATGGTGTTCTTCAACACACAACCATTGACCCTATCAGATTCAAGCTCCTGGTCAACGGTCACTGTCTTAGGCTATATCATAAACCAACCTCCAAACAAGAATTCATGCAACATTTTATTCAACACCAAACCTACGAACTTCTTGCAGCCGAAGAAAGTGGACCTAGTTTCCTTCCTTCTGACTAGTCAAGGTATGTATGCAATCACATCATAATAAATATTTCCACTTTTATGGGAATCCATTTCTTCATCAATAAATCCATCTCCATCTTTTCTCTCTCTTCCATAACTCCACCATCACTTCACTTCACCATCACTTCATTCTACCACCACTGCATTTAATAAGATCAACTGTACTTTTAAAGGTAACCGATACTTTCCTCAACATTCCTTGCAAAAGATACTCCACATTTTTAGGTATGTGCACAACAACTTGTTGTGCCTTAATTATCTTGAATGCATTTATTTAATTATTGTGTATTAATGTTGATATTTCACATAGCACATATTTGTACTATGCCTTGTCACATCATAGTTATATCCCAGCCTGTACGGACACATGCTCTAATTTAGGTTGGGGGGAGTGTGAACCCATATGTCCATGTGTCATACATGTCATCCATGCGCCAACATGGTGACAAATTTAAAATGATCCAATTTGAATGATATAGTTGAAATGATGGATTGCATGTGTGATATGACACTAAAACGCCACCATTTTTCTTGATGATACCCTTCATTTATGATTCTTTATTGCCTTAGTCATAATCTTAAATGTCACCAAAAAGGTAAATTTCATGACATTGGCGTTAAGCACTGAAGAAGAGTTGCAGGAAGAAGAAGAAATTGGGTTTTTAGAGAAGCATTGTAGGAAAGAATATTTTGACGAAGTATTTGCTTGATTGTAGGCAAAGACAATGGGAGGTCAGATAATTAGGAATGAAACTATAGTTCATGACGTGATACTGTAGGATGCACTCTCTTTGGCCAAATTCAAGAATTGTGGATGGTTGGACTATTTTTTGAAACTAGACAGTTTCAATTAGGACATTGCTCTGGAATTTGCACAGACACTTTCTGACGGTAAGGCAATGGTAAAAGGGCTAGAAGTGATAGCCACTAAGGAGAGAATTGCAGAGGTAATAGGTTTTCCTACCGAAGGAGAGCCATACCCTACTTCCAGGGATGCGAGGTCAGCTAGGGCAAAGTTCACTAAACCTAGTGATCCTCCGCTTGTTGTAGATAAGCAGGGAACAAGGAGAACTTCTCTGCTAGAAAAGTGGAAACAATTTGTTGTCTACATTGTCAAATACATTACTTGTGAAGGCCGCTAGTCATGCCTCCATTATGTGCATTTTAAGATCCTGAACTATATGAGACATGGAAGAAGGATGAACATGCCCAAATGTGTTGTACAACCTCCTTGCAATTATGGCAGCTGAAATGAAAAAAGGTAGGGACAATTCTGTCTCCCATCACTGTTTGATAAAATTGTTAGTTGAAAAATATTTGCAAGAAGTGTCTGGTATGACATGGGAAGAATTTATAAACATTGATCAATTCAGAGTGGAAAATGTAAGTCCTAGAGGTCAGCCTCAAGCTCATAGGGTTAGTAGAGATGAGAAGGTTACTAAATCAGAGTATTCAGATGAAGGAAGTTCATCCTCAGACCCTAGTGTCAATGTTCTTCCTAAAACCTCAATTCATACTAAGGTTTCCATTAGAAGAGAAGAAGAACAAATGAGAGAGGTAGAAACTAGAAAAGGGAAGGCTAAGGAGCAAACACCAACAAAAGTAAAACCAAGCCCTAGGAAATGGAAAGTTGATGACACTGGTCTTCCTGTAGCCGCTAAAAAACATAAAATCCCTTTGAAGAAATCAAAACCAGCTGAGCCAGCTATTGATATGCCTCCAAAAAGAAGCCCTAGACTCAGAAGAACACCTAGGAAGGAGACAAAAGCTCCTAAGGGGCAGGTAAATGTTGAGGAAGATATTTTTGAGGAATATGCAAACATAGGGTTGGCAAAGCTTGTCGTTGTTGCAAAGCAAGTTGAAAATCAAGAACCACTACAACCAGAGCAAGATGAACAAGAACCATTACAACTAGAGCAAGATGAACAACAAGAATCACTGCAACTGGTGCTATTTGAACAAATACAAGGGAAGATCTTGGTAGGGAAACATAAACCTCCCACTTTTTCATGGTTTCTTGTAGCCCTTAACTTATGGAGTGAAATGAAAAGGAAGGAGGAGTCAAAAAAGGAAAAATGCAAGCCATAGGAAGAAGTCAAAAATAAAAATGCAAAAATTGAAGAAAAGAATGTAGAGATTGTTGCCTTGAAGGATAAGGTAGATAATGTGGTAGCTTTAGTACCCCAGATAATGGCATGCAGAACTCCTGCCAAAGTATATGCACTACATTTGAAGGAGCGACATCTTTCCTTCAAGTTGTCAAGGGTTATTTCAAGTTTAAGCCCTTCTATTGAAACTCCACATGAGTTTTTCCAAGCATACCATTCTTCTCCTCTTGAAGTTAAAAATCTATCATGTGAATTATACTTGCATAATTATTTTGTGCCTAATGATCATGATTGGAACCCATTACTACATTGGCGATATCCATTTGAAGTCATTCATGTCATGGATCTAGAATGAAATTAGTTGGGGGCATCAGTTTAGAACTTACACGGAAAGAGAACTCTATACTCCCTTGTCTCTCAGAGTTAAATCTAGTGACCCTTTAGACATGTACTTTACATGGCACAAAATTCTTTACCACCTGAGCTACAAAAATAGGATTATGTCTATTAGGGATGATGTATACCGAGAATATGAGCAGGTGGCTGATACTATAGGGAAAATAGTAATGGGGTACCTCTCACAGAGATGGAATAGTTTGAGAGATCAGTTGAAACAAGTTGAACCCCACTCCTTTAAAAATTATGTTGCAACATGTAAACAATGTACTAGGTACATGCAAATTGGAAGAATGAAGCAACACTATTGGCTTCCATTGACATTCCAGCCACCTATTCTATTGTGCCTAGTACCAAATTATAGATACTATCAGTATGACATAGTTGTAGAAAGGCCAAAGTGGAACAAATTGGAAAACAAGCATGAATTCTACTGGGATCCCAATTCAGATATTGCAGAGACTGATATAGGAAAGTTGCCAGTTGGTGACTTCAGAGCTTTGACTAGGAAAAGGAATAGAGCTCCCTTTGTTAGAGGACCAACAAAACATTAGGTTGGGGGGAGATGATGAGTCCAATTAATGGCTCAATTTTGATAGGGTTTATCATATATTTTTTGTTGATACTATAAGACTTTGGTACCTGGTTATTGACATTCTCCATGTTATTTCCTTAAATCCATAAACCTTGGGCATAAACTTATCCTTGTGACTTTTGATGACATTAACATGTTATGTGAATTATCTATGTTAATTTTACATGTGGTTGAATGGATGCTACTTTAAGGTAATTATGGATATGCAATTTTTTGTGCATGCTAATGTCATTATGCAAGTTCACATTAAGATGTTGATGTAAATGAAGCTTGTAAAGTGGAAGGAACTCCTGCCAGCTGGTCGGTTGCTAAGGAAGTCAAAGAAATGACCATTAAGAGGTCAACGAAGGGAAAACTCTCAATGGAGGGAAACTTCCAATGGAGGAAAATTCCTAGCTAGAATAAAAGATTGTAACTACCTTTTAAATGATCATGTTTGTTATATGAGAAAATCTAGGAAGTGTGATGTGTTGGATCCTTGTTGGGACAAGTCTACTTTGACCAAATCTGGCACATGCATAACTTCCTCCCTCTCTTTTCCATGCTTTCAATAAATGGCATCCTCCTATTTTGTTGGAGTCAACTGCCTAGTTAGTTAGGGTTAATTAGAAGCTTTTCCCTCTATAAATAATGGTCAGATGCCCCTTTTCATAAGGTTGGATGTTTTGAGATTGTACTTGCATTTCTAGTTTAAGTAATATAGTCATATTGTTGATATGTTGTAATCATGTTTTCAAGGAATAAAATGATATTCTGATTTGTTGCATATGAGTTAGCTTAAGGAAGACTCACTCAAGGGGGTCCACTTGGTGAGAATTCCACCCATTTAGTTTAAAAGTTATTTTTTGTTTAGTAATTAGTTTCAGTTTCAGTAGTTTTTTGTTCCTACAGCTACTAGAACTTTGTCATGTGACTGTTCCTGCAACCAAGGTAGACAAAGTAGTTTCAAGTCTATTTACTCAGATTGATATTTTTGTCATCCATTTCCAATCGAGTTGTTGATGCTTAGTGTAGTTGTTGATTCATGTTCAGTGCTTATGTTCATTTCTTTCCAGCATTTTATTTTCAGTATTGTTTCTTTTCTAGTTTAAGGATGGCTACAGTTGAGTCCTAGTGCGCATACAGTGCTAACCCATTTCAAGTTCACGTCCCTAGGTTGAAAATGAAATGCACCTCCATGATGAGTAAAATAGCTACTTAGTGCAGATGTCTAATCTCTAAGTCACGGCTCTGAGGGCTTAGTTATTGAACCATTAGAGCAGGCCAATAGTAATTATAGGTCTATGTTGGCCTATTTTGAAGTGTTACATGTTTTGGAGGCATGTATGTTTGGACCTTGAGTTGATAGATTGTTGTTTTACACGTTTCATGTCTAATTAGGCTGACCTAATTGATGTTGTAGATGTTTGTGGATGTAATGCATATAAATGTAAGATGATTATGGTGTTGTGGAGACGAGGTTGTGAGAATGTGTGTAAGAAGAATGTGATGTGATGTGAATGTAATGTGAAGAGTTATAGAGCAGAGTATGATAGTAGTGGAGCATGAAGTGTGCTAGATTAGTTTATAGAGCTTAAATTGGAAATTTCTTCAACATATTGTAGATGTAGTGTACCAATTTAAATCTCTAGCAATGAGCCACTCTCTTTCCTGGGAGTGAGCCATCTCTTCTATTCTCTATTCTTTGCACAGTGAGTCCTTTAGATAGTGAGTCCACGTAGCAGTGAGCCATTTTGTAATATTTTATGAACGATTATAATATATTGTGAACCCTCACTGTGGTTTTTCCCTTTTTGGTTTTTCTACATAAAATCTAGTGTTATTATGTTCTTTGATGTGATGCATTCTTTCTATTATTTCAAGTTTAAAGTGATGCATTGAATGGATATTTAAGTTGATAGAGTTAATTAATTTCTATGATACTAATTCACCCCCTCCCCCTCTTTGAATGTTCAAAACATGCATCTAAAAATAATACATTTATGATTTTTTTAAACCCCAAGCAAGGGGTTATTTTTCAAATAACAATTCAAAGATTTTTTTCAATAAAGAGTTCCTTTTACATAAATCTGCAATAACAAAACACATATATAAAATCATCCATCCATCTTTGAATAGGTTAACATTTTTTCTTTAAAAAAAAATCTGCTTGAGTCTCATCCTTGAAGTGTCGAGGCATGTGACAAAGATATCTCATTTTTCCAATCCCTGTAATCTTTCTTTGAACAACCTTCACTCCAATTATGTATGCACAGGAAGAAGATTGACTCTTTTGGATGTAAAAAATGCAACATGAGGGTTTATTCTACTCTCTTTGCTTCTTTAAGCCTTCATCATTGTCCAATTTTGGGTTTTTTCTTAAAACATAAAACCTAAAATTATAATTAAACTAACCTAATTATTTAAAAGTTACAAGGAGAAATGTGAGGATAGACTAAAATCCCTTGAGGGTAATGTTACTAGTTTAAATAATGATATTAGAAATTTTCTATAGGTGAGTCATGTCTCGGTCAAGAATGGCGTTGAAGCCTTGGAGACACTTTTCAAGAAAATTAGATAGCTTAGGGAAGAGTAGGTCTACTTCTTAGAACTCATGGAGACAGATCATGTGGCTAAGGGTAAGGGGAAAAAATCCCTTAAGGCTGATGACAAGGTGTTGGTTGGGAGAGGGTCAGCGGAGTGGAAAAAAGCTTTTGATGCTAAAAAAAAGGAACTGTTGGATATGGTTGAAAAATATAAGTCCCAGCAAGTTGAAATAGCCAAAACTCTGGGTGGCCTTCATAAGTTTCTAGTTTATTTTTGTTGCTTTCTCTTTTGGTCTCTAGTTGGTTAGTTTTTTGTTGTTTTTCTGGTGGGAGTCGTTGGTTTTTAGTTGTCTTACTTTTATTTGGCTCCCATGTTGGTCATTTTTTGTTGGGTGGGTTGCTGCTAGTGGTTGATTGTTATATTCTCTTAGTAGCTTTTTGTGTCTCTTTTGTAAAGGGTTTTGGGTCCCTTCAAAACCTATTTTCCTTTAAATCAAAACCTAATTATTTAAAAGTAAAAAAAAATTACATAGGTAAGTTCAATTTTTTTGTTATAGTTGTTTTATTTTTAAAGAATGCTTTAATAAAAAGATATTAGTTTTTTTTAGAAAGCTATTAGAACATTTCTAAAGTTTAGTAAATTTAGAAAACAAACATAAAGGGTTTTTTTTTCCAAGCTTAAGTTACAAGGTGCTAGTTTTTAATTATTTGAGGTTAACAATATTAATTTGGACTTATTGTAAGTTTTTTAAACAAAAGCAACCTTTACTTAAAGAGTGTTATTTCTTTTAATAAAGGTGTATTTTTTCTATAGTTGCGAAAGAAATTTCTTTTTATCATTCTACACTCATGTCCACTCTAATTCCATAAATTAAATTAAATTCCTCTAATGACCACTCATGGAAAACACATATTTCATTTATATTTCAATTCAAACATCTCTTGGATGTTGCGAAGAATCCAAATTCAAAGCCAAATTCATCCACTTCCAAGGATGCTCAAGAAAAGTGGAAAACTCAAAATAAGGAAGCTCTTGGCCTCATAGGCATTTCCATGTCTCCTAAACTCTATGTTTATATTGGGAACTATTTGAAAACCTATGAAGCATGGGAGATCCTAAACAATATCTATGATAGTTCAAACGAGTCAAAGAAGATACAACTTCAAGATCAACTTGAATATTTGAAGTATACAGATTTCAAAACTATGGATGACTTTTTGTTAACATTTGATGCACTTAATAGTCAATTGCATGGTTTAGGATTAAATCTTGAATCTCTTACACTAATTCATATTATTCTTAAAAAAGGTTTTCCTAGAAAATATCAACAGTTTATTACAAATATCCATGCTCAATTAGTTGTTCCTTCATTAGCTAGTCAACTTATGATATTTTTCTAAATTTATTAAGGTAAGAAGAAATAAAATTGATTCAATTTGGTAATCTTAAAAATAGTGAGCATGCTTTTATGTCTAAAAATCATAAGCAAAATTCGAAGCCTCATAATAAACAATATTATAATCCTAAATCTCATCATAATATATAATACTAATAATACTAGAAAAAATAATTCTTATAAGATGCCTCATTGTAATTATTGTGATAGATATGGTCATTGGTCTAACACCTGTTTTAAGAAATAAAATGATAAAAATCTCATGAGGCAAAAATAATCAACAAAATAAACCTAATAATAACAAGTTTAACAACAATGTAAATAAAACTTGACATGTTATTTTTCATAATAGAAGCAATTGGAGATGTGAATGTGCCTAATGGTAAGTTACATGATGTTTTGTATGTTCCTGAATTAGAGACAATTTTTCTTTCAATAGCTAAGCTTTTTCAAGATTACAAAATAAAATTTTATAAAGATATGTGCTATGTGATTGATCCAAAAAAAATCATAAAATTATTGCTAATGCTAAATTAGACAATGATAATTTATTCAAATTTTATGAGTTTTCTCATTCTAAGTATTCTTTACTCTCTACCATTGATTTCCATGTTTGTCATGAAAGACTTGGTCATATCTGTGCTAACAATATTGCCTTAATACAAAAATCTAATATGGTAGGAGGATTTCCTAGCATTGTTCCATGTAAAATTTTATGAATAGGTTGCATGAGTGGTAAGATACATAGGGAGCCCTTTCCACAAGGTCAAGCATGGAGGGCACATCATAACTTGCACCTAGTCCATAGTGACCTTTTAGGATCCATGGAGAATAATTCCATCGAAGGATCAAGGTATGCACTTACTTTTGTTGATGATTAATCTAGAAGAACTTGGATCTATTTTCTTAAAAGTAAGGATCAAGTTTTTGATAATTTTGTTGAATTTCATAAATTTGTTAAAAGGCAATCTAGTTTTCAACTCAAAATTCTTAGGACTGATAATGGTAAAGAATATGTGAATAATGCTTTCAATGGTTATTTAATGTCATTTGGTATTAAACATGATCTAACCATTCCCTCTACACCTCAACAAAATGGTGTAGAGGAAAGGAAGCATAGAACAATTGTTGAAATGGCTAGATGTATGTTACATGCAAAGAATGCCTTATAAATTTTGGGTTGAAACAATGTTTTGTGCTACTCATACCATTAATAAGACTCCTACCAAACACATAAAGGATATAAATCCTAAAGAGGCTTGGTCTGGTAAGAAACCTAATCTTAAGCATTTAAGAATCTTTCGCTCAATTGCTTATGTTCATAAACCTAAAGAAAAAAAACAAAAAATAGATTTTAAATCTTCTTATCTTAGTTTTGTTGGGTATGATGAACACTCTAAAGCTTATAGAGTTTATAATCCTATCAATAACAAAGTTATAGTTGCTAGAGATGTATGTATTGTTGAAAATGGTGTTCATGATTGTTCTAAAGTGTATAACAATGAAATTCTCAAAATAAAGTTATTGTTATTGAGGATAATCCTCTTTCTATGAACCCTCATAATGCATCTCTTAGTCAAAGTGATAGTGAAGATGATCATGTTGAACCTTCTCATGATGATTCTTCTTCAAGTGATGATACTCCTAAATCTAAACGAATGCCTAAATGGTTTTAAAAAATTATTCAATAAAGTGATGATATTTTAACTAGAATGAATCAATCTAAGGCTAGAAAAGAAAACTATTGTAATTATACTTTAATTTTTAAAGTTATGGATACAAATTATCCTCAAACTTATGAACAAGATACAAATCAACCTCATTGGGAAAACACTATGCAAGAAGAATATAACTCATTAATTGCAAATCAAATTTGGGATCTAGTTTATTTACCTCATAGCAAGAATCGTGTTTGTAAATGGTTGTATAAAAAAAAATTCAATACAAATAATGAGGTTAACAAATTTTAAGCTAGATTAGTTGCTAGAGGCTTCTCCCAACTGGAAAACCTATATTATAATGAAAAAATTTCTCTAGTGGTTAAAATGCCAACTATTAAATTAGTTCTTGCTTTAGCTTCTCATATGCATTGGCCCTTTCATCAAATAGATGTTAAAAGTGCATTCTTAAATGGTGGTTTACATGAAGAAATTTATGTCTCAACCATTGGGTTTTATTAAGAAAGGTAATGATTAAAACAATCTCCTAAAGAGTGGTATGCTAAAATTAATGCCTTCTTTACATCTCAAGCTTTCATTAGAAGTAAAAATGATCCAAATTTATATATTAAAGATAATGAAAATGATATTGTAATCATTATTATATATGTTGATTTTATTATCACTTCTAGTTCTATCAAATTGATTTTTGATACTAAGTCTAAACTCAATCATCAATTTCAAATGACTAATTTAGGCTTATTAAATTATTTTTTGGGTATGCAAATTTGGGAAACACCTAAAGGTATTTTCCTTTCTCAACATAAATATGCTTGAGATCTCTTAGATTAATTTAAAATGGATTCAATGCAAATTATATTTTTACTCCTTGTGAATTAGGAACTAAATTAATGGTTGATATGGAAACTCCATTTGTTGATCCTACTTTATATAGGCAATTAGTTGGAATTTTAAATTACTTAACTCTTAATAGACCTAATATCTCCTATAGTGCTGGTTTAGTTTCTAGATACATGTCTACACCACAAAAAACTCATTCTAAAGTTGCAAAAATAATTTTAAAATATGTTAAAGGTACTCTTAATGTCGGTATGTTTTATGATGCAAATTGTGAATTTTATTTAAATGCTTATATTGATTCAGATTCAGGAGGTGATCCCATTGATGGGAGATCCACTTGTGGTTATTCTTTCTTTGTTGGATCAAGTGCAATCTCTTGGAATAGTAAGAAGCAACAATCTACTTATCTTTCCTCTACAGAAGTAGAATATAAAGGTTCTACCAATGTATTCAAAGAAGCACTATGGTTGAGAAGACTACTTGAAGACTTGGGTCTACCTCAATGGGATCCTACACTCTTATATTGCGATAATCAAAGCGTCATTGCTTTGAAAAATAATTTAATCTTTCATGCAAGGACCAATCACATTGCTCTTCAAAATCACTTCATTAGAGAGCAAATTGAAGTCAAACAAATTTCTTTTTTGTATTGTAAAGGTGAAGATCAAGTTGCAGATATTCTCACCAAACACTTTGTAAAGGTACATTTCTCCATCATTATAATAATCTAGGATTACAAGCCATTGAAGGGATTTGTTGTGCCCTCGGTACACACGCCCCATTTGGAACGGGGACCCTCTTTTCTTTCACCTTGCCAGGTCATTTTGTTGCTGCCCCATTTTGGTGTCCTAAGTGGTCAACATTTTTTTCAAAGTCTCATCTTGGGTTGACTGTGTTTCATCCCCTTCATTTTGGCTAAGTCCTAGTGCCTCGTAGACTCTCCTTGGCAGTTTGCTTCTGCCAGTGGCCTTAGGGCCTAGCGGGCCCGCCTCACCGGATTTTCCTTGTCAGGTTTCCCCAGGGTGTTCATTCTTCCCAAACGGCGAAAGGATCTCTCCTTCTCGAACTCTGAGCCCCGATTTCCTATTTTCTGCAGGTTTAAAATTTGCAAAATTTTGGACTGCCTTCGCCCGTGCCAGGTCTGGTCCATCAGACTTCCGTCCTCGAAATTCCTTTAAGTCTTTTTCGTTTCTGGCATCAAAACTTCAACGGCGCTCTGCTATCCAGACTCCAGGTCTCCCTTCGCCATTAGCTTCCAAAGTGCATTTTGAAATAGCCATTGACCCACATCCTTTCAGCCCCTGGGCCCCAAACCTCCCGCTGCCGTCCGTAAATTTGAAATCTACCAACCAACCGGCCAGTCGTAAGGGCATTAAATGCATATGAGGGTATAAATATAGGGGATGACCTATCATTTTCATTTGTTAGGTTTTCCAGAAGAGATTAGAGTGCTTTCCAGAGGAGATCAGTGCACCTGCCACCCGCCACCCTCACATCCGAGATCATCATTCGGCCACCCTTAGTGGATTTCACATCTTCTCCCATCGGACTTTCGAGGTAGGTTTTCCGTCCACCCTCCCGAGAGGTTTTTCATGATTTCGCGCTTAAGATAACTGATAAACATGGACTGAAATGCATTTAATTGGTAAAACATGACAAGACCCACAAAACCCATGTCTTCAAATTTCAAAAAACCTCCAAAATCACCTCCAAGGATTGGGCCGAAACCAAACCATGCCGCCACCATTCTTCGCGCAGGTTGTTCGCGCCCTCTGGGCCCATCCCCTCCTGCCATTGTTTGAAAACATAGAAAACAAGAACTTTTTCCAGCGGCAAAATGCCCTCTCGAGCCCATCACCCCAAATCACTTCCAACCAATTATCATTAGACTTAATGAACAAACACTCAAATCAGCCTCCCCCTCAGCCTCCTGGGCCCACCTTGTCGGGACTCCCTTGCTAGGTTTCCCTCTAGTGTTCACCATTCCCAAATGGCGGAAGGCTCCCACCTTCCCGAACCCTAGGCCCTAGCTCACCAAATTCCACCTGTTGAAATTTATAACATTTTGGGACTGCTCTCGCCCATCCCGGGCCCGTCCCGTTGGACTTCCATCACCGGGACTTTGCCTCACCCCTGCCATTCCCAAATGAAAAAGTGAGTGTGTCTTTCTACCCTCTGAGGTCCGTTTGCCTATTTGTTGTCCAAGGATTCAAACTTAAAGGGTTGTACCAACACTCCGTCGGGTCCCGGTCTGCGGAATTCCATCCGTAGGTTGTCATGGAGTCTCCGCCATTTGAAATGGCTATGAGGTGGCATCCCCCCACCTCTCGGGTATTGGCCCTCCATTTTTCGTCCCTGCCTTCCTCCGTCCACTGGGGTTTCGTTCACCTTCGTCTGATGCAAAAGGGTGAAGTGAGCCCATCTTCCCGACCTCCAAATTCCGCCCCCTCATTCGCCTAGAGAAACTTCACAAGGAAAACCCACAGCCAAACACTCTGTCGGGTCCGGTCCGCTCCTTCTAGGCTTTTGTGCAATGACCATCATTTTGAACAGCAAAACCCTGATGCCTTCTTGTTCCCCCGGGCCTGGGAACCTTGAATTCTGAAGAAAATCATTGGCCATCTTTTGACCTTCCGGGTCCCAGACCCTGGAGTTCTATCCTCGGAACTCCATTTCTTTCAGGTCATTTTGAATAGCAAGGTCCTAACAGCTTTCCGACCCTGAACCTCTGGATGCTCCAAATTGACCAAAATGACCTCAAATTTGAAAACCAACCTCGGCCCACATGCTAAAATTCAACCCTCTTCAACACGAGCCTTTCAAACCATCAAAATGTGAAGACGGGAGAAACCACCTGGATTGCCCCAACCTGTTCGCCATTTCAAAATAGCATTCCTGCTAGGGAAGTTTGACCCGTTGGGCCCGGTTTGTCCAAAATCCCTTCAGAAGTGACTAACAACATCTGAAAGTAAATATCTAACTGCATTAATCATATGATGTCTAATTGGATTTTGTCTACAACATTTTGACTAATGTTGATGCTGTCATAATTGGTTGTACTCATTACATCTATGTTTGCAGGATATATGGAATCGGGTGCAGGTCCCTCGGGGGCAGCTATAGAAAAGGAAAAAGGAAAGAAAGGAGGCAAGACTCCTTGTTGAAGAGAGGACAAAGACCAGATGAAGTTCCAGTTTCAGGGTGAGCCTCTACATTCAAAAATCGTCACCAACTGGAAGGAGATCATAAACACCAATATCGGCCACGTCGATATTGATGAATTCAAACAAAGGGTTAGAGTCCACCCTAAGACTGAAAATGCAAGATCAATTAGAAAGAGTGGGATTGCAAAATTTGTAGGCTTCCCCCCATCTCTCATAGCCCCTGAATTGGTCATGGCTTGTTGACAAGCCTACCAGCCACAGACAAGAACCATCGTCGATAGGGACGGGAACATCCTTGATGATGTCGACTGAGGGAATTACTAGAAATTTTCACATTCCTACCTTTGAGGAGATGGAGATGCCCACCATAGAGGAAGGAAAGGAAACATGGGATGAAAACCCAATGGGCTGTAAGAAATTAATAAATCAATATTGGCTCAAGGAGAAAAGAGGCAGCACTGCAAAGGTTCCTCAAGAGCTCTTTCGCAGTGATTTCTATGAGCACTACCATGACCTAGTAACCATGTTGAGCAGGGTGATGGGCCTTCTGACTGCTGCATTTTTCTAAGAATGGATGGTGCATTTTGTTGAGAAGATCCTCTGTGGGGATGAAGATGTCACCACAAAAGCCTCATTCTTCTGGGGAGGTATCATAAGTGACTACTTCCATGAGCAGTTTATGAATGTGAAGAAGAGCTCTAAATTTTACATGACCTCCTATCTGGTCAACTCACTGGCTGAGCAGAGGCAATACAGAGGATTATTTGTGGCACCCGATGAGGAGTCGGGCTAACGATTGAAGGCCTATGACCAATATCCTTAGCTATAATTTAGAAACTTCAAGGAGTACTGCAAGGTGAATGTTGCCTTCATCGGCCACATCATCAGGCTACTAGGAGGAGATTTTGAGAGAAGGGTCTCACACAACGCATGGGCGTTCTTGAAACAATAAGCCTTCTTGTTCATATAGTCCCCCAAATTCACATATATTCATGCCCAAGGTTTCACAGAAAGGCTGAATAAGCTACCCTGATACCCTAATGACTGGATCATATTGTTAGAACTTTCCTGGTAGCTACAACATATACATTCAGTCCTCGGCGGTAAACACTTGGCAGGGATCCCTTATCCCTTAGCCTTCGGTCAGGGGATGTATAAATTGCAAACTTCCCAGTGTGCTGGGAATTCTGAAAAGGAATTGGAAAAGTACCATTTTCGCCTACACTCTGCTCGCCCGTGGATGGACCCATATGGGCATATAAGAAAGGCACTGGGACCAGGGTATGCCCACCTACATCACATTGAAGATTTCTGGGCAGATTGTCAAGATGAAAAGGAGGTGCGTGCAAGGAATTACATGCGGATGGCCGCATACTTTGTAAGAAGGGTGTAGTTGTTTCCTATACCAGATCAGGTCAAGGAGGATGAGAGCACCGTCATGGACCCTAGGTATGCCACAATCGCTAATTTGTCACTACCAATGATAGAATGGGATGAACAGGAGTTTTATGACATCAAAATTGTAACTAAACCAATCATGGATCAAACCAAAGAATGGATTGATGGACAAGTAGCCCGATTAAAGCAACAAGAGGTTGTCCTGACATATGAAGGGCTCAAGAGTGAGCCTAGTGCCATGAAAGATGTCACCACTACAACTTCAATAGGTGGGACATCCAAATCTCCTTTGATCACAAGATCAAAGAAGAGGAAAGGGACTGAAGTGGAATAGTCTCCAAACCTCAAAGTTTAATCAAGGAAATACTCAAGAGACTCACCTTCTAAGAGGCCCAAATGAACGGGAAGCATCGCAGAGCAGCCACCAATTCAAGAAGATCCCTTTCAAGAGGGTGAGGAAGGGCAGACAGATCAGCCAAGACCTCCTCCAGCTCTCCCTGTCTCCACCACCCTTACACCTATTTCCAAGGCCATGGTCGCTACATCCCCACCTACAGTGGACATCTTGGTCCATCTCGCCTCCTCTCCCCCGATGGGGCCCATAATAATGATTGACTCTTCCTTTGCCACCATGTCACCTACTACATCACTCCCACTGGTAGCGGTGACAATGCCAATACCTGCACTAGCATTACCAGAGGCTTTCTCGTGGCACATGCAGAGTGTCCCCTCTGAAATATCTCAGATCTTTCTAGATCCCACCATCTAAGCTGCCATAGCACAGGTTCTCGCCAGTGCTACACCTTTACAACCTCCAACGGGACCACCAAAAATGGAAGCCACAATGTTAATCTCTGAAGAATGGGAAAGGTGGGAGAAGGAAGCCTTGAAGGAAGTGGAGGAAGAATTCGATGAGTACCATGAACACCCGGAGTATGAACACTAGAAAATTGATAGGGTGGTCTATGAGGAAGAACGAATTGGATCTTCTGAAAGTGGAGACAAGGAGGAGAGTACAGGTGGTAGAACTATTGTACAAACCTTCAATGATGATCTCGAGGAGGAAATGGCCAAACAATTGAAGCACAATGAAGAAGAGGCGGAGAGGCCACCACCTAGAGAAGAAGGGCAAGAAGGTACCAGGGCAGCAAAAAATGTGAAGCTTCCTATGGGGAACAGTAGGAGGATGTGTCATCTCCTCATAGAGAAGAAGGAAACATGGAAGAAGACAAGCCAGAGGAGAATGTACACAAGGACAAACAAACTGACGAAGGAAAGGGGAAAGGAATTGAGATAGAAGAAAGCCCATGGAAGCAATTGCCTACTAAGCCTCCTATCAAGCACCACATGTTCATCTAAGACTCCGATGAGGAAGAAGGAGACAAAACTAAAATGGAGGAAAGGGTTCCCATGGGTGAGAAAATGGAGATCCAAACAAGGGAAGGTGAGGGTGATCAAGAATCACCCAAGGGAAAATCCACTATGCCTGAATGGCTGGAGAAGCAACTTGAAAAGAAGACTCCTACCCCGAAGGATCCAAGGATGAGGTTAGAGGCTATCCTAGCCCGAGCGCAGATCTCAACCAAGAAGGAGAAGAATACCAAAGTTAGATACAAGGTAACGATGGATGCTTCTGGGTCCCAAACTATACAAGTAGCAACACCGGTGGTAGGCCAAGAGGGAATAAGCTACAATTTCTCCACCATTAACTTGGGGACTGCTACCAAAGAGAAAAAGGTGGAGCATCTCAAGGAGTCTGTGGCTATGGTGGTGCACCTAATACAAAAAGATAAGGTCTTGAAAGATGAGCTCAAAGCATAGGTGGCCACCTTGACAAATTACATTCAACAATGGTCTTGAGTTGAAGACATGCCTACCACGTTCACTAATCCACCCCAACTACTGTCTAAGGAACAGATTGAAAAATTGGAAAAGAGAAAGAACTTGGATAAAACTACAGAGAGCTGGTTCCCATAGGTTCTATATGTCGGGAACATGGGTATTAGTTGGGTTGTTCGAACATCCAACAAGTTCTTGGATTTACAACAGTCCCTCGAGAACACAAGAAAGCTCTGCACCGACTTCCTTGCAAGTTACGAGTCCACCTATCCAAAGATCGAGGCTATCCTCCAGCTACCAAGCATGACATGGGAAAACAAGCTTGTGTTCAAAAGGGATGACCATTGGCTAGTGGATGTGTGGAAGCGAGACTTTGATAACAAAAGAGAAAGGTTAGAGTAGATAATGGATAAAGTGGATCCAGATATTGAATGGGTCAAATAAATTAGGGTAGATTGCACCCGATATTTGAAGCTAATGATGGGATATGACACGCCCGTGGTACAAATTGATCTAGAAAAGATAAAACCTCATTTCTAGAAGAAGATGGAGGATGGGATGTCAGATGAGATAATGAAGGATTTCATGAGTTTTGTCACTCATGCCTTCACCCAGTCAGAGCTATTGAAAGATCACACCACCAAATATGATGAAGACTGGAAGAGGTTTGAAGACAACTCCAAGGAATGGAGTTATCAAGTGTTGCGGTCCAAGATTATAGAAGTCGACAAGCTCCAACCGGTAATCTTGAAATTCATGGAGTATGTAGCTTTGATGAAGTAGGAGAGCGACCCTATTCTCAGTGAAGAGCTTCTGAAGGAATAGCTACAGCAGAAAGAGCAATCAACAAAAGACAAAATGCTATAGTGTTGTCACTAGATGACAAAATAGGGATGTGGACAAAACTATTTTTTAAATTGTAATATATTTGGGGGGTAGGTAGAACCCTAGTTTGTAGTGAATCTTGGCCACACAATAAGATTGAATCTTGGCCATTTGTTCTACTTTTTGGGAACTATAAATAGGGGGTCTCCTCTCATTTCCAAAGGGAGTTGAGTTGTTGTAAAGACATGCTGCAGAAATTTATAATGAAAATACATTGACTTCATGCATTTTCTGAATTCTTCACATGTTTCATGATTGAATCTCCATTGTTAGATGCTTCATTTAAATTTGCATAGTTGTTTTAAGTTAGATTTAAATTGCTTAGATATATTTTAGTAATGTTGTTATGTAGTTGTGAAAATTGTTGCTATGTAGATGCCTTCCTAGCCCATACTTTTGTTGTTTGATGTTGGTAAACAGTTGTGCAAAGTTAGTCTAGGCTTGAATTCAAAGCTTCTCCACACTTTTATCTTTGTTCATGCATGTATATGATGAATGAATGGTGAAATACCTGCAGGCCTTAGAAGATAGCACAAATTTCATGAGATTGTGAATTTTTTGGTTAAGTGAAATTTTGTTTGAAGGAAGTTGTCCATGGCAGGAACTCCATGATTACTGTTTACGATTAGTTGTAGATCCAGGAACCTTCCCTCTTCCCTGCTCTTTTTCCCCTTTTTTTTTTAGAAATAGCCTATGCTAAGGTTCATTGCACATTGTAAAGCAAAAACTTGAAGAGAACATTAAAGTTTTAGACTATTGTCCGAACCTATAGTAAAATGCACCTTGATTCCCATCTTAGAAACTTCAGATTTTAAGATCCACTCTGCATCCAGCTACGTAATTCTGCCCTGTGATTACCAACAAAAATCACATCAAACATCAACTGAGGAGTTCCATGCAACTCATGACCTGACACCTGAGAGACCTTGGGGAGATTTTCAACAACTTGCTATTGGAGATTTCCTTTCAAGAGAGGTAGTGCATATACGCATTTCCTGTGTTGAGAAAGTGTGCGAAAACAACCATCAACAAGATTGATATAAACTTTCCAAGTAAAGCTTAAGGGGGTGTTAGAAATTAATCCTTACTTAGACCTAAACATTATTTATTATTTGTATTATTTAAAATACTTTTAGGAATATTCCAAAGGAATCCCTACAAGTCTTTTGTTTCATTTGAGTATCTTTTATTTCATGTGTGAGGATGACTCATTTTTATAACTCCTCTTTGGAGGAATATTAAGGCTTAGGTGTAGCCTCATCCTTATGAGGATCTTGACACCTTGCACACACACATAGGATAAAATATGACATACATAGAAATGGGAGTTACTTATGTAACTCTTTTCCCACCTCTATTTATTGAGGTGCTTCTCTTGTTCTTCATTAGAATTCAATGCGTAAGTTCTCTATGTATCTCAATGTAATATTCTTTAGGCTTTATGTCATTTTCATGATATAAGGGGTTTTTGTTTGTTTTTTCCCTTTTACAAAATATTGTGTCTCCTCTTGGATATTTGGTGTGCTTGCTCTGGTTCTCATCTTGGATGGTAATATTTTCCTTCAAACAACTCTTGGATTAGTTCTTTCCTTTTTTCATTTTATTATTCCTTTCACTAATGCATGTTTGAATTAGAACCGAAACATAATATTACAAAATAAAGCACTCTAAAAATCACACATCAAACGCACATCATTCAAAAGTAAGCACATGATCCAGTCCTTAACATTTAAAAATGGGATATGATACCAAATTTAACATCCAAAAATATTATAAGATATGAAAAGGGTTGGTAACAAACTTTTCACTAGCACAATACCCTTGCATAAACAAAACCAAAAGAATCTAATGCATAACACCTTTGTATCAGACTTCTTATAAGCTTAATGATCCAACAACATAGCACTAAAAATATTCTAAGGAAAAGCCCACACCTTTTTTCCTCAATGCCTCTTTCCTTGTTTCTTCCAACTCCATTAGTTGTGCAAGACTAATTTCCATAGGTTCTTCATCAAGCAATTCCAATTCTTTGATCAAGCTTAAGTTAGGCAACTCAACTGATATAGGAATTTAGCCTCTTTACCATATGTTAAAACATAAGATGAATTACCTGTTGCTCTCTTAGGTGTAACCCTATCAGCCCAAAGGGCTAGTTTTCTCGTGCCAGGTTCTTTGATTATCCTGGATTGTCTTCTTTATGATTTTAATCAAGTTCTTGTTAGTAGACTTTTCCTATCCATTACCCTGAAGGTAATAGTTTGAATAAGTATTCAGATAAATATTATGCTTTACTAACCAATCTGAAACTTTTAAGCCTATGAATGCTAAAGCATTATCAACAATGATTGAATCTGGTGTACCAAACTTAGAAACCAGGTCTTGATAGAAATTCAAGGTAGATGTTTCATTTGCATCCTTCAGTGCAACTACTTCAGTCCACTTCATCAAGTAATTTGTAGCTGTTAGTATCCATTTATGCCTAGCACTTGAAGGTGGGTTTATGGGACCAATGAAATCAATTCCCCACTTGTCGAAAGGCTGCTTCACTTGAATTGGATGTAGAGGCAAAGCTACAAGCTTCCGCTTTCCTGTAAATACTACACACTTGTTACATTTTTTGACCCAAGAATGGGCATATTAAATAAATCAGGCCAGTAATACCCAACTCTCATTATCTTCAAGGATGTGGTTCTTGGTGTAAAGTGGCCTCCAAAGGGCCCATCATGAAACTTCATCAGAATTTTCTCAATCTGTTCTAGTTCTACACATCTGAGTAAAACACCATTATAATCCCTTTTGTACAAAATTTCATCAATTACAACAAAAGGGATGGCTTGAAGCCTGTAATACTTTCATTTTTACTTTTCCAAACCTTCAGGATAGTCACCTATGTGCAAGTAATGGACCATTTGTTGTATCCAATTTGCTGATGTAATTGGAACAACAAATCGTTCTTCATTATTAAGTATTGTTTTAGCTTGCTGATCAACTGGTTTGCTATTTTCTTCATTATCAACAATTTGTTCACATAGGCATTTGCCTCTAACAAGCTTGGTGACCTTAATTTCAATGTCATACTCCATCACTTTTGAGATCCATCCTCCTCTCTTATCATTCATGTCCTTGTTGAGCAGAAAATCCTTGACTATTGAATGAGCAACCAATAGGTATATCTTGTTATTTGACAACATATGCCTAAATTTCTTAAGGCTTATAATAACAACTAATACATGCTTCTCTAAAAATGAATATTTAACTTCATAATCATGCATAACTTGACTAAAGAAATCCATAGGTTGCTCTAATCCTTCTTCATTTTGCTGACAGAGCATGGCTGAAACTTTATCAAGACTCCCAAATGCATATAATATGAAATCTTTATCAAAATTTGTGTTAATAAGAGTTGGGGTTGCTACAAGTTCCTCTTTAATTTGCTCAAAAATTTTCTTACCTTCTTTAGTCCAACTAAATGGAATGTTCTTTTATAGCATAACTGTGAGAGGCTACAACAAAGTTGCAATATTAGGAATGAACCTCCTAACAAAGCTAATCATGTCTAGAAAACTCTACAGACCTTTTTTATGTGCAAGCAGGGGTAAGGCTAGAATTGTTGTGATTCTTTTAGGATCAATGGTGATGTCGTGCTTAGACACAATGTGTCCAAGAAGTTTCCCCTCATGAACTAAGAAAATACTCTTCTTTGGGTTTAGCGATACCCTGTACTCTATGCATCTTTCAAAGATATACCTAAGATGATCAAAAATTTTGTTAGCCTTCTTTGAAAACATAGTAATATCATCTAAGTACACAAGAAAAAACCTATTAATAAGGCCTTGAAAGGCCATGTCCATTGCACTTTGAAACGTTGTTCCTGCATTAGACAATCTGAAGGGCATATTTTTGTAATCCATAGTACCCCACTTGGTGGTAAAGGTTGTTTTGAACTGGTCTTCTTCTTTAACCAATATTCGGTTATACCCCAAATAACCATCCAACAATGAGAACCTTTTTGAACTTGAAACAACCTATAGAATCTACTCCATTGAAGGCAGTGGATATTGATCTTTGATTGAGGCTCTATTTAGATCATGGAAATCAACACACAACCTTATCTCTCCATTCTTTTTCCTAATAGGTACCAAGTTAGAAACCCAAGAGGTGTGCTTTATCAGAAATATAATACTACCTTCAATCAATTTTTTCAATTTTGTTTGCATAAGCTGCTCCAACTTGGGATTTAGAGGCCTTTCTTTCTACCTCACTGGTTTTGCATTTGGTTCCAACTCAATGGCGTGTTGACCTAATTCAAGGTTAAAACCCTTTAGATCTCCATACTTCCAAGCAAATATATCACTAAATTCTTGGCAAAGCAAGAAAAAGTCTTGTTCTTCTTCTTTGGTACAGACTTTTCCAAGTTTGAGAATCTTGTCTTCGAATATTTCAATTGGCTCATAGTGCTCATCCTTCACTGTTATGATGGATTTATCTTTTCTAACCTGATCATTAGTATTAAATATTGATTCCAAGGTCACCAACCGTTAAGGCAACTTATTGGACTTTAATTGCAAAATCTGGTTATCATATTGTTGCTCAAACTTTTGTTTATTTCCAACAGAAAACTTTGCTTCTTCCATCAAAAAATTGATAATTTGCTCATTGTTGTCAAAAACCTACCAACTAATGTTATTATCAGGTACAAATGGTCTCACTACCACCTTTACATATTTTTGCACCTCAATACTATGTATATCAGTTGCTATGTCATATTGTGATCCTATGGAAACAAGCTTATCTACCTCTTTATTCAAACTTCTAGGAATAGACAACAAATTAAAAACATCAAATTATTCTATTAAATCCCAAGTTTTGTGCTTATACAACTTAAGCAAGTCATTTTTTGTTACATTTAGGTTTCTTACCTAATTTTTTATCAACTCAGAGTCACCAAATGCTTGCAAACACTTAATACCTTTCTTCCTTGCCCACTCTAGGCCATGGATTAATGCCTTATATTCAGTTGTATTGTTTGAGCAGCTGAAAGAAGAGCAAAGTGCTAAAAAATACTTCTTTCCATCAGGTGAAATGAGCATGGATCCTCCACCATCACCTATTTTACTCCTTGATCCATCATAGTATAGCTTCCAAAGCTGCTCACTTTGTTGTTTTGGTTGTTAATCCTCCTTGGCTAGGTTTGGAACAATCACATCAGGCTCTTGAATCATATAAATGCCAAAACCTACTTCATCCATGTGACTAAATGGATCAACCTTATGATTCTCGGCTGCCCATTCATCTAAATTTATGTCAGATATGCCTTCAATAGGTACACTGGGGTCTAGGGTCATGGGTTGATCCTCCTGCTCATGGATGGCTAGGTTTTCATTTATAGGATTTGCAACATAAGGCTCAATACGGTCTTTAGCCTATGGTTCTGACTTAACAATCACTCTAGTGCCATATCTAGTCCTAAAAAACATATGTGGAAAATCTAATGACAAATACCCACCCAACTTTGCTGTAAAATATCTAGAAAGGCAAATGGAAAAGAAAGGTGGCAAATCAATTTCATAAATATCTTGTGGGATTGAAAATTTCAGACAAGCATGCAAGGTAAGAGGAAAACTTTTAATCACTCCTACAAATTTAATGGCTGTAGCATCTAACTACACTACCCCTTTAGATAATGGATCATATACCAATCCTAACTTATCTACCAGTTGTCTGGGCATAGCGGAGCTACTTGCTTCTGAGTCAATCATGTAGTTCTACACTATACTATCACCAATAATCAGATTGACATAAAATAGAGGCAGTTTTACCTCTTGAGCTGGTTGTTCACTCTTGATTGCAAAGTTGTTTGCAAAAAATTTAGGTTGATCTTTAATAGATTCATCTGAAATATATATCTTAGCTAAAGCCTCCTACAGTAAATCCTTTTGTCCAGGTATGTGCAATGCATCTAACATGTACATGTTGACTGTAGCTTTCCTCATATGATCAATAATATTAAATGCTGGAAAACTAACCTTTGGCTGTACTTTTGGAACATTAGTTTCTATTTGTGTTGGTAAAGGCTGAATGTAACGCCCTGTCACGTAAACCCCAAAGAACAACTAAAAACACAAAAAAAAATAAAAATGAAAACATAAAGAATAAACACTAAGTTTACTAATGCAACTAACATAGCTAATGATTACATGTTAAACATCTAAGTCCCTTGGGGTACACAATGTGACATTATGTAATCTATCCCATATCAAATCTAGTAAGAGCAATTACCAACTCTACTAACGTAACTCATTCATTCACTTGTTTTCATTTATACATTTATTAAAGATAAGCAATAAGATAAGAATGAACCATATAGAATCCATACATGTATTCATAGAAAATTTTACTTGGAAATATAAAGAACATATTTTCCCAGATATAACACAACCTTAACTATATTAACAATTATGATACAAGAATGAATTACATATTGTGTTTATACATTAAATCATTCTACAAGTATATCTCATTGGGAAATTACCCAAGATTACATCATAAGTCTACCCATTACATGGGAGAGTAACATATCAATATACAAAGTATGACAAAAGTACAAATATACATCTGGAAACATGTAGCTTTGGATCAAACTGTCTCAACAAACTCTGCATTGAAAGGTACATCTGTAAATAGGGAACCCAATGGGGTGCATAGCACATTCCACCCGACCACCCCCGTGCTAAGAGTAGGTAAGAAAGGGTCCCCAATCAAGAACATCTAAACAAATACACAAGACTAAAATCCAAGCATGGAAAGAAAAAACACACATAAAGGGAAACATAATGTCAAAAGACCACTTCCTAAACATGACAACATTAAATCACACCAAAACATATCAATAGACCACTTCCAGAGGATTCCAATAAAACAACTCAAAGGGAATGCTAGAGGAGAGTGTCATCACATGGCCTTACATGGATTATCCAGACAACCTATCACAAGGTGTCGCCTCCATCTATGGTTATCCTGACTGCCTATCTCAAGGCGTCGCTCCATAGGGTGACTCATACAGAATCATTAACCTCGTATGAAGACGAGACCACGATTATGCTAACCACGGCCTTCTTGGCCCACCTTTAGTCTATGAAAGCCCTAACAGGTGGATGAGGCATCTATAATTATCTTGTTAATATTTAACTACCTACCCCCTAATTAATATATTAGGTTATCACTTATTAATCAAACTCTATCGTGGGTTATCCTGATAGCCCCTTTGTGCATCGTCGCCCATGTAGAGCCACTCTCCCTAGAAACCCAAAACATAACATCAAATTCCAAGGGATTGTACCCACAAGTACTCTAAAACACAAAGTAGAACAACTGTGAGGCAAAACCATCTCACCAAAAGTCATAAGAATCAACTCCCATAAATACGGGTACAACCCAAGTGTAAACTTAAAATCACAACTATAGACAAAATTGAAACAAGTATCAAATAAAAAGAATCACATATTAAACCACCATTTTCTCATGCCTCTGGAAGTTGTAGCAAAAACCTTCTCTCCTATAGTAAGGTCGACTAACTTAAGGGCCCCCTTATGCTTATAACCAAACTCAAGGAAATCAAAAAAGAACTCAAAGAAAATCAAAGAACTAAATATTTATTCAACATCAAGATTTTGTTAAAGAATGCAAATTTACTTAACATTCACATTAAGATAACTCATTGCACAAAATCCACCATGGAAGTTAATCTATCAGTTACTCAATTTATTTCATTGATTAAAAAAAACTTGGTTGGATTTGATAAAATATTCTCTTTCAGTTTGTCCACTAACAAGATATCATTGCAAATAACTTTTGTAATATTTTTCTATAATTTAGACAAGTGTGTGTGTATATATATATATATACATATATATTACATTTATTATCACAATTAAATTAACATTATAAAAATAATCCATATAATTATATCTCATATAAATAAATAAATATATTTATATATATATATATACATATATATATGATATTATATATATACATATATATATATATATATATATATATATTTATATATATTTATATATAACATATATATTTATTAATATAATTTAACAAATTTAATTTAAATTAAATTTAATAAATCTAAAATTTTAATTAATAATTAAAAATAAAATTTAAATATATATATAATTCTAAACAAACTGTAGTGCCCCTCCGTCTGTGATGTCCTTGTGTTGCCTCAGACTCGCTTGTAAAGTTAGTATTGATTGGCATGATTTGAATTGATTCAATTTATTCGGTTTGTGTTTTGAGGTATTAAATAGAATAAAAGTTATAATACTTCTGTGTTTTGTCAAATAAAATATTATTAATGTTTAAAATGAATTAAATAAATCAAACTTGAATATTATAAAAAAAAAAAAAGAATTAAATGAATGTGGAAGTAATGAATAATAGTATAATAAACAAAATTAAATGCAATATTATGTTAGTTTCACATAAAGATCTAATTATAGAATTTCGCATGAAAGGTTTTGTAATCGCTCAGCATAAATGTAGTTCTTAATTAAAGATTCTTTGTAACTGAAACTTGTTGAAAGAAATTACACCTATAGAGCATTTGGAAGTCGAAGAGAACTGGAGAACTTGAAAAATAAATAATAAATATACTTAGCCTTTAAAAGGGGAGAGGGTTTTTGTATAGGCGGCGGGGGGGTACTGCATCAAAGGATTAGTCCATAAGCATCCACTTCTCTATGCTAGTCCTCTTGCATCACCTCAAGCATTTTTAGGCACCTTGCCGAATGTTGCTCAAATAAAGGACAGAATACCCAAGTCAGAAAGATCTCCAAAACATACAGAGGTGGGAGAAAACTTGAGGATTGCATGGCAGTATCGGAAATACTTCTATGAAAATCAGTCAGTTGAGAGTCACAGATTTCAACGGCCTGAATTGACTTCATTTTCTAGGATTGCTAAATCTAATCCACTCTCGGCAGGTTAGTTGAATTTATGCTTCCTTTAGTCAGTTGAGAGAATGCTTTTATGTGTTCAAATTTAATTCTATGTCTTCAGATCCATGCAGCGTTTTGTGCTAGTCAGTGTGCATGGTAAAATCAAAATTTAAATTGTTTTGGATTGTTTCATCTCTGCTAAAGAGCCCTCTCATTGTATGATGGAACACCTCAAACCTCTATATAGTGAGTCTGCAAACTGTTGATTCCTTCACAATATTTTTGATATCTTTATAAATGTCTTAATAATATGTTAATTAAATTTTGGCTGGCTAAGTACATATATATTCTGGACGAGATCATCTTTACAAAGAGTTATGCTTCTGTATAATTAAAAAGTAAACAACTTGAAGTAAAACATAATATCTGAATAGGATTGTATAAGAAACAGAACTTCCTTATAGATGCAGTGTTGAGGCATGGGTTTTCCTTGCCAAGAAGGTTATTTTTAATAGTGAGGGAAGGAAAGAAGCCATAAGTAATCTCTTTGTTGTCTTTGTCAACGGATCTCAGCCGCAACACATGAACTTAAAAGGAAGTTTAAACGTTTAAATAATCTCTGTGATTTATGTGTCAACCTATCACAGTCGTACACTGGAACATAATAGGAAGTTTAAAGGTTTAAATAACCTGCTTGATTCTCCTAACAATCTATCACAGCTGCAACACTTGAAAATATCTTTAATAATGCAAGTAGATGGCGATATTTCCAAATTCCAATATTCACTTTCTAATATACTTGGCAACCTCTCACTGTTACGCCATTTAGAGTGGAGGCATTGTACATAATTAAATAGTCTCCCTAAAACCATTGGAAACCCGTCACAGCTGCAACTTTTAGACTAGCAAAGGTGTAGTAAATCAATTAATCTCTCTGGTTTCATTGATAACCTGTCTCAGTGGCACACTTGAACATGGTAGGGTGTATAGATTTAAATAAACTCTCTTTCGATTTCAATTTTTCTTGTAGAGTTTAGCAATCTGGTTAGCATTTGAGTCTCCTCTTCTCTCAACCACGCCGTCTCTTCTTCATCTGCCTCGTGCTCTCTCTCTCTCTTTCATTTGAATGGCTATTTCCATATTCGTTGGTCTTTTTTTGTCTTCCATTGTCCATTCACATAATCCTCCAAAAGTGATACATTATTTTCTTCTCTTGGATTTTAAATTATGTCCATTCATTTACCCTCTTCCCTATACTATTTATTTTTCTACTTCTCCATAAAATTTATGAATAATATTTTCGAACAGATATGTAATATCCATAATATCATTCTTCTTGGGTCAAATATCGTAATACAATTATAGTCCATATCACTTCAATACATGAATCTTCATAATACTATCGTATCAATCTTTATCATGTGGAAATGTTTTCAATTACCACAAATGTGAACATAAATATCTATAGATGCTTGCACATATTGAGTAGAAATAGAGTATTGAATTTAAATCATAGGAAAGTGAAGATAGGACATGTGGCCAAACATATTTATATATTATATAAATGTTATGGAAGTTGCTTGGCTAGGGATTACTCTTTATAGCTCTTTAATTATTGTAGTAGTTTCTTATTGAGGATAACTTAATTGTTAAGTCTCCTTTATACGATAGGTGATGTTTGTGCTCCGATGTTGAGTCCTATGTTTGAACATCAATCATATCCTCTTTATCATGAGTGTTCTTGAAACTTTTCCTCTTAGTTCAGGGCACTGGGAATAATCATTATATTCTCCTTACAAGTGCAAATATTATTCATTGTATTTGAAACTAATAGAATTCTCTATCCATTAGATCGACCTTATAAGTAGTAAATCTTGTTATTCATACAATCAAGTAAGTCTTTGTGCTTCTTAATCATTGTAGAAAATAGTGGACCTAAATTGGGATGACATCCACCAATGCGTTGTCTACTTCAAGCTCTTTAATTATATTAAAAAAAATATAAAAGATATAATGATGTAAAATATAAGTAAAAAGTTAGATTATGTTCCCTTTAAATATTTTATATAGCTACATCATGAGCGCATAAATATAATGTAAACTGATTATTTTTTAGAGTACCTTGAAATGGATACTTGAATGGTAATTAAAGGAGAAATTTTTATGTATAAATATACATTTGGATAGCTTTAGGCTCTTTTCAATTAAATGAGTTTATTTTGGATAAGATAAATAGAATTTTTTTTTTATATATTAGTCCAATACTTTATTAAGGAGTCCACAATTGGTAGTTGTCATATTAAAATAGTAGTCTTGAAAAAGTATTTGTGGTTGGAACATAAGTTACATTTCGTTAGATATTTAATCTTGTGGTTACGATAAATTGATTAATCAAGGGAGTAATGTTTAGAAGGGAAATAGTATACTGATCCTTTGGGATCATTAGAGAGTTTAGTTATATGGTTGCATTTGGTAATCTTACAATTGGTGGTTGTATTAACTCTTTAATTGAGGAATTGTGTATGTTAGAATTAATCGTCATCTGTAGTCATGGTTAAGTATTATAGTAAACTCTATTTGACTCCATTTTGGTAGTTTTGATAAATTTGCATAAACGAAATAAATTGTTCTTGAATTGAGATTTCGTTCTTAATTATTTTACTTGGATTGTCAGTTAGGGGATAACTTTCTGGCAATTGAGTTTCTAATAAATGAGGTTCTTATATGGATAGTTATTTAGAACTTTGAGATTGTAATTGGCCTGTTTGTTGAGAAGATTGATTTTGTTCAGATTGATAATGTGAATAGATAATTGTTGTTGTTGCCATGTTGCTGATTTTTATGAAGGTGATTTACGTACCACTCTAAGGGATTCTTGTGAGGAGAAAATTGAGGTCTCCCGTGGAATGCCTAATTGGTGGCTTTTGGATGTTGAGTGATTTTTGTTGAATTAAAGGTTGATTTTCTTCTATGATTCCTTTTTGAGGTGACACCATTGTTGATATATGGATTGTATTTGTGTTTTAGAGTTGATTGATTTGTGGATGGGGTTTGATGAAACTTTCTTTGTGTGGCTTTTTGGAGTTAATCTCATATTTGAGGGAAATTTTATCCTTGTGTTGGAATTATTGGGAAAAACTTGTGTTGCTTCATTTTACCCTTGTTTGTGGGTTTTCATTCTTTTTGGCTTCCAGAGGCTTGAGATGATTGTCAGTTGATGTTCTCTCTTTATGTGCCCTTGATGTGGCAAGTGTTTTGGTTTCATGATTTTGAAAGGGTTGTACAGGAATCGTTGAGACTTTGATTATGTATTTATAGCAAGATGGGTAATGCCTCGCATGCTTTTATGTTGTGATTCTTTGTTCAAATTATGATGGCACAACCCTTGGTTTTTATGTTGTTGGGTCTCTAGGGAGAGTGGCTCCTCATGGGGGCCGGCACCCCGTTTAAGGGGAAGGGCACAGGATAACCCACGAGTGAGTTAGTAATCAAGTGAAAACCTAATAATTAACTTAGGAGGGTTGGGTAGTAATATCATTATAAGATTTAAAAATGGATGTCTCGTCTTCATTAGTGCTTCCACAGACTAATGGAAGGCTGAGAAGGCCATGGTTGGCAAGGTCATGACCTCGTCTTCACGAGAGGTTTACGGCTCTGCATGAGTCACCCTATGGACCGACGCCTCCAATTGGGAGGAAGGGCATAGGATAGCCATAGATGGGACCTGCGCCTCCAATTGGGAGGAAGAGCACAGGATAGCCCATGTAGGACTATGTGATGACACTCTCCCCTAGTTGCCTAGGTGTTTTACTTTATTGTGTTCCTCTGGAAGTATGTTATGGAAGTTGGTTTAGATTGTTGTTGAATGGACTTATATTGATTTATGGAGCATTGCCTTGATACATCTTTGGTGTACTTTGTGGTCTTGTATGATCTCATTGATATTTGACTTATGACCTTGTACTCTTATGGTACTGTGATATGATGTTATTATATTGTTTAATTGCAATTTGGAATTGTATTATGTTTATTAATTCAGTTTGATTTGGAAGTGTTTCATGATCATCCTTTGGTTACTTGTTTAATAGTTATTGCTTTGATTTATGTGATGAGATTATGACTTTGAGTTATTATGTTGACTCTTGGATGTTGTTGATTATGTCATTGTAATCCTTGAGTTTTATGATACTTTTGTATGATGTTGAGTCTTGTGGTTCCGTGTTTGGATGTTCTTGGTTGAGGTCTCTTTCTTGTCAGCCCCTTAGCACGGGGTGGGTCTTCGGACCCACGTGGTCAGGTGGAACATGCTAAGCACCCCATTGGGTCCCCAGTCGAGGATCAAGAGGTGCGGATTGGTGTTGTTGCCGACTCCAGAGTTGTATTTGTCTTGGAGCCAGTTATGATACTGTGTATTCATCTATTCATTTGTATCATGATTCTTGTTGTATGGTTTCCATTCATGTTTGGAAACACTGTTGTATCATTGTACCTCTAGAACATTGTACTGTAATGTAATGTTAAACTCGGTGTGGATATTGGCCATGGCAATTGTTATTCAATGTGTTAAGTTAATCATGCATATATTGTATTTATGTACACAGATGGTTTCTTATCAATGAATTTTCATGTATGTGTTACATTTGTTAATGTTTACTTTGTTATGGACTATATCTTTGGATTTTATTCTTTATTGTCGTTGTGTGGATCTAAGTCACGTAATGACTCCTTGTGTACCCCAAGGGATGTATGTGTTTGTGAATCTACTTAAATGAAATTCATGCCATGACTTAATGTGTATTATATGTATGTTATGTTAACTTTTAAAAAAAAAATTGCAGTAATTATTGTTTAATTGTCCTTTGGGGTTCACACAGCGGGGCGTTACACAAACAAAAAAAAAGGAGCCTAGGAGGCTACAAACATCCCCATAGGGGAGGCCGCAGCCCCCTAGGCTGCATATAGCAGTCCAAAGGACTGTTGTACAACAGTCCTTGGACTACTATGTGCAACTTTTAAGGCTGCACATGGGGGTACGGCAGTGGTTGTCCCCCTTCCCAATCATTTTATTTTTTTATTTTTTTTACATATACTTTTATAAAATAAATTCCTACGGAAAAATTATCACAAGTATTTTTTGTAATAACCAATCTCATCATAAAATTTCTCAGAACATACACTTGATATATATATGAGTGCATATATTTATATATATATAATTTGTATGGTTTATATATATATATATATATATATTTATAATTTCAAATATTTTATTTGGAAATACTAGCAAGATTTAACAGTAGAAGAATAAATTATACAGAAGTTTTTCTAAGAAAATTTTTGCAGGGGTTTTCAATTTCACAATTTTGACAGAGGATTCTATTTGCAAACAACAGAGGTTTTCTATTGTTTTCTTTTGTAGTTTTCCTATTTTTTAACAATATATTTTAATTCATGAGGTTCTTTGATTTTACTGTAAAATTTCTACAGAGGCAACAATATAAGCTCGACATAACTTCAACAACCGAGAACACAATTTTTCTACAGAGGAATTTTTAATAATTTTTTCTACAGAGGGTTACAACTAATTCATGGAAATTTCCTTTTACACAGACAATATTAGGCAATCTTTTCAAAACAAGAAAGTAATTAAAAAAATAGTAAAAGAACCTGTTTCCTAAAGTTTGAGGGAACGGGAGTTGGAGCAAAGCTTCACCTCTGAAATTTTCAACTTCTAAATCCTTTCCAGAAACTTCACCTCCAACCAGAAGCAAAATATGAGCCCCGATATATGCTGTAAACCTCCTCAATTTTTAAAACCAGAAAACCCCCAAAAACCCATACACTATTCTACAGCCCAATTCTTTCCATGAAGAAGCTTCCTGTCATTCCCCCATGCCAATATTCTCTCCGAGAATATTTTAAAACAAGAATTTTATTAAATTCCCCACTCACTCCCATAAATCCTCTAATATAAATTATCTAATTTTTTAATTATTTTTTTCTTTTAATAAAAATAAAACATTATAAGCTATTTAATTAATTTAAAAATTCAAAAAAATCAATACCACTACCTTAAGCAAATTTAAATTTCTAATTCCCATTATAACATCTATTATTTTTGTTTAAACTATCCACTCTATCATGAAAATTTAATTAATTAACTTAACTATAATTCTCTACAAATAATTATATCAACTAAATAACATTAATTAATCACACATAAAATAAAAATTAATTAAATAACAACATTTACAAACTAAAATAAATAACCAACACTAACCCAAACTTAAACAAAGATGATATTGAGACAAAAACACCATTGGACTCACAACAAGGTGACGAACTTGGGACACGGACACTTCCTTATCAACTCCCTTTTCAACATCATACCCGTTGGGTTTATGGGACACGCTCAAACCTGACAAGCAGGTGGAGTCGGTGTCCAATACTTGCATCCTGCATAGAAACAAACGTCAAGTAGCAAGTAAATCTCCATTGCAACAACACCGTGAAAGGTAATTGCGGGGTAGCAGGGCACTTGTGAGCAAGTGATGCCACTCCATCCTTTCACCAAGACTCACTAGCAAACACATTAGAAACAATAGCAACATAGAATCATAACATCACCACATATATTATTAAAGAAAACCATAACATAACCATATAACATAATCACCATGAAATGTATCATCTAGCATCATATGTAATATCAAATGCAGCAAACCAACCAAACTATGAATCCATACACAACCAAAATGATGAACTGATCGCCATCACAAACCAAGTACAAAATCCACACATAAGAGTATCAACAACACAAGGGGTATTACACTAACATTGAACTTTTGGATGCTCCCTTGCTGGCATAGCCTACTATCTTAGCAAAATCTGAACATTTTGAGTTGTAGAAGGCTGAACTTGACCCTATTGGGTTGTAGAAGTCGAGGTTTTTCTACTGAACAACTTGTTGTTTGTCTTTATCTACTTGTTGTTCATTAGAAATAACTTGTTGTCTCAGGTCAACAACTCTCTTTTTTGAACTCGTATTAGCTACAATGGAGGTAGATGACTGGTTTTGTCCTTGAACATGATTAACTCCACAAAATTCATTACCTTGCCAGTTCATCATGGCAACATCAAGGTCGTTCTATTGTGTTTGTGAATCTTGTTGCTCATTGTTCTCCTTTGCTATATTTTTTGAAGTAGCACAGTTACTTTGCACCATAAGAGCATGATTGACCACTCTATTCATGCAAGTAGCCTGATTATGAGGCTGATTACATGGATAACACCACATATAATCTTGTGCTAAATTATTCTGCACAGGTACAACCTATTTTGAAGAGTTAGCATTATTTTGATTATATGGCTGATTAGCCTAGTATTGTAATTCCTCTTTTTTCCTTGGTAGTCAGCCTAACAAGGCGGTCAATTTTCCTAAAATGGTGCTTGGTAAGGTTTGTAATTATGATCTTGTTGATTCTTAAGGCTCACTGGTCATTGCTAACAGTCTGCAACAATTTGGCCATTTGTTGTTGGGTACCCCTAAGCTCTTGCAAGTTTGAATTCACTGGAACAACATTATTTTGAACAACTTCTTGAAATCCTAAGGCTGGAACAACAGGTAATGGGGCTATAGGAGGTATTTGAATAGGCATTAATGATTGAATATCAAGAAAAATAGGCATAGGAGGCATTGGTGCAATTTTACCGGCCTGAATGAGGTTATTCTCTGCTCTAATAGCAATATCAAAGACTGTAGGTAATGTTACTCCACCCATAGATTGTATCATTACAACAATATCACTATTTAATGCTCTAAGATAATACAAAAAAGAATGATTTGTTGAAGGTCTTACCGTTGTTGGGATTGTGTTCCAAGTTCTTTGAAACTGGAAATTAAAATTAGTTGTTTTCTCCTGTAAAGCTCTTTTAATGGTAGTCATCTACTCAACAAGAGAAAGATGATCTGACTTTCTAAAAATTGCTTACTCAACTTGTTTCCCAAGTCATCCCATGATGCAACAGTATTAACAGGAAAACCTTTGAACCATTGGAGTGCTTTTCCTTTGAATGAAGCTGCTAGAAGCCTTAACACCACATTCTCTTATGTAACATGATGAACTCCACAAAGTGAAGCTACATCCCTTATATGCTCAATTGGTGTAGTCTAATCTTCACCAGTGAAAATGGGTAGACTTTTGACTGTAGCCACTGGTATATCATTGTGTTGCTATAGATTCAATGGGATACCCCCATTGAATGGTACAAATGCATGTGCTTTTTCCATCAGAGCTGCTTGAACTCTCAGATTTGGAATCTAAAATATCGACACAGAATGTGCTAGAACTACTGGTACTAAACTTGCAAACCCAAGACTAGGAGTAGAATGAGATCTCAATGTTGAACATGATATTGATCTCCTTAACATCCTTCTTATTGTTCTAGCTCTTCTCTTAGGTGATGAAAGTTACAGATAGTCAAAGGGATCAACACTTCCTCTTGTCTGAACTCTTCTCATGTGTTGTTGAATCTACAATTAAAACCATGAAAATGAAGTTGCCAAATAAAATTAAACCTCTGATAGGTAAAATATTGATGTATATCTGAAAAAAATATCTTGGAAGCTTTGAATTATTTCTCTAAAGTGATCTTTAGAGTCCCACCGAGCATGCCAAAAACTGTTATCATGAGGGATTGCACTCGAATGCAAAGTTGTAAAACTCAGCAATCTCGTGTAACATGGAAACACTTTTGAGCATGTGGGTTACTCATAATGAAAGTGAATATCTAAATTATAGGTTGGTTCCCCTTTTGATCTCCTAGAATCTAATGACTTGTGTGGGAAAAGAGAGAAAGATTAATCTATGAAACTGAAGGAAACTCTAATGGTAAACTGCTTCTAGGAGGTGATGTACTAGAAAATACTAACTGTTCAAACTTTCTCACAACTAATACTCTAAAAAATATGTTAACACAACTCAACTTGAGAACCTTAATTACATAAATGTTTCACTAAAAGGGTCTTCTTAATCTTTCCTTATTAAGGAAAACTAGGTTTTCATAAATTAAGAGAAAATATAAACTTTAGAAGCACAATCAATCACTTGTGATAAATTGTAATTGTGTATATGCATCAACAAATGAGACATAAATTTAAAGGTTTCTGGTTTGAAACACATTAAACTTGCATCAAATCACTTAAAAGATACAAAACACTAGAAGCTTGCGAAGGTAAACTTTGTTTCTATTGAATATTTTAAAGAACTCTACAAAATCTAAATAATCTGCTGAAAATAAAGTGTTGATGTATATTAATAAACTAAAAATAAAAGCTGAGTTACAAGCCTTTCCAATCTATCTATTGTGTAAAAGAGCAATGGAAGCAAGAACCGAGAAAAATACTAAGTCTTTTCTCAATGTATACAAAAATAACTCCAAGAGCTAAGAGGTGGCAGAAACAGCTAACTGGAAGTGAAAAATATCTCGTAAATATCCCCTCATGAGCAAAGACAAAAACCCATAAAAGGGGGTCCACAACTAAAGAAAACTGAAAAAAAACAAGCTCAAACTCCCTCTGCACTTAATATTTTTCTAGAATACAAATGTATATGTGAGAAAATAAAAAAAGGTTTATAAAAGATTTGAAAAAATTAATACAAAACCCCCTTGTAATTCTTGGGCTCCTTTGATACTAGGTCGACGACTTTACAAGTCAAGACCATGGCATATCAATAATGTGAAATGATTTTTTCTAAAAACTTAAGTCAAAAAAGACCACCATTTGGATGGTTTAGGGCATTGAGTAAAATCACTCGAACCCTAAAAGATCTTATCATTTTGTACTTCACTTTCTTCTTGGCTCGGGTGTGCCGCCATGCTGCTAGTTAGGGTTTGAGCTTGTCTTCACCATTCTTGTTGTTTGGAGGAAAATCTTGAAGCATTTCACAATAAAAAATGCAGAGGTAAGAATTCTTGTCTCAATCTTGAATGTAGGCATCCGTTTTTGAGGTATATTGGCCCTCTAGGCTGCAACTATGAGTAAATTTTTTATGCATTTTTCTATGTTCATTTTCTCTATTGATATTTCATTACTTTGGGCCACCATGGATGCCTCCATATTGAGCATTTCATAGCCATATCTGCGGGTTTTTGGATGATTTTCTTCAACAACAAGTGATGGGTAGTAAATATTTCATTGCTTAAGCTTTGCATTTCCCTCTTAAATAAGCTCGATTTGAGCTCACTTTGAACAAAGTAATGAACATTTTTTGCTTTCTATGGGAGAAATAAATGAACCGCTATATATTTTTCATGGAGGTCATAGCCATGCCTTGTATTTTACTTTTTCTTTCTGAGGGTTTGTTCATTTCAAATGGATTGAATACTTCTCTTTTCCTTTTGTATTTGTGATTTTTGTGCAAAACCCAAGTGGGTTTCAATATTTGTGAAGAGAAGCACTTCTTCAGGCTGTGGCCATGAAGACACAAACTAGTCTTTTCAAAATGCTCGATGTAACATGAAGTTTCTCCATTTACATTTTCTCCTTCAGAACTTTCCAAAACTCAATGTTATATTTGCAGGTCGTGACCATGACTGTATTTATGGATACTTCCATGATTATTTCCATTGTGGGTATATGATTCAATGTCATTGCACATTGTGGGTTTTATTCAAAGACTCTATTCACCTTTCCTATTCCTTCATGCAATCTTTACCCCCTCTCTTATGTATTCTCCTATGAGGAAAAGTATATTTGCAACTGCACTTTATCATTGTTCTGTGGTCGTGAGCATTCTTCATTTGTTTTGCAAGTTTATTGAAATGAATATCCAACCCTTAGTTTAGTTTTGCAAAAAATGTAAAGAGAAGTTTTCTTTTCAGATTTGAAAAGCATGTTGAAACTCCCACTTTTTAGTATTAATGTGACATGAAGCTTTTTTCTGAGAATACAAAATTTGTGCCATAACTATAGGTTGTAACTTACTTTACCTTGTGAAAGATGTATAAATACTAAACATTGAGCTTTTAACTATTTTAGAAATGGTATTGTCTTTAAGCAAAAATAATTGCTTTCTCTCAGTTATGCATACAGATATGTATTGACCTCCATATGTGCGGGCTATTCTTGACATTGAGCAGTTATTCATTTCTTCTTATTGCTGCTCCATTCTTGAAAGACATCTTGTTATGTATGCCTATTCACTATCACACTCATGAAAATTCATTTTTTGTTTTTTTATGTGCAATCACCACTATTTATCATAGTTCCTTTACTCTTGAACACTATTATTTCAATACATATGCTTTAGACACACAAACAATAGAAAAATGATGTAAAATAGTAGTAAAAAAGATGAAACAAGGTGATAATGCATTAAATTCTAACTGCTTATGATCTCCCTGAATTTGTGATTTTCATGTTTATTGCTTTCATGTCATTGGCATAATGAGAGAGTGTCTCCCTGGTAACATATAGTTACCAGAGCAGGAGCAACTATTTGTCTTTTTAATTGATACAAGACAACCTGTTATTATGAATCCTTATTGTTGATCCACTTTTTATAATTTAGATGAACACTCACTCTACTCTGGTAACTATATTCTATCATTGCATACATCTTTTATCCATTGATATGTGAAGATTGTATTGCCTCTACTCCTCTCTTGTAAATGAGATGATGCAATACACTGGGCTCAACCCTTGTGGGAGCCCATTTTCCTCCACGTACTAAAATTTTGAACATGATAGTAATGCAATAATGAATGTACCTGTTCCTGCAAATTGAACAAACAAGTTAGAAAAATAATGAAGCTCATGATCTTTCTAATGATTTTCTTTGGATATCTTGGATACACCTGTTCATTTTGCTTTTCTTGATCAGTTATAAAGTAGCTAAGTATCTCCTTGATTATACATGCATGAGACTTGTATGGAACCTTGAGCTCTAACATCTCCTCTTCTTGCAGATTTCTTTCTTGGAGCAGCAACTGGACAACTTCAAGGATGTTGGCACAACCCTCAACAATAGGATTCGTCATTCACCAAGCAATGATGGGTCCCATATATGATTTTATGCATTTCTTTTCCTGTATTTACTTGCTATTTTATATCTCTCAAATATAGTTACTCCCATGGCTGGTGTGGGATTATACAAACATTGCTTTTTAATATATCAACTATTTCATATCATGTAATGACTTGTGTATTTTCATTTGTGAATCACTTACATGATATGAAACAACTAAATGAAACTATTTGAAGCCTATGTTTTGTAATCATGATGAAATGATAGTTTTTACATACCTTGTTTCTGAACTACTTCCTTTTTTTGAATAAACAACAATGACGTATTTGAAACATAAACTGCAGAAATTAGTTTAGCTTCACAAAGATATCCTTTGAATGTCTGCTTTCTTAATGAAGCTCGATTTGTTGATTTATCTAGATTTTTCAACAACTTTACTCAAACTATTGCATGATTCTAGTAAACCAATTCTAAAAATCCTTCATTCATAAAGTTGATGTTGATTGGATTGTTTATGCATCAAAATTTTCTTACCCCATTTAAAAAATTGCCTAATAAAACTTTACTAATTTGAGCTGAAAGCTAAAAATTAATAACACTTATTTACACAATTTAAATTTTCCAAATGTTTTTATAAACAAACCAAAAATTCACCATCAACCTCCATCAATGAGAGCTTAATTTTCTACTTTTCTTTTTATTATAAATTTTAGAAAAATGAAAGATACCATTTTGATTCAATTACAAACAACAATGATTCTATGAATTAAAATTTGCATTCCAAGAGTATTTAGGAAATTCACCATAGTGAGGCCACACATGGATGTTTTTACAGATTTTAGACAACAATTTAAATTTGAATTCTACTAATAATTTAAGCTAATAGTGGTTTCATTGACTACCATATGGGTGAGAAGAGCACCCAAATTTAAATGGACTTGAGGACAAAGGAAAATAGAGAAAAATACCTTAGTTACAATCACACACAATTATTTATTTCCTTCCAAATTCTCACGAAATGATGAAGTCCAATGTACACACAAAACAAACACCTTTAAATCTTCTTACACAAATGTAAACACCCAACTCAAAACTCCAACAAGCTCAATGCACAATTTTTTCCTATTTCTCCAATAGAGGGTTTTTGGGGAGCTATTTTCTTTTCCAAGAACAAATGAATGAAAATGCCCTAAGTTCTTGTTCTCTTTTTTCTCTTTTTTAATATTTTTATATTTTGCTAATTTCCATTTCACTTTTTTATTTCTTATTTCCTTTTCTACTTATTTTCATTTCCATAATGCATAGGCAATTAAGTTAATACACCTAAGTTAAATTATTTTCCAACAACAACTAAATAATACCATTTGATTCTCTTCTTAGAATTTAAGTAGTTCAATTTAAATTTTCCCAAGCAACAAGCACTATTCATACACAAGATTTAATCTTCAAAAAGAAACAATTGCAAACATATGGGAAAATAAAAAAATAGATTAAATCATAAATTTATTGGTTTCCACACACATGGAATCTAGAATTGTCACTTATTCAGAATTGGAACCAAAAGGGAAAATAGGGATCATCTCGCACTCAACCAAGTGTGATAGTGGATATTGACTCATTAGCCTGAAGTGACATCTCTAATTAACCATTGATGGGGAAAATAACTTAGACTTTCATATTTAGGTGGAGAAACAACCATGTACTTGCACACTTTATGCACACGCCAAGCATACTTTCTTAATACATAATAGTTGAAACAAAGTATAAACATCCAATGGATTATAACATCATATATCATATAAATCAATGCATCAAATGATATTCCATCATAAAAATATATAGTTTCCACATGAACAATAATGTGCATATCCATAATTACATAAGCAACAATGAAAATGAGAGACACCACTACCAAGGCATAATCAAAGCAATAACATAAGTATCTTGAAATATGCACCATGATCCTAGTGTCGAAATAAAATATCATGCCAAGAACACCTTGATTTAAAATTAATGTTTTACCGAACAAGAAAAAAATCCAAATAATAACTATATGAATGCAAATGTGAGAGGTGTTACATTAAGTGTATAATAGAATGCATGATCATGTCCAAAAGAAAGATCTTAATGATATACTCCCAAAAAAAATTAGCACCTCTTTAGTAGAGAAAGTATCTAGCTTGAATGAGAAGTAGAAGAGAGGAGAGGATCGATAATATCAAAATACACTAGAATAAGAGAAGATTGAACTAAAAATACCATCAAACAAAACCCATCAAAATGGTGGTTATCCACCATGAGTCCATGAGGAGGAGGGTACCATAAGCCTATAGTGGTGAATTTATGGTCTAACTTAATGGACTCAATGATACATTGTCCATTACAATTGAGGCCTTGCCCTCTATACCCATACTTGAAAAATAGTGTAACATTTTTCATATAATTTTTTCTAAAGAAGGAAAAGAGAAGGGAGTGACCTCAGTTTCATATTCAATTGAATTAGCATGGTTCCCAAAATCACTCTTAGTATTTTGGGAGAATGAAGAAGAGGAAGGATCTTGACGAGGTTGGCCAAATGTCTAGGGAATAACATGTAAAGAAGGAATTCAAAGTATTTTGGAATAATCTTAAATTCCTAAGCATATGAGATAGTGAAATATAAGGTACCACAATCATATTCAAGTAGAGAATGAGAAGAGGGGATTGTATTTTAGAGGAAAAGTAAAAATTAAAAGCTTATGAATGGATCTCAAAGGAAGTATTACTGGTATAATTTTTATTTCAAGGGTGGAGGAGAAGAAGACCAAAATTCCTAAGGATTAATAGAGACATGATACTCAATAAATTGACAATGTTTGAAGGGAGTTTCATCAACCAAAATTTTATAATATTTATCAGTATGTATAAACTTCAATAACTAATGAAGAGTAGAAGGGGTGACCCTCATCACATAAATCAAAGGTCATCCAAGGAGAACATTATATGATAAAATTCCTAGAAAGAGATAGAATAACATGAAGAGTGTAATGGGACTAACAATGATAGGAAGAAAAATAGTACCCACAAGATTTTGACCAATATAATCTAACCCTTTAATTACAAGTTTATACTTTTGCAGGTAAAAATTATCTATCTTGATTTTTCTCAGAAAGTTTGTGCTACATATTTTAAGAACAAATCCACTATCAATAAGAGCACATTTAATTTTTTTTTATTATATCTAATGACAATTAATAATGGAATATTCCCTTAAATGATAAAAGTGGCTAGGATTTTAAAAGTGTGAAAATAAATGTCTTGGGTGTCTTGTTAAATAGATTCAAGGACAAAGGTAACTTTAGTAGTCTAAACATTAGATTGAACAAATATTTTATACATGCCTGATTGAAGTAAATCTCTATGTGTATCAAAATTCTAAAATGGCTCCCAAAGTGGGATATTATCTTATGTTAGCTTGTAATTTCTCCAAAATATTATATTTGATTTTTAGAAGGAATTTGAAGGAAGAATATTGATAATAGTATGGGGAAGAGAATATTGATAGTAGTATGTCTAGTGTCATATGAATAGACACCTAAAATCATCCACATCCCAACCACACCTGATTTTATCTCTTTCTAGTGTTTCCTAGCACTAATTAAATAAATATAAAAAAATTTTATTAATTTATCATGTATCCATATTTCTTATATAGTTCACCATTGATCAATTTAATTCACATTTATTTGGTTAAGTTCACAATTCACATTCCTATCCTCCAAAAATTAAATAAATATAATTATTTATTTAATTCTCCCAAAATCCCCCTCAAGTAAATAGTTGACTAAAACTAATTAGTTAACTAATTAATCCACTTACATGTTCCAAATCAAGTTTAATCCATGATCAAACTTGGCATGCACTTGTCCCATCCATCCCACTTTTCATAAAATCCTAATCATTCATTTCTCCAAGAATATTTGCACCCTCCATTTTACACGTGACTCTCACACCTATGTGAGATTAATTACATGTCACAATCACACATCCCCATGATCTTTCTCACACATGTATAAGAATCAAATTTCACCTTCAATATCAAATTAAGGTAATCTTCACCTTGTAAATCCCTTCGATCATTTTCCTATCCAAGTGCACCAATCATAATATGTACCACTTGGAGGCTCCAGCTCTCTCTAACCCTCTCAATCATCCTCAACCATTGATATCTTGGATCAATCTCAATCCTTGATCAATAATCTATTTAATCTATGTATCAAACTTTCCTTGAGCCATTTTCAAGAGGAGATTGGAATGCAGAATCATGTTGTTGGTTTAAAGAGCAACCACATATCAATCACATATCATGAGCACATCCACACCCTTAGTGTGAAAAGATATGTGTTGAGAGGTATTTTTCAAGGCTTCTCAAGTTGGGAACATTACCTCTTTAGCTCAATTAGAGGTGCATTTGTATGCAAGGTTAAGGCTTAGTTTCTTTGTATTTGATTCTTGTTTAAATGTTTTTTTAATTCTTGTTCACAATATGTATTGTTCATGACATGAAAGTCTATAACAATAAGAATTTCTTCTACAATAAGAGGGAAGGAAGAAGTGGGAAAGTGAGAGGAAGTAAGGGAAGATGAAATCAAGGGGGGGAAAGAAGGGAGACATTTAAAAATATATGCAATAGGGAAGGAGTGGGGAAAGAGGAGGAACCTTTGAAACCACAATCATAGGAGATAGAAGTATTGGAAGGAGAATAATTTAAGTTTAGTGTTTCTAATTATATGATAAGGATCATGTTTTTTTCATAAATATCTACATAGTTTCCATCATGACCCCTAACCATATGTACAAATATTTGTGTTTTTACCAAGGAGATGAAACAAAATGTATATTTTTTAGTATAAGGAGAGTGTATACAAGCTAGGAAGTGATAAAAAAATGTTATTGCTAGCCAATGAGAAGGTGAGTAAAATATACCATTTTTGTTAAACCATCTAAGTGCATCATCATGTAGAGTAAGGGGAAACACAAAAAGTAATACAACATCAATATTGCAAGTTATATGTGAATAAGAAAGAAAATGTTTTATGTATTACTTTGGATTTACTTTACCATCATATGTTTTTTAAAATGGATATGAAGGAACAACATCTATAAAATATCCATTCATTGGCTTTATTTCATTCAAGAAATTATAGTTAACCCAAAGATATGAGAATGAACAAGAAATATTATAGTTCAGAGAAAGGGAGATGGAGGTGGAATAAGTGAGGATGGAAATGGGTAGGATGCATGAAAATGAGAAGAATAAAAGAAGAAGAAATGGAAGAGGGAGGAAATAAGAGAGATGAGAAGAAAGATTAATAATTGAGCAAGGAGAAAGAGAAGAATGCCAAAAAGATAACATAAAAAGAGAAAAATAACAAGAATGAGGAGGAGATAGACATGAAGGAGGCAAATAGAGGAGAAATACCTAGTGATTGTGAGATTTGTGTGTTCAAATATTTGCACCTATGAAGAATAAAATTGTAGAAAGGAGAGTGGCTATGGTGTTGTCTACAAGTGAAAAAAGAAAATGTATGGTGGATGCAACTAAGACTAATTCAAGGAAAGTGAATGATGGTTTTAAGGATTAGATCTATAGCAAAGAGAAATGGAGGGTACATAAATGCAATTGATTAGGAATTTTTGGGAGCCATTAAAAAAATGAATTAAAGGAAGTCAATAGGAGAAATTATGAAGGGATAATGGCTAAAGGATTTCACTATGAGGATGGGAAATCTAGAGGAAAAATCAACAAGGGTATACAATCATGAATATCTCCATAAATAATTCTTCAATGTAGGAACTTCAAAACCTTGTATTAATGAAGAATAAGAGAAAACTTAGTAGGAGAATGAACTTTTAGTGGTACCCTTTCAAATAAAACACACCATGACTTTATTCCATGCTCATATCCAAATGACCATTAGAAAACATGTTAGCAAAACTTAGAAATTAGGACTTTAGGATTTTTTAAAATTTTAAATTTCTTAAGTTGACTTGGGCATGAGCATTCAAGATGCATAATTTTCTAGGACATGTGAGTAGTTTTTCTCAACATCCCTTTTAGAATTTAGGTATAATATATTATATCATAGGTTTTACAAGTCAAGAAAGACTTGAGGGTGGATACATAAATCAATCTAATGATAAGTAGAAGTCTAGAAAAGTGGAAAATAAGGTCTAGAACAATCCTATGGGAATATACACTAAAATGAGAGAAAACATATGTGGAAACTATAAAGAAAACAATTTCTAACCTTACATCCACCTCTTGATTGATGGGGGAAGGTAGGTCTTCATGGTCAATCAATAATTTTTTTTACTTTGAATAAGTGTTTCCTACGCCAAAGTAGCAAAAGAAAAGTGTGGCCAGTTGGTGTGTGTATGGTAAAGGAAATTTCCATAAATTGAGGATGCACCTAAGGTCTACAAGTACATAAAATCTCCAAGATAATGGTCATTCTAGCTAGGTAACAATATGTCTTGCTAATAGTACATGTGGTGCAACTAATTAGATGCAAGTTGGGACATGAATTTTGACTTGATCATGTTAGGTAGAGTCAGGAAGAGAAAATGCATCTTCATACTATAGGAGACAATGGAACAAGGAACTAGATGTACATTACTAGTATTTGTTTCTCACATATGAATGTTGAGAAAAGGATTAATCATCAAGAGGATATGTATAGATGTTGACACAAATTGATCAATACTAGGAAATAAGGGAACACACTTGAAGAGTGGGAATGTGAATCAAATTGATGGATGCTCTAGATCATCTTGGTTTAACCCCTTTAGATCAAGGTATTTTTGCTAGATTTTGTGATTCTTAAGATCACAAAGAAATTTATTTCATTTGTTTAACATATTAAATTTTATTTTATTCTATATGTGATTTTTAAGTGGTTGTAGATGGGAAGTGTCCCATGAGTTAGTTAAGTAGTTTTTTATGTTCCTTTATAAAAATAATATATTATAAATATTGAAAATCAATCCTTAAAGTATTTTTTTATGTTTTCCTTTATGGTTTTTGCTATGTAAGTCACAATTTCTATTTTAGATTTTTGTATATGATCCTAACTCTAATAGTGGTATTAGATTCACATTAATGGAGGAAATTACTTAAAAATTTGACATCTACAATTTATATTATCATGCTATTGATTGTAGCATAATACTATAGCTTAGCTATAGAATTTTACTCTCATCCTTTCTTAGTGTCAAAGGTAATATATTTTAGAACAAGGAACAAATAGATGACAATTATTTCCAAATGAGATCATTATAATTTTTCATCCTACATCATGGTTTTCTAGAATTTTGTCATATAGTTATGATCATTTACAAAATCGTACAATGACTTTATCTTTTGGTGTTGGTGTTCCAAGTAGTAATTAAATTGAAATAACAAGAGATTCAATAAATGGAAGTAGTGCAATCTTCCCAAATTCTTGATAGATTTTATAATTTTTTTACAATGTTAAAGCTTTTCCAAATGAACTTATAGAATTCACCTAGTTGATTATGAGGTGCACAAACCAATGTGAAGTAAAGTATCACTAGTCCTAGTAGTGATAAGGAACAAGTTAATTAAGTATTGGAAGACATCCTTCTAGCTTTAAGTCAAGCATCAAGCTTGAACATTTTTTAATAGTAAAGATTCAATTGTGAGGAACGAATATGTTGTGAATATAAAGTCAGATCATACATAATGTTCAATCTTTCATTGTTTTGAATGATAACCCTTTAACCAAGCTATTATTGTTTCTTACCAATATATACCAAAATGAAATATAATTTTGATATTCTTCAAAGAATTTTGGAAGTATGGAGCTTTAAATTTAGAAGAATCCCATTTTTTAAAGAACAAAAGCATCCTAAAGTGTACTATTTTAGCAAAAGGTTTTGTGGCTATGGTTTGGAGTTTAAAAGAAACATAAGGGTCAAAATTAGTTTAGAATATTATTATTTTTATTTATTGGATATTTCTTTAGGAAAATATGACAACTTAATTTCCACCTGAATATCATTAAAGCTTGTACTATGGCATTAAGCTAAACTAAAAAGGGGTAAAATTTTATTCAAACCAAAATAAAGTAGTACAAAGAAAGGGCATTACACACCTCTGTCAATATCCACTAAGTGGTTCAACTTTTGTGATAAATCTGGGGGTAATTGACCCCTATCCACAATGTTCCAATTTTGCAGATGATCTGAAGCCCATTTAGCCAAACAATTTGCAACCCCATTCCATTCTCTAGGAATGTGACAGAAAGTAACAGATTCCAAGGAAGCACACAGATTAAGAATTTGTTTTATAATTACAGCCAAACTCCAACTAACATCTTCTAACTGACACCTCTTTAGCAAAGTCACCACCACTTGAGAATTAGATTCACAATTGATCCATCTCCACCCAAGAGCGCAACCGCACTCCACAACATATAAAATGGCAATAGCCTCCATCACATTGTTGGTATGCAGACCCTTATAAATAGAAAAGATAAACTCAAAAGTTCCAGAACTATTATGCCCAACAGCCCCAATACTAGCATGACCAGGGTTTCCCTGAGAAGAACCATTTGTGTTGATTTTCAACACACCCTGAGGAGGAGGACACCAACGCCTCAACCTATTAATCTTAAAAAGAGGATGTCGACATCTATTTCTCATGATATGGCCAACACCCTATGCAGCACCACTCTGGAGAGGAAGATTGAGATGAAACAGGTAGCATCTCTTGGATCCACACCCTCAACCAAGTCACACTTAGCTGAAATAGTTTCTCCCAAAGAATGAAGAATTTTTCACCACAAATGTTGAACAACCAACTTCACATCTTGAAAAATCTTGTGATTCCTCTCCAATAGGATATGTCAGATAATAAGGGTCAGTCCAAGAGCCCAAGTAACTCAAAGAAAATAAGTCTTAATAGGGGCCTTCCCCCACCGAGAAAAGAACTCAACCAAAGAAGAGACATGTTGGCAAGCCTGGTTCCACACACCCAACCATAAGTTCCATAGCTCCCTAAAGAATGAACATTGGAAGAAGAGATGAGGGACACTCTCCTCACTATTACAACACAAAACACACATCTAGGGACCCTAGAACCCTCGCTTGCACAAGTTATCCCAAGTAAGACACCAATTCTGGACCACCAGCCACATAAAAAAATGCACTTGGGCCAAGAAAATTTGTTCCACACGTGCTTCCACCAAGGAACCTTAGTGTCCCAAAACATTTTCCTAACGAACTCTCCATAACCCACTGAAACAAAGTACTTACTAGATAAATCATTGTTACTCCAAGTCAAGACATCCTGCCCCTCCAAGGTATTGCATTCACGCGAGGCAAGAATCTAAGCCAGCTCTTTTCTATCCTCCTCTGACCCTCCTAGCGGCCAATATGAGGAGTGCTTCCATCTAAGACTAGTAGACAACCTAAGATTTTGAACAGTCTTATAATGCTCAATTATATTCCAACCTACAGCAGTAAAATGTTCACAAAGAGGCTAGAGGTGAGGGTAAGCATAAAGAATAGGAGGATGACCATCCCAAGAATCCCACCAAAAAAGAGCCTGAGAACCCATATGATAGATCCAAAATAGCCCCTTCTTAACCAACTGAGCTCCCGATTTCAGAGTATGTCAAATCATAGATCCCCTTCCTTCTAAAGGGAAGCGAGGACCATCAAAAGTGTTAACATCCTTAAGATACTTGTGGGTGAGAATATGGGCCCAAAGTTGATGCTAACTAGTACACCAACACCAATATAACTTGGTTGCAAGAGATTTCCCATTCAAAATAGCAGAACGTAAGCTGAGTCCCCCCTCTTTTTACAGCTTGCACACAGTTTCCCACTTAACAAGACTTAACTTAGTCGTTTGCAAGTTACCACTCTAAAGAAATTATCATGAGAGAGCATCAAATTCCCTCAAAAAATACAAAGGATTCACTTGAACAAAACACCTATAAATAGGGAGAGCCTAGATAACAGACTTTAGAAGAGTCACTCTTGCAGCAATAGATAGCCAACAATGAGTCTGATGAGTGACCTTACTGTTCAAATTATCAAGCAAATTTTGCTAGGTAGCCAAATTTTGCTAGGAAGCCCTGGGCTACCTACCAAAAACAAGAGGAATTCCTAGATAGACAAAGGGAAGAGACCCAATCTGAAACCTCAAAATATTAGCAATCTGATGTTGAATAGCTTGAGGAGTATTATAAAAGTAGATAAATGATTTATGCTCATTGACTTTCTGACCCGAAGCAGCAAGGTAAATATTCAAAGCCTACCTAAAAGAAACAACCTCCTAAAGGTGATCCCTCCCCATGAGAGTAGTGTCATCCACAAACTAAAGATGAGAGAGTTGTGGCAGCCCATTTCCCCAACACTAACCTTGGATCATGCCCTAAGAAACCCAAGACATAAGAAATTTTCCCAAACCCTCAACCATAATAATAAATAGATAAGGGGAGAGAGGATATCCTTGACGAAGGCCCTTGGAAGCCCCAAAAAGCTTAGAAGATTCCCCATTCATAATAACAAAAAAATAGGAAGAGGTAACATGACTCATAGTCCAACTGACCCAATCTAGACTAAAACCAAAGCCTAAGATAATTCTCTACAAAAAATGCCACTTAACTCTATCATAAGCTTTGGCCATATCCAACTTGATGAACATAGATTTCTCCTTAGAAGTCGCCACAAAGTGAATGACTTTAGAGGCAACCACTACCCCATCTAGGATCTATCTACCAACCACAAAACCCTCTTGCTCCTCAGAGATCATAGAAGGAAGACAAACTTTGAGCCTCTTTGCAATCAATTTAGTAACAATTTTGTATACCACATTACAAAGAGAAATAGGTCTAAAGAATTTGAGCTAATTTGCACCTTCCTTTTTAGGAATGATAACTAAGAAAGTAGAGTTCAAGGCTCGAAGCATTTTCTTACTGTGAAGAGATTCCCAAGAAACCTCTAACAAATCCAAACTTATAATATCCCAAAATTCCTGAAAAAAATCAACAAGAAATACATTCAAACCTAGAGCTTTACCTTTATTCATCCCAAAAACCTCTTCCAATTCAGACAAAGAACTTGAGTGGATGAGGAAATCATTCATTTCATTGGAGATCAGGGAGGGAATGCAAGCAAGGATCAAATTCTCATCTTCTGCAGGAAGTGCGTCCGTAGAAAAAAGAGGAGAATAAAACTGTCTAGTCTCACGAGACAAATCCTGCAGAGAAGATATGTGGATCCCTTCTGAATTAACCAAAGAGGAAATAAAACTCCTATTACAACAAGCCTACATAGAATGATGGAATAAAGCAGTATTCCTATCCCCTTCCTGAAGCCAATCAATTTGAGCCTTTTTCTTCCAAGAAATCTCCTCTCGGAGCTCCCACTCCACTACTCTTGGAACCTAGGAATCCACTTTACCTAAAGCATCTAAGAAACCATAATCCCAAATTTTGCAAGTAATCACATCAAGGCGTTCCTGAGCATTCCTCTTCATAGCCTTTAGGCTGCCAAAACACAGCCTATTCTGTCTCTTAAGGTGAAATTTGACATACTGAATTTTCTTCATAAAGGTGTACATAGTTGTACCAAAAGCAAGGCCTCCATCATGCCGCCACTAGGCTATAAGATCATGTAGAGAAGGCGCCTAAAGCCACATAAGCTGAAAATTAAAAGGAGGATTCTTGGGAATTGTAAAAGAGGTTACTGAAATTTTAATTGGCCAATGATCAAAACCCCTCCAATCAAGAATCTCAAAACTAGTAACCAATCTACCTCCCAACCAAAAATAGGAGACAAGAAATCTATCCAGCCTTTTAGAAATTGCTTCCTCTCCACTTCGTCTATTATTCCAAGTGAAAACCCCATTGGAAGGCTTAACATCAATTAAAGCTAGAGAATCCACATTCTCTCAAAAAAGATTAGAAGTAGACCCTAGCCGACACCTCTATTCTCCTCCAAACTCAACATGGCATTAAAATCACTAGCTAAGACCCAAGGAAGATATGAAGCACATGATCTAACATACCTTATATGATCCCAAAGCTGGATTTTTCCATGAATATCAATCAAGGCATAAACATTAGTAACCAAAATGGTCTCACTTGTTTCCAAAGTAGAGGAAACCATGGAGATAGTAGAATTACTAGAGAACCACCATAGTGGAGCAATCTTCTTGGGTCCCTAAAAAGATCCAAACCTCCAGAGCTCCCCTGAGAACCAATGTACTGACACTAACCAAAATACCAAATACGAGAAGCATACTGAAGCATGAAACCAACTGAAAGTTTAGTCTCTTGAACACAAAATATGTCTGAAGAATGGAAAACAACAAAATCATGAATAGCCTTTTGATGGGAGGTGCTATTCAACCCCCTTACATTCCATGAGAGAACAATCATGGAGGAGATTGAGAAAATTGAGCATCAATGGGTTTAATAGACCCATATTCCACCAACAAATCTCCAGTATGTTTAATCTTCTCAAGATCCTTCTTGCAGCCACTTTTAGAAGACTGCTCAGATGATCCCTTCATAAGAGTGCATTGTTGCACCCCCAAGGCTAGAGAAGACCCCTTCAATTTCCAGAATCTAGCCCCTCCTCTACCAAATCTGCCAAAACAATATCATCATCATCCTGCATAGGACCATTCAAAGACACCAGATGATCTTGCACACGCTGTGAGAAATGAAGATCATGACCGAACCCCTATCCCTACACCACATCACAACCCATACCAACAACACCAGAAGGCACATTTGCAAGGATTCCTTCCTCCAAGGTTGAAGTGTCCAACACCTCAAACTGATTAAAGTCCTCTTCAGTCTATGTGTCCTTTAAAGATCTCTTCTAACCACGATCCTTAGCCTGAGACTTAACAAGAACAAATCCATCCTTATCCAATTCACCCTCCTTCATGGAAGATTTCCCTTTATCCTCCTTAACAACTTTTGGTACTAAAGACGAAGGGGAGGTATTAGAACGAGGAGCTTTATTAACCCTAGGACATTGCTTCTAAAGATGTCCATACTCATGAAAAATCCAACAATGAAAAGGAAGCGACTCATAATCAAGCCGTTGAACCCAAGACAAAGAACCAAGATAAATTTCTAGAGAATCTGGCAAGGGAATTTTCAAATCTATCTCCACACAGATTTGAGAAAAAGAAATAACCTTTTTTTCAAGGGTTTGTTGAGCAACTACAACAAGCTTGCCAAGAAGAGCAACAATCCGTTGTAAAATATCTTCTCTCCAAAACTCCAAGGGAAGTCGTGATAGACGGACCCAAACAGGAACCCTCGACGGAAATTCTTCGGCCGAATTAAAACCCATATGCCAAGGTTTGATAAACAATCCAACATGATTATAAAAGTAGGGTCCTCCCTCAAAAACCTGATTCTTATCAGCCATATTGGAAAAAACAACCACAAAGTAACTGTTTACAGCCACCATAAGCTCCATGTCTCCCTCAACCTACCATGAATGCTTAATCCAAGCTTCCAAAGCCAAAAAAGGTATACAGATCCCAAGAAATTTGTAGATAAGAGCATGTCTACTCCAATAAGAGACATCATCAACAACAAATTCAGGAGAAATTACCAAAACCAGCCTATCTTGTCTTATGGGCAAACAACCATTCACTTTCTTCAATTTAGGGCCCTCCCCACATAAAATGACTCTAACTGTTGAGCTTTCAAACCTGATGACGAGTCATTGTGAGACACACCACCTCCATCCACCACCAAACTATAAGAGACCTAATGCTCTGCCATAATCCCAACAAAAGACAACAAACAAGAAGCACACTAACCTCACCCTAGAAAGCAGATAGAACCTCGAGAACCTTCACTAATGGATCCAAATAACCCTCCACACAAACAATTGGAAAAACAAGATCTGCAAAAAAATAAAAAAAGAACCCCCCCCCCCCCAACAAACACTTCAAACACGCCCCATCACTGAAGAACACTAAACACCACCAAAGAGAGGCTCAACACACACATGCAGGAAGAAACAAAGGAAATATTAAAAAACAAGACAATAGAAAACTTAGATCTAAAATCATATTCCATTCTTGTGTTCATTCATTGTAATGGTGTATTTTCAATTGAATCTTATACCTTTAAAATTGGCAATATCTATTTTTGTCATGTTACCTAGTACTTGTGCAATCTAAATTGTTAGAGATAATAATGTTGCATCTAATTGCTAGAATTTAGGGGGTCTAAGAGGAAGTTGGAAGATTCATCAAAAGGATGGAGGCTCATTCCCATCTCTAGTTAAATTATCACTTGGAGATTGGGTAAACTTTCTAAGAGGACTAGCTTTAATTTATTTTTAATATGGTGTTATTATTGCTTGTTTCATTTTGGTATCGTGTTGTGTTTATGGTATAGTTTTCTATTTTTGAATATTTGATAGGGAGGATTAGTCTAGTAGAGTTATGTTATGTTTCCCACCTATTGACTAATGTGGGGAAGGAAAGTCTTCATAATTAGCCAACAAGTGGTTTTATACCTTTGATAGGCATTACCTACACTAGAAGAGAAAATGAAAAGTGTGGTCAACTAATGTGTGTGTGTGTGATTAGGTGTTTGCACATTTGTTGGGAATGCACATGAGGTCTACAATTATAAATAATCATTAATATTATTTTTATTTTAGTTGGTCAATGGTGCATCTTTATCATACTACATGTGGTACAAATCGTCAAAACCATTTTGAGAGATGAATTTTAGCATGTTGAATGCATGCCTTAGATGTTTTTTGACCATTTAAGTGATGCTTGGACAACCATAAGAGTTCACCCTAGGAGAAAACATGAATTGTTGTGTTGAGTGCACATATAGGATGGATTAGCCTTGGAAAAAGTAGGCCCAAGTGTGGTGAATGTAAAACAACGCTTTCCCTAATGGAAAAACTAGCTATGTCAAGAATTGGGCATTGAAATATAGATTGATTTGAGAGGAAAATGGAAGCCCAAAACTTGCAAAGGTGGCCATGATCAAGGGTTTCAATTTTTTATCATTCACAAACAAAGCAAAGTCATTTCCCCTTGGCCAAATCAAGTAGATCAGTTAAGGCATACAAACACTTAACTAAATATGATAGTTTCAACACATATTGAACAAGGTTTTTTAGCCATATCAAATAGATCAAGAAGTGCAACATCTATTGATAGAAACTTCATCTAATTTTCAAAATAATTCTATTTTTAGCAACAACAAAAAAGAAAAAAAGAAAAAGGGAACTATTAGAGGATCTCAAAAATCCCTTTCTATTTTTATAAAGTTGTTTTTCATAAAATTATTTTTAAAGGGAAACCATCAATTTCATATCCATGACATCTACCTTGAATAAGGTGCTAAGGTTGAACATTTTGTTTCAAAATGTCAAAGTCAAAATTTATATCAAGTCAAAGAGTGTTTGACAAGTTTCATTGGCTTCAAGGAAAAGTTTGTCATATTTTAGAAACTTTTAGAAGAATTGACAAAGTTTACAAGTCAAATATATTTTAGATTTTCAAAACTATCTTAAGTGAAAAAAGTAGTTTTTAAGGAGATGGGTGAAAGAACAAATTATTAAAATTTTATTTAAAAATAAATGGTTTATTTTATCTCCTTATTTTAGAGGATAGAGATATGGTTATTTTAAACAGAAGGGCATTGAATGATAAAAAAAAAAAAATCATTCAATCTTTGCATTCAAAGAGTTGTGTTTTTGTTAATGAATATTGGTCAACGCTACACCTATGTTGCAAAAGCTATTATTTAAGTTGAAGTTATTATCACAATGTTTGTATGTTTGTAATTTCATGAATTAAATTGATAGATTATTATATTTCATCAAGCTTGGTATTGCCAAAATCCATATTTCTAAATTATAAGCTTTATATACAAGTTAGTTATTTATTTCATATTATTATATGGTGGTCAGTTAATTTTTTGTTGTTGATGTACTTATGTTTCAGTCTCCATTTTAGCCAATAGTTAGTAATTGTATGTGTTTTTCCTTCAAACCTTTATCCACAACCAAATATTGGCCTTTTCTTGAACCAATAGAAAGTTGCCTCTATTCATTCTTGAATTAGTTTACCTCCTTTAAATTTAAAAATCTCACTACAAGCTTTGATTGTTGACCATATTTTGCTTGCACCTAGAGAAAAAACATAGTCATTGTAGCAAATTACATTTAATGCAAAACGATCTTCTAAATCTTTTAGTGTACATACTTGTAAGTTATGTTTATAGTTCTAGGTTTTAGGCTTAGTTAAGTGTCAAGCAACTTCCTCCTATAAATTGAGAAATGGTTTAACTACACACATTATCTAATTTAACTTGTCTTTAAAAAAGATAAATTAAAACACTAATGAGGGATATTGCTATGAATAATTTAAAGAAATTTCCAAACATAATAGAGTTGTAAAATAGAAAACTACTTCATATATAGTACATCAAAATGGGGTAGCTAAGAGAATGAATAGAACATTAATGGAAAAAAATATAAGTATGTTAAGTAATGCTAATTTAAAACAAAAAATTGGGTTGACGTTGTCAAGACTACTTACTATTTGATAAATAGGTCTATTACTTTTGTTCCTGTTACTAAGTGACCACATGAAGTGTGGACAAGCAAGAAGCATTATATTACACATCTATAAGTGTTTGATTATAATACTCATGTTCATGTCTAAATAAAAATGGTACAAGTTATATTTCAACACAAAAAGTATATTTTCATTGGTTGTAATTGAGTGTTTAACAATAAATTTGATGCAAATTTTAAGTTGGGAGAGTGCAAGGCTATATTAGTGGTAAGAGATGATTCCTAAATGTGGTTTGTAAATTGATAAGCTCTCTATGGTTTGAAACTATCACCTAGGATGTGGTACCAAAATTTTGGTGCTTATATTTGGGACCTTGGGTTTATTTGTAACCAAATTGATCATTGTGGTTATTTTAATCACATTGATGATCATCTTGCAATCATAATCTTTTATGTTTATTATATACTCCTCATTAGAAATAATAAATATATGATTAAGGAACAAAAAACACAATTATCCATGAAACTTGAGATGAAATATTTATAAGTTGCTAAATATATCTAAGGCATGGAAATTAGAAGATCCATTATCCTAACATGATGCTTCAGTTGAACTAAAGAAGTCATTTCAAAATAATTTTGCAAAGATTTAACATGCTTGACAATATATCAACTAATGTAACCCTTCTAGTCAACACAAAACTATCTTTAGAGCAATATCCTAAGTCAATGAAGATTTTGAAGATGTGTATAACATTCCTTATGCTAGCACTATAGGAAGTCTTATTTATGTAATAGTTTTTACTAAACCAAATATTACCCAATCAATTGGAGTGTTATGAATTTCTTAAAATTCTTAGGGTTTATTCCATGATTTTTCTAAGTGTTAAGCCCTAAAGGCTTAAACCCTAGAGCTTGTGTTTTTTCCCATTGCTTTATGTTCTAATTTGGTAGTGATGTGCTAGGCCCATTCCTAGTCACTTAAGTTGTTTTGGAAGCCTTTGTGTTCATTGCTTAATCGACCCCCTTTTCCTAGTGACCACTTATAAACATTTACACATGTGCTCTTAAGGTCATTCAATTTTCCTTCATTATGCACTCGACCAGTGGCCCCCACTTTTGATGCAGCCATGGTCGGAGGGCCCTCAAAGAGAACAATTTGGACCATGTAGCAAGAGTCACACAATGGAAGAAACATAGAGAATGGAAGCAAAAACATATTCGAACATTCTTATTATCAAAGAATTCAATTACAAACAATCAACAACATCTAGGCTTACAGATTCAGCTCACAAGCCTGATTACAACATGTTCAAATTACCCTCTTCTTACATGCTCCTCCATGTGAGCGAAAATCCTACAGAGAAACTCTTTCTTTATCTAATCTCTAACTCTAATCTTCACTACTGCCTTCTAATGATCAATTACAATGCTTTATACACATTCAAAAATCTAGAAACATTTGTGTCGGCCCAAAGATCATTACATTCTCCAATGAAAGAAAATATAATGTGCGTAGGAATAGATCGGCCTCAAATTTGAATTACTCTCCAGCAAGTACATAAGATGAAGTGTGGACCTATAAGGAAGGTCGATGACACTCCATGGAACATTTAAAATCACACCATTCAGATCTACAAGTCATGGGGACGATCCACAATGATTGAACTAGCCGTTAGATAAGAACATCATTTTGGTGTCGATTCAAGAAACTACCACATAATCTAGAAGCGATAACTTGCCAGAAAATGACCAACTGCGCTCAATCTTGGAATAAGGTAAATGAACATGTCCATGATGAAAACATAGATCCGCAAGGTCTGGCAAGCAAACAAGAAGAATTACCGTATCTACCAACTTGAACTGAATAGAAACTGAAACAAAGACAACCTAGAATGAAAATATTTTTGGGTGATGCAAGATTGCCACGACCCAAGGATGCTCCTGCATCAGACACCCCTGGTGAGAAAATATGTTCCATGAGAGGAACTCATGAACATCGAATTGGGTTCAAGATGTATATCCCATGCTTATTCTTTATCCAAATGTCTTCTTTGTTTGTACTACTCTTCCTCCTAACCTCTGGTCTTTCCTCAATCAGATCATGCAACTTATTCTTCTCTTTACCTTCCTTTCCTTGCCTCATTCCTGCACAAGGTAGTAAGAGACACTTACCACCACTCACCTTCTTCCACCCATTTGATCTACCTATTCGACAAGACTTCATCTTATCTGCCATTCTATCTACAACCCAAGTCTTCTGCTGCACAATTTTGTCCTTACATTCTTTCGGTTCCATCTCACTCTCGAGTTTAGCCACAAGGTTCTTCTTTGAATCCATGCCATCCTCTAGTACAACCCCTACATCATGCTTCTCAGCACTGCAACTCTTCACAAGACTCAAGTTCCTCACTTCTCCTACTTATTCTTTAAGGAAGCCAAAGTAAACTTTTGTCCATCCTTGTCTATAGTAATCAGATTCCTTTTGTAATCATAGATAGCTCCTCTATCAAACTGCCAAGGTCTGCCCAACAAAACATGACAAGAACTCATAGATAAAACATCACACAAAAATTCATCTCTGAAGGTTCCAATACTAAAGTTCACCCAAAACTGTTCTTTCACCTCCTTTGCATGATCATCTTGTAACCAACTTATCCTACAAGGAAAAGGATGTGGAATCCTCTTCAAACCAAGTTTCTCCACCATCTCTTCAGATACCAAGTTATCAGTACTTCCAGTATCCACAATAACCTTACAACACTTACCTCCTAATTTGCACACAGTCTGAAAAAGATTCTTCCTCTGTGAAGTGTCAACCTCTTCCCTGCTCTGCCTCATCAGAAATATCCTAAGCATAAGTGGTTTTCCCTACTCTAGTTCTATCCCATCTTCAACTACCTGCTCTTCATGTGCCATACAATTCTTTTTACCAATTCCTTTACTTGATCCCTTAGGGAACTCAAAAGATCGATGTCCAGTTTCTCCACACTTTAAACATTTTCCCAAGAACTCCTTGTTGCCATTCCCTCTCCTTTGTATCCTCTGATCCAGTTCTTTACTCCACTTAGGTCTTGATTCTTCTTCACTTGTCTGCTTCTCCTTGTTGTTTCTCATCTGTTTCTCTTTCCCTCTGGGATTATTCTGTTGTCTTTTCTTCACTTTTTCTTTTGCCTTCAAAGCATATTGGTAAGCATCTTCAATTATGGAAATCCTCAACATACTCATCTCATCCTGAATGTTAAATCTAAGGCCATTTATATACCTTTCCACCTTCTCCCTAGTCATCTCTCGATGCCCATATATGATTGTCATCTTGTAGAATTCTTCAATATATTCTTTCACACTCATATCCTTCTACTTCAGGTTATGTAACTTATTGAACAGTTCCAACTCATAGTCTCCCAGATTAAACTTAGCCTTCAGTCTTGCAACCATCTACCTCCACTGAGTGATTCTTGTTTCACATTCTCCACTCTATCTTTTTGCAGCTCTTTCCACCATAAAGCAACATATCCTTTCAACTTAGTTTGTGCCAACTAACCCTTAATGGGTCTCTAAGATCCTCAAGCTCAAAATAGTCTTCCAACTCTCTTATCCAGTCTATCAAGTCTTCTAGATTTAATGTACGAGAGAAGTTAGAAACCTCCACCCTATGACTTTTACTTGTGCCACTTCTCTTAACAATCTCTCTTCCCTCTCATCTGCCAGCCCTTCAGCCTCTTCAATCTCAAGTTCTTCTATAGCTTCTTCATATTCATCCTCCAGTTCAGGGTTTCTCCTCAAACCACCCAAGAGGTTCAGGATCTCATTCCTCATCTCATTTTTAAAGTCTTCCATCATTTGCTCCATTCTTCTAGGGCTCATCCTTCTCGGTAGCATCTCTCCCCTTGCTTAGTGCAACTTCCTCAACTTGGCGATCTGACTACAAGGTTTCAATTGCCTCTCTCTCGACAATCCATTGAATACACTTACAGCCTACCTCAAGTCGGTGATTTGTTCACCCAAGGAATACCACAAGGACCACAACCCACTCAAGGTTCGCAACCTACTCCATATTCACAACCTTTTGCTTTGATACCATCTGATGCAACCATGGTTGGAGGGCCCTCAAAGAGAACAATCTGAACCATGCAGGAAGAGTTACACAATGGAAGCAAAAATATATTCAAACATTCTTATTATCATAGAATTCAATTACAAACAGCCAGCAACATCCGGGATTATAGATTTGGCTCACAGGCCTGATTACAACATGCTCAAATTACCATCTGATGTAGCCACGGTTAGAGGGCCCTCAAAGAGAACAATCTGGACCATGCAGCAAGAGTCACACAACGGAAGCAACATAGATAATGGAAGCAAAAATAGATTTGAACATTCTTATTATTAGAGAATTCAATTACAAATAGCCAGCAACATCCGGGCTTACAGATTCAGCTTGCAGGCCTGATTACAACATGCTCAAATTACCCTCTTCTTACATGCTCCTCCATGTGAGAAAAAATCTTACAGAGAAACTCTTTCTTTCTCTAATCTCTAACTCTAATCTTCACTACTACCTTCTAATGAGCAATTACAATGCTTTATACACATTCACAAATCTGGAAACATCCACATCAGCCCAAAGATCATTACATTCTCCAATGAAAGAAAATATAACGTGCGCAAGAATAGGTCTGCCTCAAATTTGAATTACTCTCCAACAAGTACATAAGATGAAGTGTGGACCTATAAGGAAGGTCGGGGACACTCCATGGAACATTTAAAATCACACCATTCATATCTGCAAGTCACGGGGACGATCCACAATGATCGAACTAGCCGTTAGATAAGAACATCATTCTGGTGCCGGTTCAAGAAACTACCACATAATTCAGAAGCAATAACTTGTTGGAAAATGAACCAACTGCGCTCAAATATTGGAATAAGGTAAATGAACATGTCCATGATGAAAACATAGATCTGTAAGGTCTAGCGAGCAAATAGGAAGAATTACCGGATCTACCAACTTGAAGTGAATAGAAACTGAAACAAAGACATACTAGAATGAAAATATTTTTGGGTGATGCAAGATTGCCATGACCCAATGATGGTCATGCATCAACTTTAATCCTCATTTCCACCAAATGTCATATTCTTATTGCATCACATGCCCTTAGTTCATCACATATTCTTGGTTTTTGAAAACTTTAAAGTCACGATGGTGTAGCTTTTTGACATGTCTTGACCAATCCTATTTTATTTCTCATTGTATACCATGTCATCCTTCATTGGCATATTCCTATTGGTGGTGCACGCTAATGGTTTATCACATGTTCTCGTTAAAGGTGAGGGATTAAGGATGCTTCAAAATTGTGACATGTGGTGGACCAAACATCTTTTTAAGTCTCTTTAAAGTGACTGAGTGTTGAGTCAGCTCCACTTGGCATCGTATAGCATGCCTCTTCAAATCGTGGGTTCATACAAGAAGCACCCAAGCAAGGATGTGGTCATGCGATATGATGACATATTTTATCAATCCTAAATTGTGCTAGTTATTTTTTTATGTTTGAGGGTTATGTGGTCATCTCATTTAAGTGATGTGCAAAGTGAGTATGATGGGTATTATTCTCAGTGTCCCAGTTTCACAATGTGTTGCGGCTTCATTAAAAAGGTTTTTTAATAAAGAAACAAGATGCGACCACCAATGATCTCGCCTATGCTATCCAAAGATTGATGATTAAAATTTAAAATTGCAAAACGATTAGTTGCGAACACTATGTTCACGTAGACAAGCAGTAATGGTGAAAATTGAATTATATTTTCCAAATTCTAGTGACTCTCTCCATCATAAGCACTCATTTGAATTCACAAGAGTCCAAAAAACTATCTAGTGCAAATAATTTACCGAATTTCATGCTCTATAGCCATCTCAAAAATGAATTAGGGTTTTCAAGTAGAACTCAAGTCCTTAATTTTACCCTAATTTTCCAAAATTGTTTGTAAATTTGCATAATCTCTATTGTTAGGGTTTTTCCCTGTACATTGATAGCATAAGAAAGCCATATAATTGCCTTTGCTTTAAAAACCCACACTAAATTTCAAAACCCTAGTTTGAGCCAAAAACCTTGAGATGAGTCAAACCAATGTTGAACACGTGAAAGCAAAAATACCATTGGACGAGGACCTAATAGTTAAATTCCCTAAGTCATCTAGAAAGGATAGACATGCACAAGGGGAATGAATCCTATCAAACCTTTTAAGATATCAATGTAGGGATTGTAATGATGCAACAATTCTAGTGAATGGATGGTTATTGTTTAAACACGGGTATAAGAGGTGACTTTCAAAGAGGCCCATTCACATGTTTGGAACTTAGACTTGGGAAAGTTAGTAGTCCCAAACATTTTAATCAATGTGGATTTCATCAAAGTGTTGGTAGAAAGTTATGATGTCAATGTTAGGGTTATAATAGTCGTGAATGGTTGTGAGCTAGTCAAAATTGACAAGGTTTACATTGCAGAGGTATTCAACCTAGATTCAACAACAAATAAGGATATCAATTTCAATATCTTGACAAAAGAGTATCAAAATGACAGGGGAATTTATAGGGTAAATTGGTTTCCAAAGCACAAAATAAGAGATGTAAACAAGAAAGCTTGTAAGGTTCACCCCTACATAACTAGAGCCCTTTAATGAGGATATATTTGAAAACTATTTCATATAAACCTATCATGCCCTATGTCAGGTCTTGGGAAAAGATGTCAAGGATTAGATACTAGTGCCTCTAATGATGATGGTTGTTGATATACATGATATGGACCTCAACAGAGAATTTGATTTTGCCTCATTCATTGCAAAGGAAATGCACAAGCAATTGGTAGCAGTAAAGGGTAATAGTAGGGAAATTCATTTCAAATGGTACTCACTACTATGCCATATATTTTTGTACAAAGGAAGAAATGTTTGGGACAAGGATTTATAGATAAGACAACATGATGATAAGAATGTCCCACTTCTCGTGCAATGTTGGACATACATCTGGGACATGCATTGCTAGAAGTCGAACTATGTGGTATTTGAAGAATGTTTCACAAGGAAAATACTAAGATATTTAGGTGCACAAATAGATAGGTTTCCAAAAGAGATAATGGGATTTCTAAGACCAAAAGATAGGGTGCCTAATCTAGACATTCAACATAATTGCGGAGACCAGTATCTCCGTCTAGTACTACAGTGATTAAAGTCTATGGGTCTCTAGTTAGGTTGCATATTTTGCGTAGGTATTTTCCAAAGAGGTTGGTCTTCATGGAAATTATTTGAAAACTAAATGAATTAGATAAAATTCATTTGAGGAGTCATAAGAGGGGCTCATTTTTCCTTGCGTATCTCGTATTTTAAAAAAATTCCTCACTAGAAAGGATGGATTGGAGTTTTTATATCCAATCCTACAATCATAGAGAATGGGCCTAGATCTAAAAAGAGATTGCGATCCAAAGGATTTTATAAATCAAGTCAAACTTGGTGCTAGGAGGTCTAATTTTTATCACAAGGTGCTATTTGAGGAAGATGTGATCATAAATTTCCTATCTAGTCATTGAAGTGAAGGTGAAAAGAACAAAGTGGGTTGCAATATGGAAATGAGAAGAACAAAGGAAGGAAGGAAACCTTAATTAAATTTAGGATCCTTCCATGAAATCAAAGATCCTATTCCTAGGATCAACATCATGATGGATAATTTAGAATCTTTAGCATGTAAGCCTTCAGTGGTGTCAAACAAGAAATTAGAAGAAATGCCACAGCAAGAAAAGGAGCCACATAAAATAGTTGAGGTAGACTAGCATGTGACAAGAGGCAAAGCACCTATAGAAGCACAATAGACACAAGAGGCAACTACTTAGTCAATTGCATATTTTGCAGAGTAGCAAAGAAGAAGAGGAAGGTTATGCAACCACCTTAGTTTCATATTCCATAGATGTGAGAGAAGTAGAAGAGATTGGGGAAATCACAAAAAAATGTACTTAGGGAAGAAGAAGATAATCAGATTATGCCATCTCCCTAAAGAGTGCAAATCCTTGAAATTCCTCAAGATAGACTAACAATTAGTCTGAGAAGTGGTGGAGAGGAAGCTAATGATATAAGAGCCTTGGCTTGTACACAATTGTATTTTTATGATGAATTTTTCAAGTCCAAAGAGTTCAAAGATTTTGTCTGGACACAGAAGAGAGGAATTTCATAAAAAATTGAATAAGGCCAAAGAAGAGGCAAGCCCATCACATATAGAGGGGATTAGTAAGGAGATCTTGAAGGATGTTGACTTCAATGTCAACAATACAACCCTTGAAGAGACAACGAGAATGGTGCAAGAAGTCAAGTTACTTCTATTGCTTGAATGGGATATGGCCTCTATCGTAGCCCCAGACACAATAAGAAGACAAGATGAAGAAACACTTGCCACCGATGAGCAAGTTAAGCAATCATATTTTGGTTTTGGTTTTAATACCAAATGAAATGTAGAAAAATGTGTGACCCTTTAGGGGAGATCTCCCTTTGTGGGGGTTCAACACCTTTTTCCTATTTCATTAAATAAAGAGAGGGGGTTTTATTGGATTTGGACAAGATGTATGATTGACTTACAACCTGAAATGTGAGTTAACCTACCCTTGACCAAATCTAAAATTAACACAAGGATGAAATGCAATGATTCAACTAGCCTAATGATGCAAATGACAATTCTAATGCAAAAATAGTAGATTTGAAAAATCACGAAGGAAATTAGACTATAGAAATGGACTGAGCAAGATACTATGCACTTGTGGTATAAATTTGAACCTGGTTTTGTGGGACATTTCCTCTGGGGGCGCCAATGTCCTTGTTGACCAATTTCATATTTGTTTTATAGTCCTCTGGTGCTAGATCAAAGCTTTCATTTTCCACTTTTCGTATTGTCGGATAATTTTGTAACTAAGTTTCCATGAGTTCTCAAGATGTAGGGTTTTATTGCAACAATGAATAATTAATCTTCAAACTTCCTCCAATCATCTCCAAACCTGGAACCTACACATTCAAAGAGAGAAGAAAGGTTGTGCCATTTAGGGGCTTGCCTAAGTCAAACTCCATGTTAGTGTTTCCACTTCCACAATGGCAATGTCAATGATAAAAGGATAAATGATAAAAAGGAATGATGAATCAACAAAGTACAACAACTCACCACCCTTCAATGGCTTCATTGAAGGACTAAAGTCATACAAATCTCAAGGATTGAGTCTTGATTGCTTGAATTTATTTGAAGACCTACAAGGATTAGATCTCACAAATAATATGAAAACATAAATATGAACATACTCACATACACTTTGACATGATGCTTCGATCTTGAATTGCTGCAATAAATCACTAAAATGTTGCTCTTGACTTGCTTGATAATGCTTGTTAGTTTTTAAATAGTGAAATGATTAGGTATTTATACACAATTATTCTAATTTCCCAAAAATTAAATATCGATAGTCGACTTTAGATATTTGAATTTCAAATAATAAAATGCTTACACCGATATATTTGAATTTGGAGCCAAAATAGGGGGACATAGGTGCCAATGTCACAGACCTATTTTTTGAGAATTAAGGATCCAAGGGAAAAGTATTAAATGAATGCATTTGTTTTGTGCTTGTAATTTGTTGGAAAATGATAAAATAGGCCACGAAATGTATAATTTAGGAAATTAGGTGTTCAATTAGATCCAATTACTTAAGGAGAGCAAAACATAGTGTGAAATTATCATGGGTGACAATTTATGATACTACATTTAGCCCCCACTTTAGTGAGAGTATGAATTTACGCTCAGACTCACACTAAAGTAGAAAATCTATGTCAAGATGGGTCTAATTGTCCAAATGTTGAAGAGATAGGATGAAAAAGGATTAAAGGGGAGTGCACAAGCCCCCAGGATTCAAGATACCATGGAAAACCAACATAAACACAAACACACATGTATGTAATGCATCAAGATACCATACACAAACATACATGTCGAAAACACAAAGCATACACGATGAAAACACATGAGATAACATAACACATAGATGGAAACAAAATGAACACAAACATGATGCAAACATGAAGAAGACACACAACACAACACAAAGTTAGTACTAAAGGGATTTGAGTCGATAAGGGAAAAATATCTCAATCTTAAATGTCTCAAATACTAAACATCATCCATGGAATAAATGTTAGTCAAAGGAATGTTCCTGTGAGGACTAACAAGTTGTGTTATGCCACATCACTCATGAGCTACATGGATCTATTGGTTAGGAAGCTACATTATGCTAGATGTCCATGCAATATGATGGGTTTCACAAGGCTAGCAATTTGTGTTATGTTAGACACTCATAAAACACATAGCTCTACTATCCAGCAAGTTGTGTTATGCCCGGTGGCCATGTTAAAAGGGGTGCTCAATTTCACGACCCAACAAGCTCCATTATGTAGAATCCATGAACTATCTTGCCAAAACCTCACCTAAGAAGGTGCATAAACTTGCCTAAGAAAGCGCATAAACAAGCTTGCCTATGAAGGTGCATAAATGACAAACTCACTTAACAAGGTGCATAAACTCGCCTAGACACATAAACTCAAAAAATAAGGCACATAAGACAGGGCCAAAACCTCAAGGGGCGTTATAAACAACACCACCACAAAAGGTGCTTTACAAAATGACAAAGGGGCATTGCTCAATACATGGAGGGTCACACCTTAGGGAATATCACATATGACATCACCACTAAGAGAGGACATGTCATGGAATAGAAAGATCACACTTTAGCGAATACTAGCCATAGTATTGTTAGAAACCAAGATTAGACATGCAAACCAAAAAAAGCCTTCCACAAGAGAAAAATAGAAAAAGTAGAGAAATTTGCATGAAGATGTGCAAATGAATAATATTCAGGAATTGAGGAATTACAAGAGAAGAATTGCTTTATAAAAGAAATGTATGCATAACCCTAGGAAACCCTATTGTGCACACTTAATAATTAATAAATAATTAATTATTAATGTGCCTAAGTTTAGCTTAAGTAACTAAAGTGATAAGTGGCTTAATTAATTAACCTATATGATTAGATTAATTAAGAGAAATAACTTATTACTGTAACACCCCCCCTTAAGATGAACTTAGGAAGTAGCTAAAACACTAAGGAAAAGATGCATGAATGCATATATGGGTCTCGACAACAAGGCCTGATCAGGTACCCGTGTACAAATGCAATGAATGAGAAAGAGGAGAAAACCCAGTGGGACAAAACCCCCCTTCAATGAGATGACCTACTGCAAAGAAGCACTAGAAGAAAACTGGTGGAGTAACACTAGAATCCTAAATCTGGAAAGCAAGGAAAGATACCTCTGTTTACAAAAAACCATATGAGAGTCATTGAAGAACTCAGGCGGAATCATGATAATGCAACAACAAACCCGATGCTAAGGAACACTAGAAAACTTCACAAACTGGAACAACCCTAGAATCTATGAAGCAACAGTAGATGAATAAATGATGGCCCCCATAAGAGGGAATGATATGATGAAAGAATTTGGAAGCTATGTGTATCTCGATGCCGATGCTAAACTGTGACTAAAACTGATCCATATGAACAAGTACCATGAAGATTCTAGAACATTAACCATAAAATGAATGGCCCTCAAACTAAGATGTGACACAATGTGAATTTGATGTGATTCAGGATCATTAACCATAGGCTCTTAATCTGAGATGTGAACTGATGCGAACCAAAATGTGTCAAGCTATGAGCAAAATGTGGCCAAAAGAAACTACAGAATCTAGATACAACTCATGTGAGTTGTCATCAATATGAAGATGAGATCAAAATGCATGCAATACAACTACACTCTAATCAGATTATTATGCAAGAAGCCTCCCTGATGGAACTTTATATAAGTTCATTTATTACAATACCCTATGATTGTAAAAGGAGAACATGCAAAACATGCATAAATTAAAGAGAAAATGCAAACCTAGTGCATGAAAACAAAAGATTGAATGCACAAACCAATGTTCACATTTTCCTCCATGATTAAGAAAAACCTTAGATCTGTGTAGAGGATGGAGTCAGCTTTCCGATGTTGCAAGAATGGCGAAAAACGGATAACCGAGGCAAAAGATATGCCCTCCAAAGAAAAAATTGCTTCATCTGAGTTCAGAGACCTACAAAATAAATCTAGAGCAAAATAAAAAAATAGACCTTCACCACTAGATTAGGCTCAAAACCAGCTTTCCAACAATATCTTGTTTGCAAAAAAACAAACCGTATGCAAAAGTTATGCCTGATTTCATGAAAGTGCTCCACAAGGGCCAATATGACGTGCAGGTAGCACAAGGGGCTAAAAAAAAAGCCCCTGGTCACCTGGGCAGACCAAGGGGCTGATGGGCAAGGGGTTGGGCGTGGTCCCCAGTCACCAATGTGACCATGGCTGAAGCTGGTGGGGCGCTCAAGGGTTGGGCGCTTGGCGCTTGGTCCTCCACATGACCAGTGGGAGCTAGGTGCAGGGCGCTTGGTCCCCAATATGACCAGCCCTACTGCTGGAGGAGCCCGTGAGGGTTGACGGTGGGAGTCAGCGACGGGTCAGTGGAGGTGGCTGGTAGGCGGCACTGCGATGGTCATTTGGTGGCTGAGTGGTGGCTGCTCGGCGATGGCTAGTATTTGCACTGTGAGAGCAGATTTTAAAGTGCTTTTTATATTTTTTATATTTTTTTTTAAATCTATGCCTCAAACTATGTGCTAGGAGGTCGTACGGCCTCCCTAGCAAAAAAAAAATCCTCCCAAATCAACTGCTCCAAAATTGACCAAACGACGATGATCTTAGGGTTTTTGGCGGCAAACGCGATGGTGACCTCCGTTTGTGCCCAAAATGCGCAAAAATTTGGCTACCCCCAGATCTTGCAAAAAATTCAAAGCTTGAAACCCTGCAAGATTTCTTCAATGATGACCAAAATCAATGAAACAAAGTCAATCCTATCTTTTTCCAGGCTCTGAATCCAATGGAGATGCCCGTCTGATCCAAAATGCTTCATAAATAAGCTCAAGGCATGAAACCCTAGAGGAACCTCGAACGTGCTCTGAATGAATTTCTCCCAAAAACTGAGGAGTTGCAAATCAAGGCTCTAATACCATGTTAGAAACCAAAATCGACATGCAAACCAGAAAATACCTTCCACAAGAGAAAAACAAAAAGCAGAGCAATTTGCATTAAGATGTGCAAATGAATTGTATTTAGGAAATGAGGAATTACAAGAGAAGAATTGTTTTATAAAAGAAATGTATGCATAACCCTAAAAGGAAACCCTAGTGTGCACACTTAATAATTAATTTAAATAATTAATTATTAATGTGCCTAAGTTGAGCTTAAGTAACTAAAGTGATAAGTGACTTAATTAATTAACCAATATGATTAGATTAATTAAGTGAAATAACTTATTACTCTAACAAGTATTACCACCAAAGGGAAAATTGTATACCAAGAAAATTCACATCATTAAGGGACATCAAGCCTAATATCACCACAAAGGAGACACTACATAAATTGAGAAGGCCACACAACCATTGATAAGGTCACACTTTCTAGGAGATGTATATTATCATCTCTAAAAAGGGACCATTTCTTATACAAATAATAAGTGAGCGACTATATGCCCCCCTTAAAATGTTAGTACACACTTGCTACACTAATATTTTAAGGAGATACAAATAGATCCCTTGCTAGAGGCAATGTACCTAAAACAAGGCTACCTAACCCCTTGCCCCCCCAAGTGTAGGGACAAAGATGAGCCAATATGGATGACTATTCGCTGCTCCTTGCGAGATGAAATATGATTGCATAAAGCCTAGTTTATACCCCCATGCATGGTAGTGAGTATGTTATGATACTATTACCTAGTTCTGCTTCTAGCTAAATCAAGTAACTTATTGTTTCTTTTGTGTTTGCATTTAAACATTAAAAGATACATCATTTTCTGCTAAATTTCATTTATGTGCATAAAGGAGATTGTCAAAACATATTGCATTATTCTAGTTTTGCAATTGAATAAAATAAGAAGGAGAGCCAACATATATTGCAAATGTAATTTTTATTGATGATCATAAGTGTATAATGTCCCTCACAAGCCGAGGGACTAACTAGTTTAATGCTTATAAAGAAAAGACTATACGCTTATATATAGAAAGAAGGAAATGCACATAAAATGAAAAGGGACCCGTCATTGCCTAGTGGAATGACGAATCACATTGGCTTGGTCCTGCCTCATCTCGGTCTTTCTCGTTGTCCTGCTTCTGTTTGGCGCTCTCCTCGCTACTCCTAGGTTTCTTGCATCTAAAAAAAGAGTGTTGTTGGAGCAATGAAAGGCCACTGATCAAAATATGTGCAAAACATCCATAAACGTGTAATATAATGTCCATAAGCATTAAAATAGACAGCATACCATAAGTGTCTAGGAAAACAAGAAAAGAGTAATCAAACACACCTATAATATGCTTTATTTATCTAACTTGTTTGTTCCTTGTGCAGATTTAGGACAAGTTTTTGTTACTATTCTGATTCAACTAATTACATCATGTGGGGTAAAATGTGGCTCCCACAAGGGTTGAGTTCAACATGCTGCCCTCTTATGTTTTAGGAGGGATAGGAAATTGAGCTCCTTGATCAAATTGATAATCTAGATCAATTCTTGATGCATTAAATCAATATGGAATCACACCAGTTGATCAACTTTCATTATTAGATTTAAAAGATGCAACAAATAATGTGAACTATCAAGGAGTTACTCTTCATCTTTTCACAATGAAATTAATCAATAGGCTACCATCATGCCAAAAAGGGGCAGTATTTTGCTGGATGTCTTTCAATCTTTTTAAGTGGATCCAATATCTATTTTATTAAAGAAGCAAATGATTTATGTGATGCATCAATTTCAATTACGCATCCATTCATAAATAATGAAGGAGCTATCAAGTCATGTCTAAAACCATCATGAGTCATATGGGGCAGCAAATAAGAACAAGAACAGTCATGAATTTTTGCATGGAAGACATAATTCAACTCATCTCACTTCAATCCTATTGAACAAGCACACATCACTTAGGATTATGAGTTTTTAGGTCACCACCATAACTGACATATGTTTGCCCAGTAGAATTAAAACAAGAGGAATGACAATGGCTTTTAAGAGTTGAAAAGTTAGAAAAAGGCATTCCTAAGGGAATAATCAGGAGAACAACAAATCATGCTACATCTCATGAAAGAACATCAACAATGAGTGCATGCTACAGGGCAGCAAGGGGAGCTTTCTTAGTTTCAAGGTAGAGCTATCAAGCATTGTCAAGATACAATCAACATGCCATGAATCTGAAATGGTGGGTAGAAACTTCATTGAAGATGCATTCATACATGTTATGAACATCATAGCATGCAAGGATAAGTAAACAAAGTCATGACAGAGAGTGACAAATATCACTCAAAGCAAGAACATGGAAAACCTCAAGTGGACAGTTAAAGCATGCAATCAAGCAACATGGACTAAATTGCTATGAAGAGTCACATGACATAAATTAAAGAGAAGGTAAGTGTATTCAATTTTTTTTGTACCTGTGAGTACAATATGTGCAATTACATTAAAATATAGTGACTTCAATACATGGGAAAATTATTGAATGCATAAGCATAGTTCATTGAATACTCAAACCTTAATGAAGTGAACATGTAACAAGATGTGCTCCTCTATTTTTGACATGTCAATCAGTTGAAAACATAGTCACCATAGCAGCCCATGCATATGAGAGCAACCCTTATAAAGTGGAGAAATCAAATGAAGGTGTGCTAGACAATGAAAGAAAAATCACAGGTGGCATCCCTCTCAGAGGAGACACTAACAAGTGATGTAAGACAGTGCACAAATGAAGAGGCAACCACACAGTCATTTGATGCTATAGGACAACAAGTATCAATGGACAATCATCTATGACAAAAGTATTGCAATCATGGAAAAATGATCAGCCATATACATTAGGAGACCACACATAAAAGAATCAAATGGTGAGAGATGAGGTACTGAACATGTTTTTTTTTTGTATCCAAGATGAATATCATTCTTTTAATATTGTTTCTTTTCAAATGGTCAAGTAGGTTGTTGCCTTTTAGTAAGTATAAATTCTTCCATTTAAAGACCAAGCAAGCATGTTAAGAAGGAATCAACAAAAGAGTTCAGTCATTTGATATCAACTCATCAACATTCAGTTACAAGACTGCATTTCAAACAACAGTGAATAAGTGGAACAGTGCATGACCATTACTGTCAGCAAGGAAGTGAACATTTGAAAGCATTGAAAAAGACAACCACGCAGTCATGTGTGAAAATGCTAACCTATGATGTGAGAATCAAAAGTCCTAAAGGGATAGTTCTACAAGCAATCACTTCATCACCATGGTTGCCAATCAATTTCTCTTAAGTTCACACTTCATACTTCTAAGCATGTTTTAAAATATCAACATTGGAAGAAGAACTGACAGTGTGATTGAAGTCTCTGAATTGCAAGAGAAGTGGGTAGTCACTATGCAATCACAGTTAAACACATGGGTGCCTTGAGTAGTAAAAAAAAAGTCATCACAAAGCTTCAGGCCATTAAATGACAATTATCAGTGGACAATCACATTCATAGCAAAGAGAAGTTCAGTGTCATGAAGAGAAGATAGTGACCATGGAGTTCAAAATATGAAGTCACCAATGTGCTAATAACAACAAGAATGCAAAGGATAAAAAACAGAGCCTTCATAATTCTCAAGAAGTGGCAGAATGGAAAAGATGTGAAATCTCATTCATACTATAACCTTGCATGATTTTATCAACAAAGGACCTATAGAAAGGAGAGTAAATGTTGATTTATCATTTTTTTTTGTACAATGGTGTGAAATCATTTGGTTCTTTTGTTTTCTCCTCAGAAAGAGTGTTTTTCAGGTGGACCCATGTATGTAAATGTGTGAAGCCCAAATCCAATGCAAAGGAATACAAACCCTCGAGTTAGGGTTTCTTTAAAACAAAAAATGCAAGATTAGAAATACCCAGATGCATCATGGAGTTCCTTTCGAAAAAAAAAGGAATGTGTTAAAACCCAATTCATTTTCATGTTGGTGGCCTAGTAAAAATTAGGTTTTTCGTCTCAAAATGCAAAACCCATCTAGGTTTGTTCTAAAATTGCATATTCAGAGATGGTAGAACAAAAGAATGGGGTTTATTTTCCATAAAATCAAAAGAATGCAACACAACCTAGTTATCTCTTCATAGTCGCGGCCTAAAGAAATGGTTTACTTCAAAATTGCAACAAACCCAGAATAAAATTATGTGTTTCCCATCTCTGGCAAAAGAAAAAGGATAATATTATGCCATATTTAAGAGATAAGCACAGATAAAATGATAATATGGCATTGGAGTTCAAAGAACAGAGGAAATCCAAATAACAAAACCCTAGTCACTTCTTCATGGCCGTGGCCTAAAAATATTATTCTTCTTCAAAAGTCAAAAAAACCATATAGGGATTGTTTATAAGATGCAAATACAGAGAAAAAAAGATAAACTTTCACCTTTTATCACTGGTTGAGCTCGAAATGACCTTTATTTGCAAAAAGAAAGTGAAGAATTCATCAGAAAAGATCTTACCTGAGCTCGAATGGCTCATTTTTCATGAAATATGCAGGCATTTCACTACTGAAAAAGCCTGCATATTAGCTTCAAAGAACCTCAATCATGGCAGCTAAAACAAAAGAATAACCTACAAAGAAAAATGGAGTTAAAGATTTGCATCAGAAAATGCTTATGGTCGTGGCCTTGATGCATGAAATGGCCAAAAGAATGGAGAGAAAGCCGGATTTGGTTCAAGAATCACAATTACCTCTTGTTTCCTAGTGGAAATCACTTGAATCTATCAAGAAATCAGTCAGAAAACCATTTTCTAGTGCTCTCATCTAAATCCCATGGCAGCCAGAGTGAACTCTCTAGAAGTTTGATGGAGAAAATTAATTAACTTTTGCTTTTTCCATTGTTTCTGTTTAGAGTTAGAAACCCGATGGAGGTCAACCAAGGTATTTTACCTTGTGTTTTAAAAATTTCAAAGCACAAATTAATATGCTACGTGGGCTAGGAGATGAAGTTTTATACCTTAGGCAATTTTTCCTTGTATCACATTTTGAAGACCAACCATGTGCCTTAGTGAATCTTTTGTCTCTTTGAAATATGCTAGGTCTTTCAAGACTTTGGAGTTTCCTTCTAACCCTTCACATTGACCAAGCCATAATTGACCATTTTTGCATGTGTTGATATAAAATGCTAACCAAGTGATAGTCATAAGTCACCTTTGGCTTCTAAATGCAGAGACAGGGGTGAGTTAGATTTTTATCAATGCCTTGGAGGAGTTTAAGTTTGCTTGAATGATTTTACAAGCATTTGGAGTGTATCATTTATTTTGCATTTTTTATCAATTGTAAAACATTATTTAAGTGATTTGCAAATCACTTTATTTAATGCAAATGTTGATGTAATCCCAAAGAGGTGGTGGGGCCTCTTATTTTGCATTTGTTTGTGAAATGTAAAATGGTTTGATTAAGTGATGTTTATGAATCACTTAATCAAAATTATTATTTTAAATACAAAATAGAGTCTTGTGCTTTTGCAAAAGCACTAAAAGTGTGGGTCAAAGCTCTTGGAGACACAATGATGACTAGCAGACATGGGAAAGGTGTGGGAGGTTGTTTTGGACTATTTTTGGAGAGAGTGGGCTATTTGGAGGCAATTTTGTCACATTTTTAGTGTGACTATGGTCTTGGCTTGACCTTACTTCATGTGGAGGACAGTTTGGAGTGATTTTAGAAGGTTCTTTTTGGCCTTTTCTGCTGCATCCGACCAAAACCTTCTAGATGGACTTGTGTGAAGGAGTTGTTTTGATTTTCACTTAATTAACTTCAATCTTTGTTGTTGAAGTCAATTCTTTCTTTCCAACAGAGTGATAGATTGATTTATGGAGTTGTTTTTTCAGCAATAGTATTGTAACTCAAAGACAGATTTGTATACTAGTGAGTACTTTGAATCAATGATATTGAATATTTGCCTTCTTATTTCATGTTTCATTGTGTGCATTTAGTGGTTGATTAGATTACTTGTGAAATTTAGCTTTTCCTTGTAGTCTTGTCTCATTGTTAAGCACCTATTTAGCATAATAGTGTATTATTGCAAGTTTTAAGTTGTGTTAGTAAATGCAAAGTGCTTTTGGTTGTGAAATTTTTTCCTTCTAAGAGTGCAGTTGAAAAACCTCCTTATAAATTACTTATGCAAGAATGCATGTAAAGATGAGTTGTGTAAACCAGGATTTGTCACTGTTTTGAATGTGTGAAGGCTATTTGCGGATCTTAGTTAGTTTTTTGGTGTATCACCCTTTGTCGTTTTAGTTAATTTTCATTTTCAAGTATCTTTTTACTCTTTCCTCAAGAAATCATTAGTTTAGGTGACATAAAAAGGAGAGCCAACCCATAATCTCGAGGTCTACTTTCATAATAGGATACCCACAACCTGAAAGTAGTCCCATGTTAGTCCAAATTTGCTGAGTTTTTTCACAACTTGGTAGAGGGGTGAAAATTTGGATCTCTAACAGATACTGCAACTACTACATGGCAAGGAGAAAAGTGCAGATATGTTAATCTATCATTCGATCAATTTGATAATTGTAAGGATCAAATTCTTCCAATTTCTTCTTTAAAGCACAACACTCATCAGTAGTATGTTTGAATATTCTATGATATGCACAATAGGATGTATTTTTATTCTTCTACTTAGTATCTCTTCGTTCACGCACATGTGGTAATGTAATGTATCCCAAGTTTAGAAGTGTAGCTAAATTACACTCGGTCTCTAATAAAGGATGTGGAGTAGGTGACATAACTTTCTCAATAGGACCATGGACTTTGTATGGCTTAGTCGGTGGAACAAATATTTGATGTAAAGGTGGGGGAACTTGGTAACCTATTCCTTTCGTGTCTCTGGATGGTGTTTGTTCCAACAAGGAATGAATTTCATGTTCTTTCTTTATGTTGCATCCTTGTTTTTTAGGATTTTAAAACCTTGGCCATAGCATTGCTCCAAGCTAAGAAGTGTGTTTGTAACTTTTTTCTCATATGATGGGCGATTGGGTGATATGTTTTCCTTATGATTTGTATTGATAGGTATTTCCATGTGCATTGGTTGAGGTGTGAATTGCAAGTCACTTTCCTTATGTAATGTGGAAAACATATCAAGTGGTGGCATGGTAGGTGGTGTTGATCGTTGATATGGGTAATTAGGCCATTCCATTTAAGGACGAAGGGCCACATTGTTCTCAAGGTTGGGCAAGACATTGTTTATAAATTCATTAATGATGTCCTCTTCTCTCCACAGGATATCTTCATTAAGAAGACATGAGTTGGGAGATGAAGGATCATGAGTTTCATCATTAGAATAAGGGTCATTGCCAAACACACAACTTGAAACATTAACCAAGGATTTCAAGGAAGTCAACATCTTATAAAAACATTGAGCCATTATGACCATATGATGCTTGCACTGAGATTCAAACTATCGTGCAACAGGTAACTTGAAAACAAACAACAAATATTGACAGAGGATTCTGAGAGATCTCTGACACAGGAATTTGAGCCACAAAAAGCAAGACTAGGGAGCCCAGGGTGCCTATGTCATGGGCAAGGTATTACAAAATTCAAAGTTTGTTTGTAATACTGTTTAAGGTTTTTGTGTATGTGTGCAAATAGGTCAAACAATGAATGTTTTTCTAGAATTTATTGAATTTAAGACTATGTAACACAAAATGTAAATGTGCAATAATGTTTGTGAATGCAATTTCTAGTAACAAATAACTGATTCTAATATGCAAAATTCTGAAAATGATAATGTTGATATGCTTTTTTGAAACAAAACAATGTGAATTTTCACCTTTTAACTATATGCAAGATACCTAAATGCAGGCAATGACACTTTCATTTTTTGTTTATAGATTTTAAATGACCTAATGCAGATTTGTGAATGCAATTGAGATGTAGATCTAAGCTAAAATGACTAAAATAAACCCTATCATAACCTATGATGCAATATGATATGCAATTTTAAAAAAAAAATTATGCTTTTTATGATGCAAAAATAAATGCCTAAATGAACAATACAAAGCAATGTAATGAAAAACCTAGATCTAGGATGAATTGCTTCAGATTTCAGAAGGTATGTGATGTTAACATGTCAGGTTCACCAAAATGAAATGTAGAAAAATGTGTGACCCATTAGGGGAGATCTCCCTTTGTGGGGGTTCGACACCTTTTTCCTATTTCATTAAAGAGAGAGAGTTTGATTGGATTTGGACAAGATGTACAATTGACTTACAACCTAAAAGGTGAGTCAACTTGCCCTTGACCAAATCTGAAAGTAGCCTAAGGATGAAATGCAATTATTCAACTAGCCTAATGATGCAAATGACTATTCTAATGCAAAAACAACATATATGGAAAATCACAGAGGAAATCATACTACTGAAATGGACTGAACAAGACACTGTGCACTTGTGGTATAAATTTGAGTCTGATTTTGCGGGACGTTTCCTCCAGGGGCACCACTATCCGTGTTGATTGATTTTAGATCTATTTTTGTAGTTCTATGGTGCCAAATTAGAGTTTCCCTGCTTCACTTGTCGTATTGTTGAATCACTATCAGATAATTCTATAACTAAGTTTTTGTGAGTTGTCAACATGTAGGGTTTGATTGCAATAATGAATAATTGACCTTCAAGCTTCCTCCAATCCTCTTCAAACCTAAAACATGCACATTCAAAGAGAGAAGAAAGGTTGTGCCATTTAGGGGCTTGCCTAAGTCAAACCCCATGTTAGTGTTTACACTTCCACAATGGCAATGTCAATGATAAAAAGGAATGATGAATCAAAAAAGTTCTGCAACTCACCACCCTTCAATGCCTTCCTTGAAGGACTGAAGTCATACAAATCTCCTCAAGGCTTGAGTCTTGCTTGCTTGAATTGCTTTGAAGACCTATAAGGGTTAGATTTCACAAACAATATGCAAACATAAACATGAACAAAATCACATACACTTTGACATGATGTTTGGATCTTGAATTGTTGCAATAAATCACTGAAATGTTGTTCTTGAACTTGTTTGATAATGCTCTTGACAATAATTCTTGCTCAATAATGCATGTTAGTTTTCAAATAGTGAAATGACTAGGTATTTATACACAATTATTCTAATTTCCCAAAAATTAAATCCTGATAGCCGACTTTAGATATTTGAATTTCAAATAATAAAATGTTGACACCGACATATTTGAATTTGGATGCAAAATAGGGGGACATAGGAACCCTAGGCACCAGTGTCCTAGACCTATTTTTTGAGAATTAAGGATTCGGGGACAAAGTATTTAATGAATGCATTTGTTTTGTGCTTGCAATTTGTTGAAAAATGATAAAATGGGCCACAAAATGCGTAATTTAGGAAAGTGGGCGTTCAATTAGGTCCAATTACTTAAGGGGGAGCAAAACATAGTGTGAAACTATCATGGGTGACAATTTATGATGCTACACCAAATATGAGACATTGGCTATTTAGGCTATGGCCCCATCAACCAATAAACCACAGGTAGCAAGGAATATTGGAGAGTTGACAAGGAATTTAATTATCAAAAGATTATCAGATACTTCAACTCCCCAAGGCAACTACTTTAGTTGTAAACCCTGCATTGTTTAGTGAAGTTGCTACCAAAAATCTTCAAGTCGATTATGACAAATTGCATGCAAATCACTTAAGGTTGATGATGGAATACAACAAAGTGCAATCATTGCTACCCTTGATAGAAAGTGCTCATTCCAATTGTCACCACCCCACAAACTCAATAGATGTACAAACGTAGGACAAGGATGTTATGTCCTTGAATCTTAAGGAGTTGGAGAAGCAATTTAAAGAAGCCAAAGAGGATAGGAAAAAAAGAATAACTAATTTGGTTGATGACCTAATTGGATATAGGTTATCAAAAACAGTCAAAATGCTTGAGTACGCATGGAAAAGGTATAACAATCTAAGGAATGCCTATGTGCAATATTTATAGCACAAGATAATCTAAAAGATGTTATAGGCAAATGGATTCCAAGAACGAAACTAATGCAGCAAGCCTACAAAAGTTCCATGTTTGACCCCAAAATTCCAAGTATTGTAGGCGCACATCAAATGATTGGCTTACTAGGTTTAGTAGCATCATATCAAGAAAAAATAGAGCAACAATTGAGAAGCAAGTTTAAGTTCCTAGAAAATATTGAGAAGAGCATGTCGAGTATTTTAGACAATAATGGAATTATCAAGCCACTCAACAAGTGGAAGAGAGAATTTGGCACTATGGTTCCTTCTCTCTCGTCATTCATTTGTTCTAGTGGGGAACCAGACTCATTATTATTGAATAATATCTTGGATGAGTTATTTGAATTGGAATCCAACTTAGACAACTTTAGTAGGGATGCAAAAGCAATTTTGGATGCAAAATGTAGTGATCACTTGGAAATAATTGCAAAAGTATCAACATTTCAATGGCCTACAAAGAAGACTTTTGTATCCTAGATGGAAAAATATGATGAATAGTATTGAGTTACATTTCAATCGATCATTAGGTCCTAATGACAACATCCTAGTTAGATAGATGACAAGGTGGATGGAAATTTTGGTTTTCACAACATTGTGGGGTGATTCTGAACATCCAATTTCAACTTTTTGGCTTCTAGCAGCCCTTATAGGTTCCAGTTTTGAGCTTTCAACGATTTCAACATCTTCTCCGAGTAGTTAGCAAGGGAATATTCTTCTAATGGGTTTTGTTCACATTTTGTTGTAACAAATTTGTAAAAGTGTCAAATGAAATATAAGGCATGTGAGTCATGTGATTGGCTTGTGACTTGCATGCTCACCTGTTCTATTTAAGGGGACTTGTTCGACCTTGTTGTAAAGGATTTTGGACTTTTTAATTGGGCGGGTCTTGGTTTAGAGAAGTTAAGTCTTGTCTAGGTTAGAGAGAAGTTAGTCTATAAATGTATTTTTTTGTAATAGCAACACATTTCAATAACAGACACATGAGTATATACTTTAATTGTAATTGTCTCCTATGTATGATTCAACATTTTCTCATGAATAAAATGTTCAAGGATCTTTGAGTTCATCTTTGCAAATTTGTGCAATGAATGTTTTATTAATGGTTTTTGTTCAATTAATGGGTTAAACTATCTTTAATGGGATACTAAGAGTGTTGTGTTGTTCAGGGATTGTTAAGTATAATTACAATTCAAGGCATACGTAGGATGCCTATTGTAATGCAATAATATCAATCATCCATCGAATATGTTTTAAAATGTTGATCAAGGAACATTTAGAAAGTTATATGACTGTAACCTAGAATATAAGGCATCAATTTGAGCAATTAGACTTGTTCTATATCCAAAGAAGCTCAAAATAATAAACCTCAAATTATCTTTAAGTTATTTTTAATTATTTGGTGTTCTCATTGCTAGGAGTCTAAAGTATATAAGGAATTTAGCCAATTGTTGTATTAATTTTACAAATCGTTGTCATAATATATGAGAACTAGTCTGTTATTTCAATATTACATTACAATCATCAATTATGCTTTGATATTAATAAAAGGCACACCCACCTAAGTCTACAAAGCCTAAAGTGTAGAAGGGTTGTGAAACCCATGTTCATTGGCCAACACCCTACAACTCTTGATCATTAGAAGTGACCATTCTATAGAGAATTATAGGCATCAGCTAGAGAAACCAACATGGATATTTAAGCAAATTAATGTCTAACCCTAGCATGGAACATTAACCCTAGGCGCAAAGAGTATTTAGGAATCTTTGTGGAACTTCGATTATTTTATATATTACCCTAGGACAAATAATATGGGAAAATAATTGGACATACAAGTTTTTGTTGATGTGAATTGGAATAGACACTTAAACAATAAGAGATATACAAGCAACAACATATTCTCATCTACAACCTATCATGGTTTGAAGTAAGCACAATCAAGAGGATATGATAAGGTGTGGCTTGAGGGTGACTCCCTCAATATCATTAATTATCTTGGGAAGTTCTCTTATCCTTCGTGGACGGTGGAGGCACTCATTAATGATGGTATAAATATTGTGGAATCCTTTGATCAATGTCATGTCTCACATGTTTATAGAGAAGGCAATAGGTTGGCTGATTTTTTCGCCAATTATGGGGTGAATGATTCAATGGTTTGGGGAGAACATGACCTTCTTCCCCTAGAGTCTCGCTTAATTATTCATTATGATGCTCAAAAGTGTTGAGTGGAGTGCTCTTTTTATGATGGTGTGTTGTCACATGTCCCTTACGTGGCAATTTGTTCTAAGGTGTAACTCACCTAGAGGAAAGGTCAAGCGGTATAGTGTGGTGGCTCGAATGACTAGGCCTCCTTGTCTCATGATTTCACTCTGCCACATTGTCCAATCCACACAGATTGTGGGTATCCAGGAAGCCTTTGTCTTCTCGAGGTTTCCTATTTTCCATTGCAAGATTTCTAAGTTTATTCGGCTTTTCTGCAAATTATTCCTTTTGTTGGGGTTTTTGCCTATTGCAACCATGGGAGGAAATCAGAATAGAACGGAGCCCAAATCTTGCGACACTGTGAAAGCTAACAAGAGGGTGTGAGAATTGTTGGAAGTTGGGGGAGTCACCCTGTATATGGAAAAGTTGCACGGGTTCGATGTGAAGACCTCATAGGATTTTCTAGAGGGTTGGCATAACAGGGTGCTAGAAATAGGGGGAAAGGAATTTACTATCACTAAGGACCTCATTGCCAAAATTACAAGCTTATCGACTGATGGGAAGAAATTTTACAAAGATAAGAATGAGTCTAGTCCGGCAATGGATGCTTTTTTCAAATACAAGCGGAGGAAGTTGGAAAAGGCGAAATGTGGCGGCTATCTTTGATCTTCTCTCAAGGAAATTTGGAGAGATGTCACGGAGGAGATAATGAGGTATTTTACATTGGATGGCTGCTTTTATGTTGTTTCTGGGCATCATTTTGTCTTACTGAACCATTTTAGGCATAAAAAGAGTGTCATTTCCTTACTATCTCTTGGTCTCTCTCGAAACTGGTATAAGGGATCATAGATGCAATCCCAAATACCCTATCCTCCATGAAGGTCTTATTGTGTTGATTACTAAATATGTCAAGGCTTTTATTCTCCCTACCCAACCTAATGCTTCTAATGTTGGGAGAAAAAAGAACAATTTGGAATATGTTACAGGGTCTGAGGAGGATTCTGAGGATGAAGACTACTCCCCTAGGTCTAAAGCTTCCTTGGAAGGTGAGTCGGAGTCTCTTGCTGTCTCAGATGGTAAGAAGAGAAAAAAGAACCAATCCCCTGCTCCCTCCAAGGATGATGAGTATATCACTGGTGATGAGGAAGAGATTGTGAAGTCCTGCCAAAAGCCAAAAGCTATGAAGGGATCAGGTGGCAAAAAGAGGAAGGTCAATGGCAAGAAAAGAAAGAAGACTCAAACCTCGATTTCCTCAAGGGCAGATGAGTATGATATAGGAGATGTGGTTGAGGTTGACCGGCCTAGCTTGAAATGTAACCCTGTGAAGGGGTCGAGTGGCAAAAAGATGAAGGGGACTGCGATGGAAAACTTGTGCAAGGAGGATTTGGTTAAAAAGGGTCAGTCGGGGGTCTCCCCTATTCCTAATGTGCAACATAAAGAGGGACAGCAGAGGAAAATTTCTCCTGTGAACTTAGAGAGGGATGAGCAGTAGGATCTTGTCGGCAACCTGTCGCATGTTGAGCACTAGGTGGTGAAGCATAATGTGGATAAAGGTGTGGCGGTTTTTGCTCAAAAAGGGAAGGTGACTTTGAAGAATGCTTCAACTAGCAGTGACTCTGAGGAAGATTATGTTGTTGACAAAGATGGTTTTAATTTTAGGAGGGAGATTATACCTGATTATCTCGGTCTAGTTAAGGAGAGCTCCCTTTCCTTGTTTAAGCTTTTTAAATGGGTTTTCATGAGATGAATTCCACTAATGTTTGGGTCAGAGCTATTTGTACTAATGTTGATGAGGCCTCCTCTTCTAAGGGGCCAAATATGCAGGCTCAAATTAATAAGGTGCAAGTTGAGGTCAATCAATTTTTTGATACTCTCAAGATGGTTGTTGATGAAATGCTCAATATAAAGAATGCCTATGAGCAAAAGTTTGTTACTATTGAAGGCAAGTTGGAGAAGGTAGTGGAGGTCAACAAACATGCCATGCGCAATGAGGCTGAGGGATTGTGTCTTCTAAATAAGAAGGCTAGGAAGTGTTTGGGGGACAGGTCTAGAAGAAAGACATGGTGGCTAATGGTGGTGTGCAGCATAAGACTACTAGTGATATCAGGTCTTCTACTTGTACCCGCAACAAGACCAATCTTAATGCAAAGGCCGGTATTCCTACTGATGAAGTGGTGGAAGTAATGAATTTCCATCAAAAAATAATTGATAGTGATCTTGAAGCTGCAAATATTTTGAAAAGTCTTTAGTTTGTTTCTATTTTTTGTGCCTTTTTTTGGTTGTTTGTGTGCTGGTTTTTGGTTGCTTGTTCTATTTTTTATTATATGATGAAGCAGCAACTTTTCTTGTAAAGGGTTTCGGGGCCCCTTCAAAACATGTTTTTGCTATAATCAAAAACAATATATTCTCCTTATTTGGGGGAGTTGTTAGCTAGATGAGTAAGAGACAACAAGTTGTTTCTTTTTCCACTAGTAAAACAAAATATATGGCTTTTACACATGCTTGTAAAGAAACAATATGGTTACATAGATTTACTTGAATATGGATTTTGTAAATGAGATACTGAAAATCAATTGTGATAATCAAAGTATCTTTGGTTTATCAAAGAAACCTACTTTCCGTGCTTGTATGAAGCATATTAATGATCAATATCACATTGTTTGGATATGGTTGAAGATAGAAAGGTGATTATAGAAAACCTCAACACCTTGATGAATACTATAGATTGTCACTAAGTGAGCACTAAATTTTATTTGGTGTAAGAAAGCTATGGGGATCTCTCCCCTTGACATTAATTGCTTTACTTGATAATTTTTTTCTACTTTCACAATATATACAACAAATGGGATAATGTTAGGACCAAGTGCATTGCACACTTTGTAATTCCTAGTTACAATGTTTAAGACATTACACTGCTTCTAGATTGTAATAGTAGGATTCTAGAGAGACGTTGCAATAAACTAATGGTGTATGTGTAAATGGTCTCCATGGGACCCATAAGATTCTTCCCAACAAATGTCATGAGGTATAAGAGCATTAAATGAGTTATAATTTTGACTAATCTCTTTGAAATTGGTGCTCACCTTGGGGAAATTTAAGTGTCACAATTTCTATCAAGATTTTTTCTTGCACAATGCCCTTGGTGTGGGGGGATCCTCTTGCATGCAACTTCTCTTTGCGTGTTTTACATTGGGACATGTGCCAATTGATTCTTTCCATGGTCTTAAATACCCCTTGGTGGTTTTGCTTAAGCCAAAATTCTATAAATTGAAGACTTTGGTCAATAATTTTGGCATCAAAAGATAGGAGAATGTGGAGGTGTTGTTTATTTGCACTAAGAGTGAGAAAGTTGATGCAACATTAGATTGATGGATCCTTTCATTGTATTTGTCATCTTGTTTTAAGATTAATACAGTGAGAGATGTGTATTTAGTCTTGAGTTTTTCTTTAAAAGTTTCCCCAAAGTATATCTAGTGTCAAACTTTGTGTGGATGCTATGTTGTTAATATCATTTTTAATCTAGTACCTTTTTTATGTCTAATTTATATCAAACATCAAGATCATATTTAACTATATTGTTTCTAATCATAATTGAATAGCAAAGAATAGGATGATGAGGTTGGAAAAAAGTCTCAAAATTTGACTATCTTTAAAAAATGTGGTTGAAATAATGGTGGTTGAAGGTATGTTGTGGGTTTGTGTTAGTACATAATGATGATAATATGTATGTGTGAATATGGATTATGGTCTAACAATAATAAATAGGGAATTTTATATTTTTTTAACTTTTAAGAATGATGCATGTGAAATTTGTACACCCCAATTTACAAAACTATATGACTACTTAGGAAATTATCTGATAATACTTCATTTAATGTATGTGAGGTTTGGTTGATGTAATTGCTTGCACCCCTCCTCCCCCCCCCCCTAAAATTTAATGTGGACCACTATAATCTAGCTATAGAAAATAATACTCTTTTATTTTTCTCACGTGTTTCCTTTTTGTGGCTGAAATAATTTTATGTATGAAAATAGAGAGAATTTAAGATGGCACTTAAAGTATGTGAAATGCTAAAAATAAGTGTCTAAGAGTGGAAGGTGAGATTATCCTAAGAAGTGTGCTCAAAATAAACCATCTTTCCTTTTCTCCATATTTTTCCATTATGGTTTATATAAGTTAATTGAAAGTAATACATTTTCCCATGTTGCTTCTAATTTCAGTTATGTTTGAGTCTAAATGGAATGGGCTTATCTTGCAAAGATTTTGCCTGCAGTTTCTCTCCAACACAAAAAGGAAATGGGTTGGGTGAGAAAGACTGAATGGAGGATTGTTAAATACAATTAAGTTCTCAGGTTATACTTTATGCCTTTGTGCTTTGCATGCCATAAACTCATTGGAAAATTGCATTCATTCTACAACACATGATATATGTAAGCCTTTGTTTCCATTCTTTATGCCTAATACAACATGGTTTATGCAACAAATCTTTTTGCAAATTATCAAAGTCTAATATAGTTTCCATGCATAATGCAATTCAAAAAAAAGATTTGTAATATAATAATCATTTATGAATAAGTATAATAGAGTGATTAGAGTGGAACGATGTGTTGGACTAATCACCAACGTCTCCCTTTGGATTCAGGACATGGACTAACCGCCTCCCATGGATCCGCTTATCTCTAGCATTTGTATCGAGCATTAATAGGTTGATCTTTTGGCGCAACAGCAAATGTGTTCCAACAAATAGTATCAGAGTCGGGTCATGGGTTTGAACCCCCTTGGGTGATGCTAAGGGAGAGATTGTTGGACTAATCGCCAACATCTCCCTTCGGATTTGGGACATGTACTAACCACCTCCCATGGATCCACTTATCTCTGGCGTTTGTATTAGGCATTAATAAGTTGATTTTTTTGTGCAACAGCAAACATGTTCCAACACGATGATCGTAAGAAAAAGATGAATAAATCGATTGAGTAAAGATTTCCTTTCCTTCAAGAAATTTGTGTATCTCAATAAGTTAGGGCCACAAAATGGTTTGTGCCTTTATGAATTGCTTACAAGCAATATATTTTCCCTCTATACTTTTTATCTACAATCTCTTTTGGTTTTCCTAAAAGGTGAATCTGTATGGATGTGTGACCACTAGTTCTTCATAGTTAGATCTGAAGTTGGTTTACCTTTTGGATGCCCTAGGTCTTCTCATCCCACCCTCTTTTCTTTTTTTCTCATCCAATACTTATATGAGGTTTGGGTGCACAAGTATCCATCTTTGAAGTAGTATGTTGGAAGTGGCGATTCATTGAGAATAAACTATAAAATTGAGAGATGTAGAGATTAGAGACTGTGTTTGAGTGGACACTCTATAATTTGACATGTATACATTCTTATGCTCACTAATAAGAAAGCTGAGTTGTATGAATGGCCTACAAGAACTATATTTTCTCTCTTTATACTTTTTAATTCTCTCTATTTATACTTTTTATCTACAATCATTTTCGGTTTTCCTTAAAGGTGAATCCTATTGACATATGGACGTGTGGCGACTAGTGCTTCATGGTTAGATCTGAATTTATTTTTTAACTTCTACATACCCTAGTCTTTCGGCCCACCCTCTTTGGTTTTTCCCATCCAATATTGATATTTGTTTTGGGTGATTTGAGGTAGCGTATTGGAAGTGTTGATCCCTTGAGAGTGAACTAAAGTTGAGAGAGGTGGAGATAAGAGACCAAGTTTGATTAGACACTCAATAACTTTGTGTTTAAACTTTCTTTTTATGCTCACTAATAATAAAACTCTATGGAGGAGAAGTGAATTTTGTCGAAGATTTTCTTCAGCAAAATATGGAAGTTTTTAAAATGATTCCTTGATGATTGGGATCATGCTAGTTTTTTGTGTGAAAATAAGTTTCTTATGCCTTGTTGAAGGTGATGGATCCTACATTCATATTTGAGGCTCCAACTTGATCTGTATAATATCAGTTTGAGCTAATTTTTTAAATCAATTTTTGTGCTGCTATATGGTCCTCAACAATATTTATCTTTACAAATAGATAAATAATCTAATGTCAAATTAATGTACTTTATATTTCATCTTTATAAAACTAACCAAGAATTATTTCCACATTTCCATCCAAAAATGTTTTTAACTTTTTAAAAATTGCATCTTATAATAGTTGTTTTGCGAGGTTGTATTAAACAATTTATTAATTGGAGAAACAAAATATGAATATTAAACATTAACTCCACAATCACATTTCATAGAAAGGATTTAAGAAAATGCATTGTTTACACATTTCTTTGTTGGGCAATACAGTAGTACAGACTGACTCTACCTAACAGGCATTAAAATGCATCATTACATCATCGATTTGTGTGATCTGAGACTCCTATCTCATTGTCAGTGGATTTGCTCTCTCACTAGAACCATGTTCCAGCATCCTTGAGGCATTTGCATGCTGTGCTCCTGTTTTCTTGTAAGACAAAACTTTGGCTGTCTTCAATGGAAGTGGACCTGAAGTGGTGAAAGAAGAACTTTTATCTATGTCCACAAGATGAAAATAGTCTACAGGTGCACACAGCAGCGTGAAGCAAGAAGGGATGTTTGGATAAAGGAAGATCCATGATAACAATAGCCACATTACCATCAAGTCTACTTCAACTACAAAACACGTTACCCTCCAAAGTATAAAACTGCTTAAGGGTCTGTATATACTTTTGATTCATGATAGAATCATACTAGAAGTCTTTTATTATCACATCCTCAAAGTTGGAACTGATTTCAACCCATCTGCAATATCGGAAGATGATGTTTTAATTTAGCACTGTTTATATTTATTACTATGTATTTGTAGTTAAAAATTATTTTCAGTAAAGAGGAGCTTTAGTAGATATAAGAATTTGAACTGGTTAATCATTCATGCAACTAGAACAACAAGATTCAGTTTCACACAATAATTAGTGGAAATTTTATTTAATAAACATTAGTTTATAAAATTCGGTAGTCGTACTCATAGTTTGCAAACTTGGACTCGGAGAGTACTTGGCAAGCCAAAAAAATTGACTTGGAGAGTACTTAAGATAAACTCAACAAAATACGTCAAATGAGTTTAGTGGGGGCAGCCCCCCTTGTGTGTTCCCTGTTACAATATAGGGTGGGGTCAAGGGGCAGAGCCCTTGCCACCAAGCCCAAATAAAGACCTTCAAAACCACACAAACCTTCATGGTGCACACCATTTATATAATTTTTTAAAAGGCAAAAAGCAGTGCTTATAAAGCCAAAAAAACAGAGTTTTTGCAGTCTAACCCACCTTTTTTTTCCCTAAATTTTGACATGCTGCTTGCACTGCGAGTTAAATAGAAAAACTTGCCAATTTTTTGGTAAGCCTCGGCGAGTAAACCTCACAAAAACTTGCAGAGCAAAACAAAAGGCGAGTACTTGGCAACTTGACAAGTATGTAAACTATGGTTTTACTATTCAATTAATCTGGTTCCCAGTTTGAGGGTAAAAAATGTTTGATATCTACACATCTAAATATCCATTTCCTAATAGCAGACCATCAGAAGAATCTGTTGGGTAAACAAATAGCAGTTGATGCTCCTGGCACATGACATGCAATTTTATTAACATGTAGAAATGATGGTAATTCTTGTAAAGTTCCAGAAACTCGTATGGATATTAGGTTCATTACTTAATCATGAATTAGACTGCCAAAGACAACTAATCACAACAAGAACTAATGCTAATTAATAAATCAGAACCACAAATAATAAAAATCAGAGGAATCGGTATGACTTGTTCTGAAATTACAAATGCCATCATATGATCCATTCAAATGAATGCATAGGAAGATATCTGGCAATACAGTTACTAGGAATTTCGACTGTATTATTTTTAAGGGAGATATCTTTCGATGATAAACTCCTCAATTTGTATTCCTGTATGCCGTGCACTCGCCTGTATACTCAAAAGAACTTGATCACCAACTTTCAAGGCTGACACAGGTATTGCTAACTGTTGTACTTCTCCATCTACAATCAACTGTTTGGATTAGATAGTGTGCATGAACTTGGTGTCTGAAGAATATAGCAAATAAATAGGAATACAATTTGGTTAATCAATCCCAATAAAATACCAGGAGATGGAGGACAAACTAAATTGACTGTTTCTGCATTTTGCAAGAGAATACTGCACCTCGGAACTTCAGCACATTCAATCTGCAAATATCAGGAAAAAAAAATTGTAACTGTTCCCCAACTTCGGGGGCAACTGATGTAAGCCTGGAAAGCAAAATGAAGAAAAGAAATATATTTTTCTATAGTCAGTAATTCTCAAGCAAACTTCTCTAGGATGTTCATCATCAATCTGTGATTCTGTTATATAATTATATTGCCAAAGCTTATAAGAGCAATTTACTTAAATGAAAAACAACTAGTTTCTTGTTTTGAATTTTATTATTTTAAGAGCACTGTGCTTACTAACCGTACCTGGAAAATATGTTGCAATACAGATTACTAATCTATGATGGTAACTGCAGAAGATACAGAGACAAGCAGAGGTTTTCTAGTTATAGAAGGAATGCCAGAAGCTCCTTGGGCTTTTGCCACAGCCATAGCTAACATATTTGAGGTAAAAATTATATATATTAAAATAAAAATAATAAATATATAATAAATTAATTAATAATAAATATTTATAATTTTATAAAAGTATTTATTTATTAAATTAATTATTAAATATAAAATGTACATATATAAATATAATTATAAAAACCTAGCAACTTAGATTGTATTCAACTATCATATATATAAAAACTATGTTGCCGGTTCTGGTACTGGTCCTGGTTCGGTTTATGGATACAGTTCGTGGATCAGGCTAAATTTTTTTGGGGGTTGGGTTCATCCATACAAAAAACATGTAAAAATTGTGTGTGTGTGTGTGTGTGCGTGCGTGCGTGCATGCGTGCATGTGTGTGTGTGTGTGTGTGTGTAGCCTAGAAGCAGAATTAAGATTAAAATATCACATAGCATCATATAAAGTTATACAAAACTACCATAAACTTGAATGTCATTTAAAACATGCATGATAAATATTC
>VDFB02271358.1:929702979-929743782 GCA_007258455.2 Sequoia sempervirens | reverse complement strand
TGCCCAAGTGCTATAGTTGTTTCGTCATTTAGCTGATTGCCCTTTTACTGTAGCTGAAACTGCCTGAAAGCTACCTTCTTGCTTGATGTGTTTGCATCGTTCTTCCTTGGATCAAACAAGCCCGTTGACGATTGGCATCAATGGATTGGTTGCCCCTCATTTGGGTAGACAACTCCCTTATGCTTTCTTCAAGGCCACCCCCTTGCATTTTTGTCCTTGAATTCCTTGGCACAGACCTTCTTATAATGCCGACCCTGTTGGTGGGTGCTAGGGGGAGAGGCGAACATGAAATGAATGGTGACAGGAGTGATGCACTTTTCCTTGTACAGCTTTCTCAATGGGTCTACTTGATAGACCCGCGGTAGACTTCTTGAATCTTCGATACATGAAGTGTTGTAAGTGCTTTCATATACAAATCAAGGAAAATGTTAGTCAAGTTTTGCAAAATCCTTGTTAGATCTATCCATGCATAATCAAAAGATCATAATATTCATATTTGGAGCTCATTTGGACCATAAACATTAATGTAGGCCCAAGGGGGCAGGCAACGAACAAGGGACAACAAATTGGAAAGGAAGTTCTTAGACCTCACAAAACTTAGCAAAACCAAGATTTTTCAATTATAGCGCATGGGAAAAGGGGAAGAAAGAGTGCCTAGAAAAAATTCCTTAACATTGGACTCATTTGAAAAAATCAAAAGCTTGGAAGGGGAAAGTCGGAGGGTCACCGCCCTTTTTGAAAAGTCAATGAGCACATGATGGCCTAGAAGGAAAGTCTCGGATGGCGATGGAGTCCCGAAAACAACCACGGAGGGAGGGAGTCCTAGAAATGGCCACAGAGGGGCCAGGTCGTCGGGGCTCCAGGGATGTTTAAAATGGCCACGAAGGGGCGGAGTCCTGAAAAACGGCCATAGAGGGGCCGGGTTCCAGAGACTGGGTCATTGGGGCTCCACAGATGTTCAAATCGACCATGGAGGGGCCGGGTTCCAGAGGCTAGGTCATCGGGGCTCCACGGATGTTCAAAACGGCCATGGAGGGATGGAGTCCCAGAAATGGCCACAGAGGGGCCAGGTCCCGAAGGTCAGGTCGTCGATGCTCCACGGATGTTTCAAAACAACTACGGAGGGACGAAGTCCCGAAAATGGCCACAGAGGGGCTGGGTCCCAGAGGTCGAGTCGCCGAGGCTCCACGAATGTTTCAAAATAGCCATGGAGGGATGGAGTCCTAGAAACGGCCACGGAGGGGCTGGGTTCTAGAGGCTAGGTCGCCGGGGCTCCATGGATGTTTCAAAATAGCCAAAGAGGGAGGGAGTTCCGAAGGGAAAGTTCTGAAACCATCGAAACTTAACGAAACATTGACGAAACCTTGGCAGTTCACTTAGGTACCACAAAAACATCCCAAATCCATAGGAAACTTGTCCCCAAAGTAAAAAATGTAGAAAAAAGTGAATCAAGTGATCAAGAGCCAAGTTAGCAGGAACAAGACAAAAGGCATAAAAGGGATGGGGGACTTTTTTTCTCCCTCGACTTGAATACCCCAAGTAGGTGAATTTGGTAAAGAGAATTTGATTGTTTGAAGGCACATGACCAATTTGGGCTTGGAAAATGGGGTACACAAAACAAGACAGGAGCAAAGTAGCCTATCGGGAGCGAAAAAAAGGGGGTCCCTGCCTACAGCGGGGCGTGTATGCAAAAAATGCACAACAAATGGTGACTCACTAGGGAAATGCTCCAGAGCATTTTAATGACAAACTGGAATCACGAACCCAGAATCTCTGGTTCTGACCTTCGCGCTAGGGAAAACAAACCAGATGCTCAACCAAAGGATCAAAACCACTAGCCAACCCTACCTTCAGTATGCTAAAAATCCAAGTGTGTGCAATTGTGTTAATTCCCATCCTTCAATTGCTACAGGAACCAAGCTCCATCAAGTTAAGCTATGTATTTTATTCTAACTCCAAAAGCATCCGGGACATTGCCTCCCTGCCAGTTAGGCGTCCATAGCCCTGATGAGGTTGTCATTGTGATTCTCCTGAACATTGCTCTACTGATAGCCAGGCGTCCATAGCCCCAATAGAGTTGCTCAAATACCCCAAAAAAGTTGAATTTTCTCTTTCTTTTAATTTTCAATGTTTTCTTTCTTTCTTTCTTTTCTCTTTTCAGCTCTTTTATTTCAACTCACAAGCATTGAAGCTCACACTCAGGGCTGAGAATCATAGTGGTGCTGGAGTAGAATTTTAGATTTTTCACTTAACTAGACTTCACAAAAGTCCCTACAGTGACCGTCAGATTCTTAAGATGTGTAAGAGCTATAAGATTTTAGAATACATCATAGTCAGACTAAACCAACAACTTATCCTCTTTGAATCAAACACCCAGATCACTTGACGCTAACAGAAGGCCTTCACCACCCACTCTGAAGACTTGATTAGAGTTTGACAAAGAAATACGTAGAACAACCTCAGGCGATAAGTATGGTTGTTTTGTGCACATATGTGCCCAACTAAAAGCAAAGGGACCCCGAGCAAAGCAGCAGCAAAGCGAAAGCAGACAAAAAGAAAACAACCTACAAAAAACCAACTAACCTAAGGAAAGTAGGAAAGTAGAGTATTTATAGGAAACCTATACTACTCAAAACGGGCTATGTACAAAGATATTTACATAGCACTATGTTCAGGCAGGGTGAGCTGACATTAATGTTTACTAGATTTCATAATGCATGCACAAGAAAATGAGCAATCGTTATCATTCTTAACCATGCAAACTTATCTTTATATTTAGAAAAAAGGAAGTTCAACATTGTAGCACTCAAGTTCAATCACGTCATCATGAAAAATCAGAAATTGAGTAGGCTCGTTGAACCCATGGTTAATCCATAAACATGTTTGTTTTCCCTCGTTCCCATAATCAAAATAATAAGTGCAGTTATGAGAAATAATAGGGGCAAGGAAGGATAGAACCTGGATGTCATCACATGGAGGTGGTAGCGTTGGACAATCGAGAGTAAGCACAACATCATTGATCGTTGCATCGGTAGCCTCAAGCAAACGTGGTGGAGAGTGTAGCACTTCGGCCATTAAGCTTGTGTAAGGCTAGGAGGATGGCTCAACAAACAAATCTTCCAATCTACCAATGGGATCTACAGCCCCAGTTGGCAGTTCTTCTAAAAGAAATACTTCTCCACATTGATCAGCTGCAAACTTGGGATCCACTTGGTTGTTGTCCTCAAATGACAGTATGTTGTCTCGTCTCCTTCCCCAAGTATCAACCTCATTTTTATGATGTTCAATGTCATGGGATAATGACATGGACAAATATGTCCTGTTGCAGCTCCCTGAATGTGAAGGAGGATTAACAACAATCATGGCGAAAGGGCTCCAAGTTGCATCTTGTAGTTGGTCAATTCTGTCATACTTGTTGGAAGCCATCAAAACACCCCCACCTTTGTCTTCTTCCATGTGTTGTTCATGCATCTCATTATGACGTTCACTTGTTTCCTCTTTCTCACTATTGCTGTAAATGGAGGAGCTCCTCTCCCAATCTGGAAACTCTAGTGCATCACTGTTCGGGGGCTCAAGAAGTATGTATTCATCCCTACCATCTTCTGGGATGTGCTCTTCCTCGGCATGAGTACACCTCCGTAGTGCAGCTCCCAATGGAAAGAAGTCATCAATTGATGGTACCTCATTAAGGGGACCAAAGTCTACTGTACAATTTCCCTCCAAAGACTCACCAAAAATCCCATTGTCCATGGCACACAACTGCTCTTCAAGAGGAAGAACTTCTTAGTGACTGGTGGACAACATTCTCGCTTGATCTACTTCATCGCTCAAAATTCTGAGACTGTATTGTTGTCCTTCTATTATTGTCCCAACATCCTCTTGAGGCCTACCTTTAGTTGAGTCATCACTTGATTCAGGCTTTTGGTCTTCTACTTTGATCCGGGCAGCAAGTAGAGGAGGTCGGGCACTTGGTTGCTCCACTTGTCCTCTAACTTGCTCAATAGCCTCTTTGCAAAGTTTGCACGTGAACTCTGAGTGCGATGAATCATGAATTCTGCACCAATTTGGTAGCAACAACACCTCCAAGTCCACTTGAAATCTTAGTTTTGACCAATCCTTTGCTAATCTGGAGATGAGTTGGTCATATCTTTCCACTATTGGGTCCTCATCATCACTTGAAGAAGAAGCTTGATGGTAGACAGTCATGGTGAATGGTTGTTCCCACTCCTCGAAATCTACATTTTTAGATCCTCGATCATTGTCATTAACAAAGGAGAGATCTTCTAATCTAATTTCACTTATACCTTCATCATCATTTTCTGCTGCTCCAATGTTGTCAACCTTTTCTCCTTCCTGTTTTTCAACATCTAAGTTGGATGTTCTAACATCCACGGTTGCAGACTTCATTGGTTCATCGTCACCTACCAATTGCTCTTCTTCTGGAGTGGAGGAATGCCTTTGATTGGTGGAGGGAAGACCTTCTAAATTAGTTTCAATTAGATTTTCACCAAGGCACCTTACTGTCCTAGTGAAATCTGCCTCTTCCTACTGGTTTTCAACTTCAATGTCTGCTGCTCCAACATTAGCTTGTATCAAATTTCTTGGTTCATCCTTACTTTGCTGTCCTTCAGATGTTGACAACTCTTTTGCCTCATGGGATAACTTCTCTTCATTGGGTGTTGGCTGCTCCAACTGTTTGAACAACCCTTGGCTTGAGCAATGATGTTGTCACATGATGGACACGTAAATTCTGAATGTGGTGCATTGTGAAATCTACACCAACTTGCCATTAGTACTTCCTCCAATCTTGGTCCATCCTTCCTACTCAAATGTTCTTGGATTAGCTCCTTGAATGCTTTGGCTTCCATGGTTGTCAACTCTTCCTCTGGGTCTTTGGGAGCCAAGGGCTGGTATATTTCCCAAAAGGGAATTTCTCCCTGAAATACCCTTTCGATGCTGCTCAAGAATGTGAGAAATCCCAGCTCATTGTGCCTGCGAGTGCAATGGATCCAAAATCTCTCTACCAACGAAAATTGCTGCAATGGCTTCTTCAGTATCTTATTCAAATCTTCATGCATTTGAGTGATGTCAATTTGTGCATGCTGCTCCATTTTGACTCAGCTTCTACTTGCCTCCAATTTTTTTTGATTTTTAGCATTAAAAGAGATCCCCTTATCTCAAATTTCTTCTTTCAAAGTGCTCTTTTCAACTTCCAACTTTCAGCTTTGTAGCCTCAACATGTCATGCCCTACTTCTAGTGCCAGTTATGTTGATGTGATTTTTATGCACTTCTCAACACAGACAGTGTGTAGGTGCACTACCTCTCTTGAAATAAAATCTTCCACAATCATATTGCAGAACACTATCCCAAAGTCTTTAATGTCAGGTCTTGACAGTGCTTGGAATATCTCAGTTGATTTATGTGATTTTCTAGAATCACAAGGCGTACTTACAGATGAGTTACAAAGCATGGGAAGTTGGGTTTGCAAATGCAGTTTCAAAGTGCTGGAAGTGAATGAACAGTGGTTGTCCACTCAAAACAGCAAGCTGAAACTCATCAAGTTCATCTGATTTAGCTTCATGGTGATGCTTTGGATCCTACTCTAACCAAGGATTAAAAGAAATAGAAAAAGGAGAAGGGTTAAGAAAGCTATTCTAATCCTAAGCTACGAATGAACAGTAACAATGGTGGTTGCTATAGTAGACAAGCTTCCTAAACTGATTTTTGCTTGACCAAGAGAAACCTACAGCTACACAGAACCAGTGCAATCTTCTAAGGTTTGCTGATTTTCAAATTACACATACACATCATGAACATGCAATTGAACTAGGTTGCAACAATGACATAAAGAAGCCCAGGCTAACTTTGCACAACAACTTGTAATCAACAAGTGCTAAAAGTATGGGCTGGAAGCTTATCAAATACTATAACAACAACACCATCATGACAACCATTCAAGAAACTAATACTAAAACTAACATAGAAGGTAGAACCATGCATGCAAGATGAAAAAAATAAAAGAAAACATCCATAAAATCATGCAATGTTATCTTCTATTGTTGCGCTTTTTACAACAGCTCTCCAACCCTTGCAAATGAGGGGAAAACCCCTATTTATAGTTTTCCAAAGCCCAAATAAATGGATAGGATTAATTCACAATGAGTGGACCAGATTTGATTTACATTAGGGTTTCACCTACCCCACAATATTCAACAATTAAAAATACATTCTTTGTCTTTTCTCTGTTTTGTCATCTAGTGCCCAGGTGTTGTAGTTGTTTCATCATTTAGCTGATTGCCCTTTTACTATAGCTGAAATTGCCTGAAAGCTGCCTTCTTACTTGATGTGTTTGCAGTGTTCTTCTTTGGATCAAACGAGCCCGTTGAAAATTGGCATCAATGGATTGGTTGCCCTTGATTCGGGTGGACAACTCCCTTATTCTTTCTTCAAGGCCACCCCCTTGCATTTTTGTCCTTGAATTCCTTTGCACAGACCTTCTTATAACACTGACCCTATTGGTGGGTGCTAGGGGGAGAGGCGAACATGAAATGAATGGTGACAAGAGCGATGCGCTTTTCTTTGTTCAACTTTCTCAATGGGTATCCTTGACGGACCCATGGTAGGCTTCTTGAATCCTGCATACATGAAGTGTCGTAAGTGCTTTAATACACAAATCGAGGAAAACGTTAGTGAAATATTGGAAAATCCTTGTTAAATCCATCCATGCATAATCAAAAGATCGTAATATTCATATTTGGAGCTCATTTGGACCATAAACATTAATGCAGGCCCAAGGGGGCGGGCAGCGAATGAGGGACAACAAATCAGAAGGGAAGTTCCCAGACCTCACAATACTTAGCAAAACCAATATTTTTCAATTATAGTGCATGGGAAAATGGGAAGGAAGAGTGCCTAGAAAAACTTCCTTAACATTGGACTCATTTTAAAAAATCAGAAGCTTGGAAGGGGAAAGCCGAAGGATCACCACCCTTTTGAAAATTCAATGAGCACACGGCAGCCCAAAAGGAAAGTCTCAGACGACGATGGAGGGGTGGAGTCCTAGAAACAGCTACGGAGGGACGAAGTCCCAGAAACGGCCATGGAGGGGCCAGGTCACTGGGTCTCCATAGATGTTCAAAATGGCCACGGAGGGGCGGAGTCTCAAAAACGGCCACAGAGGGGCCAGGTTCTAGAGGCTGGGTCGTTGGGGGCTCCACGGAAGTTAAAAATGGCCACGGAGGGGCCGGGTCCCGAAGGTAGGGTCGTCGGGGCTCCACGGATGTTCAAAATGACCACGGAGGGACGGAGTCCCAGAAATGGTCACGGAGGGGCCGAGTCCTAGAGGCCGGGTTGCTGGGGCTCCACGGATGTTTCAAAATAGCCAGGGAGGGACGAAGTCCCGAAAACAGCCATAGAGGGACGAGGTTTCAAAAACGGCCACGGAGGGGCCGAGTCCCGGAGGCCGGGTCGCTAAGGCTCCATGGATGTTTCAAAACAACTAAAGAGGGAGGGAGTTCTAGAGGGAAAGTTTTGAAACCACCAAAACATTGACGAAACCTTGGCAGTTCACTTAGGTACCACAAAAACATTCCAAATCCATAGGAAACTTGTCCCCAAAGTCAAAAATGTAGAAAAAAGTGAATCGAGGGATCAGGGACCAAGTTAGCAGGAACAAGACAAAAGACAGAAAGGGATGGGGGACTTTGTTTCTCCCTAGACTTGTATACCCCAAGTAGGTGAATTTGGTAAGGTGAATTCTATTGTTTGAAGGCACATGACCAATTTGGGCTTGGAAAATGGGGCATGCAAAACAAGATAGGAGCAAAGCAGCTTGTCGGGAGTGAAAAAAAGGGTGTCCTTGCCTATAGCAAGGCATGTGTGCAAAATATGCACAACAATCCCCTTTCCCCTTTTCTGTTCATTCTTATGGTAGAAAGCCTGAGTAGAGCAATAAAATATGCCTCTTAGAAAAACCTATGGAAAGGTATTAGATTGTCTAGTCTTCAGGAAAACCAAACACATGGTCTCTTCGTAGATGACACTCTTTTGTTGGAGAATGCTTCAATTCTTGAAGCTAAATTAATGCAAAGCATCATCTTGGATTATTCTGAGGCATCAGAGCAGTTGATTAATCCAACAAAATCAAAATTATTTCTCTAGAATGTGCCTAGTTTTATTGAATCAAAACTAAAAAAAATTGGGTTTTGAGATTGGTACATTACCTTGTTCTTATCTAGGCATCCCTTTCTTTGTTGGGAAAGATCTTCCTTCTTTCTGGGATAAAGTAGTTTCATGAATTTCAGGCAAGATTCTCTCTTGGAAGCATAAGTGGCTTTCATTCTCTGGTAAAATTCAAATGATTAAATCAGTTCTCAATGCAATTCCTATTTATTTGCTTTCAATTCTGAAAGCCCCTATGTCAACATTAAATCATATAAAATCCCTCGTCCACTCTTTTATGTGGAATGCCAATGTTGGAGGGAAGGAAAGGGTTCCACTTATTGCCTGGGATAGGTTTTGTTTTCCTAAAGAGCTAGGTGGAGCTGGTATAAGAGGATTAAAGCATCAGAATTTGACTCTAAGAGCCAAATTAGTTTGGAGACTTTACCAATCTCCAAACTCAAGATGGGGAAAAATCATCATAGCCAAATATTTACACCCTCATCCAACGAAGTGTATTTTTACTACTACTTCTTTACTGAAGGGGTCAATTTTTTGGAATTTCATCTCTTCCTGCCATGCAGTTATCCTCCCCCATCTTTCTTGGTTGGTTCATGATGGCAAGAAGGCTAAATTTTGGGAGGATGTTTGGAATGGTTATCCTTCTTTGTCCCAAGCCAAAGATTGGGGTATCTTAATGCCATACCTTAAGCAGCATTGGGGCTCAAAAGTGGCAGATTACTTTACAATTGATTACTCTAATTTGATCCCTATAGTTAAGTGGAAATCAGTTGAGTCTCTTCCCTTTCCTCAATCGCTTAAACTAGCTTTTCCAGAGGAACTCAGTAAAAGATTTATCATTTTTATGGATAAGGAAGATGTTCTAATATGGACCAAATATTCTTCAAAAAGATATTCTATTAAAGAAGGTTACAAATCTCTTTTATCCTCTCAAGCTAAATCAGTTTTTCCCTTTTCCCTTTTATGGAATGATGCTTGTCTCCCAAAAGCAGGGGCATTTGCTTGGGTTGTTCTTCAAGACAGAGTTCTCACGGGGGCAAGATTGGATAGACGTGGTATTATGGCAGTTTTCCCTTGTGTCTTTTGTGGCTTCTTTATGGAAACTTCAAATCATCTCTTTTTACATTGTCCCTTTGCTACACAATGTTGGTACTAGTTATATCAGAAGTTGGGCTGGTCTTCATTGATCGGTCCTTCTCTTTCTTTACAGTTTATTTCTTGGCCTCAGATCTTTCGAGCTTCTTTCTTTTCTTGCTTATGGACTGTCTCCCCCTTCTTTTCTCCTTTGGAACATTTGGGAAAAAAGAAATAGCATAATTTTTAGAGGTAATCCATCCTCCATTAATGATGTTCTTTTTAGATTAGAAAAAGCAATTTCTGAAGCAACAAGGTCATTTATTTTTAGAAAGATTAACAGCCTAAAAACTTTTACAAGTTGGGATAACTTCATCATTAAATCTTGGCCATTGTTAAAGTCTCTGCCTTTTCATGGCTCCATTACAAATAAGGTAGATAAATGTAAAGCAAGGTTGGAAGCAAAATGGCTTCCCCCCCCTCAGAATCACTTCAAACTGAAATTTGATAGTGCCTCAAGGGGCAACCCAAGAAAATATGGAATTGGGGTAGTCATATCTAACTCAAACTCAATTTTTTTGAAAGCAGCTAGTAAAATTTTACCTAATGGCACAAATAACAAAGTTGAATTAGAAGCCCTCAACTTTGGCTTAGATCTGGCTTTATCTCTTGGCATAAAATATATATTCTTGGAAGGGGATTCCATGGTTATTTTCAATGCAATTTCAAATAAAAAGTCTCATATCTGGCAGCTACAATATTTATTGGATAAAGTTCTTCAATTAAATTTGTTCACTAGTTATTCAATTTCAATTTTCTTTAGAGAAGTTAACCATGTGGCATATTTTCTTGCCAACAAGGCAATTGATGAGCATTGGTATTTTACAAAATTCTCAAAGAAGGACCTTCCTCCTCTTCTCAAATAGAAATTTATTCTCACAGTATCTTGCTTCATTTGGCTTTTATTTTCTGGAGCTGTTGTATTTCCTTCCAAATTGGTTTGGGCTTCTTTTTCAAATATCGTTGTGTGGGGACTTGCAAAAATTTATTCCCATAGTTTCAGCATTTGGTCAATTTTTAATACAGTGAGCTTTCTTTGCATTTTGCAAGTATGCATTGTTGGTTCAATTTCAAGGTTCTTTTCATGATCACTTAGATTACATTCAGTTGTTTTAAATGTTGACGTTGTGTAGTTTGTAACTCATCAAATTCCTTTGTACGCCACTGCCTTGTGCCTCTTCTCTTTTACATGTTTCAAATTTGGATTTTCTCTTATATGCGTGGGGACTTCTTTTTGCTCCCAAGCCGAGTTGGTAAGTATTATCTTTATGCTAGGCTGATAATTGCTAGTTTGAAGAGAGTCGACTATGTCTCTCTTCTCTTTTGAGCTGACTACTTTGGGTAGAGTTCCTATTCCATATTTAAGTATCATGGGTTTATCAATTTGGTGTGTATCTTCCTATCTTGTGGTCTCTTCCTGGCATGGACTGGTAAAGAATATTTTTTCAATCAAATGGGAAAGAATTTAGTGATCCGTATCCTTATGATCATGAAAATTTGGGAAAAGTTTTCTACTTGGAAGATGTGAATATTTTTCAAGCTATTAAAAAGGTCGTGGGCTCTAATTGGTTGTGGGAAAATCCCAATGCACTCTTTCATGATGTTATTTCTTGTTTCTTTACTATTTGCATGGATATTTTGTTGGATCCTAATCTGGTTATGATCCTTGCTTCGAAATTTGTTCAACCATGTCTGCTTTATGATATGGAACTTTGTAAAGCTTTGGATAATTATAATTTTGGGGTTGGTCTATTCCCTATCGGTGGTTTCATTTCTCATTTTGAGTTGGCTTCTAATGGTTTTTGTGGAGATATGTTGTTTACTTTCAGGTCTGGAATCATTTGTGATGATTATGATAGGACTGTTATGGATTGCAATGATTTGGCTGATAAAGTTCCTCATGAGATTCTTGTTGCAGGGATTGATTTATTCTTGGCCCTACACTTTTTGTTTGATGCTGCTGCAAGATCATTGCCTACAGGACAACTATCTACCCCAATTTCTAAATCTATGGAGGCATTTTATATGGATTCTTTCTTGCCTCAATCACATTATGAGGCTAGCTCTTCTTCCAATTCTCTTGTGGAAGAGTATTAATTAGTTTCTATTTTTGCCCATTTCTGTTATGTGGGTTTAGCATACTTGTCTAGTTTTTCTAGACTGGGGGTTGGTGGGTGGCTTACTATTCTTATCTTTGGGCTTACTATAGGTTGGGTTTCTCTGATGTATGCTTATACTTTCAACTTCTTACTGTGGGCTCTCCTGGTATCAGGATTGAGTTTTATTTGAACTGTTGTATTTCCTTTCATTTAATAAAAGTTTAGTGGCCTAGCCACTTTTATCAAAAAAAAAAAATAGAAATATAAATTAAAAATTAGAAAACTAAAATAACTTAAAAATCAGAAATCTAAGCTAAATTATAAATTATAAATCTAAATTTGAAATTAGAAAACTAATCTAAATTAAAAATTAGAAAATTAAATTAAAAATTAGAGAACTAAACTAACTTAAAAATTAGAAATCTAATCTAAATTTGAAATTAGAAATCTAAATTAGAAAATAGAAAATTAAACTAAACTAGAAATTAGAAAACTAAACTAAACTAGAAATTTTAGAACTAAACTAAATTACATTAATCTAAATAAAATCTGAATTTAAATTAGATCAAAGCTCAACCAGAAAGACATTTGTGCTTGGAATAAAAAATGATAAATAGTTTTCAAACACCATGGATAGCTTTCTCCATTTGAAGAAAATCTTATAAGAAAATAAAAGTAAATAAAAATTGATAAATGATTTTCAAACACCATAGATAGCTTTCTCTGTTTGAAGCAAATCTTATAAGATAACAAAAGTAATCATGGCCGCTGAACAAATTTAAACATTCATTTCATGTTAGGTTCACCATTATGTAGATGGAGGAAATATGGGTTTGAAATTTTATGAGATTAAGATTAATATTTTCAACATCCTCAATGAAGTTACCTGCAAGAAACACACACATGCAAAAATAAATATCTAGTCTAAACACACATGCATGCTAATAGAGATTTACCCCATTATTTTCCTACAATCACAATCTTGTGTTGAAAAATATATGCTCTTAGAAACATGCACAAGAGGTTATGCTTGATGGATATGAAAGGTATTCTAATGAAGCTAAAATGAGAGAAATGCAAAATACTAGTGGTAAATGCAAAGAATACTATGAGAAAATAGATAATAAGAGTGCAAAACAAAGAGTACTCAAAGGAGATGCAAAGATAACTAAAATGCAAAGAACGTGGATGATCTGAAGATGAGAGAGGGCAAGGTATAAATAGCTAGTCTCAAGGGTGGATCCAATATTAGAGTGAATGTGGGATAAAAGAGTAAAATGGAGAAATGCATGCAAAGTGGTAAATAAAGGAAATGGATAAATATATGAATGGATTTATGAATATGCAAATGGATTGTAATGAAATATGCAAATATATAAATGTATGGATATTTTAAAGATCATATGAATAAATTATTATACAAATGAATTTAGTGAAAATGATTATGCAAATGGAGTTTATGAATATGGATAAATGATTATGGATAAATAATATTTTAATGATTATAGATTTATAAATGATTTAATGAGATGGATAAATATTTATAAAATGGTTATGCATGAAAAATGAATATGAGATGAATTATATATAGAATGGATAATGCTACTAATAATGGATCCACATATTGATAAAACTTTTAATATTATTAGAGAAAATTTGTATGTGTCTATATTTGTAAGTGAATCTTCATCTTCTGAGACCTATAGCAGCTAAACCATTAAGAGTTTGAAGATGATGTAAACTAGTGATTTGTAGAAATTTGTGTGTAGATTCTAAATATATATATTTTTTAATTTTCTAAAATAAATCATGAATCTTTTAACATCTCCTTTAATAACTATTTTTAAACGGAAAACAACATTTTTAGAAAGTAACATTTGTGTCACAACATAACTTTTTTTCTATAAAGGATAAAATTCTAATTTTTGAAATATAGATTCTGAACATCAATATCTAGGGAAAGGATCATTTTCCATAATTTTTCATTGCATATATATTTTTAATTTATTTTTGAAGTTGTTGTAATTATAATTTGGACATACATGTGTGTTGTACAACCTAACTTGTGTATATATTGAAATCCAGTTTTTATTTTTTTGGTGAATCAAGGACATCAATATCTATGGAAATGGTATTTTTTTGAATTTTTTTTACAATGGTTTACTATTTTTCCACCTCTACAAAATGAAGAACTTGATGTTTGAAGAAAAACCTATGTTCAGTAAAAAATGAAAATTAAATACATGAGAAAATAGAAACATATTAAAGTTATACTTGTTGGAAAGATTTTTTCAAGGGATACAATCTTGTAAAATATAATTTCTAAATGATATTTAATCCCTCAAAAGGTAAAGAAAAAGTGCTTTTTTACCAACATTTTTATAGGTGTAAAGGAGACTCCATTGTTGGTATGATTTAATACTAGAGGGGTTCTATCCAATGGGGTTTGATATAAGGGGATCTTATCTATCCCTCAATAAAAAACCTTTAGAAGGAACCTATCAAGGCTTAAATCATTAGTTTTTCTAGAAAAAGTGATTTCAAGTAAAAATCAGCATGTCCCAAAAGTGAGACACACTATTTTGGTAGCACCCCATGGATTATAATGTATGAGATAATGAAGTAAAATTTTGAGTTCTTATTGAACTATATATTTCTTACTATCATGCTTATTATTTTCCCTATCCATAGCTTGTTAGAAAGCACCATGTCATAACCAATACCACACTATACCACCATCTAGTTAACATCTAGTTATTATTTTCCCTATCTACAGCTCACCACCTTTTCTATGCTACTGCTTACTATTATGCTTTGATAGATATTTTCCAAGCATCCGTAGTTTGTTGGAAAGCATTTATTTTAGGATTTTAGCCATAGCAACAAGGAAGTGAATTGGTTGATAAAATGCTTTGGTAGACATGTATGGAAAATGTGGTAGCATACAAAAGGCAGCGAGCTATTCATCACCATGAGACCGCATTTCTTTGAGGCATTTTTTCAAACAACTCATTGTGTTGTCTATGCTATTGCTTACTATTATTCTTTCATATATTTTTTCCAAGCATCCATAGCATAGACAAGGTAGTGAGTTGTTTGAAAAAATGCCTCAATAAAAAGTGGTCTCATGGAATGCCATGACAAACAAATGTAGTTGGTAGTTGCTCCTAGTTATTAATTATGCTATATGAAGTAATTGCATCACTACTTCTTTGACTTTATAAACAACTGTATTGTAATTGAAATTTTGTCATCTATCAACATCTAGTTATTAGTTATGCAATGTGAAGTAATTCCTTGAGTTTTAAAGATGTGCAATGCAATGTAATCAACAATATGAATATAAGCTTCACAAATCTATTAAGTACAATTGATTAGTTAAACTCTTTATTCAATTACTTGCATGAAGGTTTGTCCAAATCCACTAGCATTGGGAGGTGTTCCCATGAAACCTCCAATATTAGCCTATTCAACATCCAAAATCAGATATTAGAATACCATTCATATAAAAAATTTATTCACATGTAATATTTATAATTTCTTGCTAATTACATACCTCAGCGATAGATGTAGTGGAGTAATAAATAGGTGGAGGGCTGGTGTATCGAGTATCAACACTATGACCCTAAAATTTTATTACAATCATTAAACTAAATTAGTTAATATTTCTTAAGTTCAAAAATGAAATTTAATAGATTAAATTCAATGAACACTCTAACATTTACAGGTGAGTATCTATGTCAAAATCCTAATTTAAAATTTATATTTCCATCACCATCCCTACAGCTACAGATGTGTCCTATGCACTATCCTCCTAAGTGTCTATGGGGTCATATGTAAAAGCTGACCTACAAAATTGAAAAAAATGGGGTGGAATCCTACCCCTCGAAGTATCCCATGGATGACACTGAACTACAGGACCATCATGCTTGATGGTACTCTAGATCAAATAGTTGATAGACTGCAAAGTGTCCACCTCGACACTCTCCTTCACAATGGAAGGGATAATGACGTGCTCACGAGCCGACCTAGCAAGAGCTCATCTCCCTTGTCACTGAGGATCTTGTCATGCACCAAGTTTATCCTATGTTGACCCTCCACCTCTCCCCTGAAAGTCCCTCATATCAAAATAATTGAGGATTTTGTTGAGGATGAACTTATAATAGAGTTTCCTCAAGAAATATTGGGGGACTTCACAATTGTTTCATGGTGGATAGTCAAAAACAATGTACCACCTATCCCAAAAGTTGTTCCCAATCCCTTGGTGGTGGCACCAATGGATAGGAAACCTCTTGGCATTAAGGTCAATATTTTGATTTCTATGCAGGTCAGTGAATAGTGAGCACAAATCATATTTTGTATTTTTTTCATCTTTTACTTGTTTATATGATAATTTATCTACATAAACATCCCTTCATGCCTGCCTCTTATCTGCCCAACCACCTAATTGTTTGTTGATTGCATCTACATGTTTTAACATGTCTTGAAGTGAACTTTCAAGTGTTCTTCTTTCAATGGTTGAACTTACAGGATCGTTCAACCTCGTGATTAACTCATTTTTTTTTGTTGTTTTCAATTACCCCCATTAAATTTTGCTGAGTTCCAGGAGGATGTTGCGGAATTGGTGGAGGAGTTTGTGGTTGTGGTTATTGAGGAATTTTTTCATGTGCTTGTTGCTATGGTTGTTGAGGATTTTGAGGAGGGTTTTTAGGTTCATTAATATTTCCTACAAATTAAACAAATGAATATAAAAAACAACCTGAAATAACCTATTTACCAATAAATTCACAAAAAAAAAACTATCCTTACTTGTTTGACCTCCCTGTCAATGTGGCAGCATCTTGTCAACGAAATTGCAACAAATCGATGAATAAATGGAAAATTCACCTCCTTCCAAAATATGAGTGTACAAATGCAAGGTTTCTTGGCCACAAATAGCAAAAAACACAGTGAAAATGAAAATGATGTCATTTTCTTTTTTTTGGTTTTAATAACCTATAACGTGCTCATGTTATAATGTGAGCATGTTATAGGATCAATGTGGCCAAGCCTTTGGCTCGGTCACACCAAGACATAATGTGAGCGTGTTATAATACACTTGTGTTATAGCCTATCAAATTATTTTTCAAATTTTGGCCATAATTTGGCCCCCCATCTTTTTGCATCCACCCCTATGTGATTTCCTCATTCAATATTCATGACCTACTAATGAAATATTATGACATGGTTAACTTTTTGTAATGAAAGGTTAATAGGTTGATAAATTGAACCATGAATATCATCATACATGCGATGTAATTATTTTGACTCTTGAGTAAGTTTTCATTTGATTTGTATATGACCCATTTCTATTATTCTAAAAACCCCTACCCATTATAATATATGATTGGTTTGAAAAAATAAATAATCAACTTTCATGCTTGATGAATAAGGCTATGATAATTTAAAATTACTAACCTTTAAACCCACAAACATCACATCCCTCCTTAGGGTTGGCATAAGCCTTAGGTTGAAATGCCTAGTTTTAGTTGATAGGATCTTACCAATAGACAACAAACTTGAATAAAATATTCTAGCCATGTAGTTTTGAATCTATTAATATGATTCCTTCACACTACCCATGTTTCTAAAAATTTAAATCATATTCATATAGCTTTCTCATGGAGACAAACCCAACTAGTTTTACTCCCATTTAATTCATTAAAAGATAAAGTCTTAAATAATTAACACATTGACTACCTTGTTTGATTTACTAATTTATGTACTAAATCAAATTAATAAATTAAAATAAATGAAATTCACTTCTAGTTATTTTTAATTAAATTATATTGGTTGTTAATAAATTACAATACATGATGATCCATGTATTGGTAGATAATCGTTCCCCCATTTCTTTGGTGCTTGACCAATATCATAAAATATTTTATTAGAAAAGAAATACTTCCTTTTAGATTATTTTATCTTTTCAATAAAATAATTAACATAAGCTTGCCCTCTTGGCTAAAAAAACCTCATATCATTAACCTACTTACATCATAGTCCACTTTAAACACCTTACTAAAATTTGGTAGTGTCGAAACTAGTTGAATTATCATGTTTTCTTTCAAATTTGGAAAAAATAAACACTTTAAGGAGTTTTTTCCTTCTTCACATAGAATAGGTCCATGATACCAATGGATATAAATACTTCACTAAATCCTTTCATACACCTTCATTAATGAAAACTTTTAATCTTTATAGCCTCATCAAGTCACTAGTTTGAACTTCATATGCAAATTTTTGTGCTAAAAATGATCAAATAATTCATCCTTATACTAATGATCATTATAGTAATAATTTGGTACACACCCACTACCATAAAGAAGGTTGAACTCCATTTCATTCCCAATACTATACCATTCCCATAAATATTTTCACTATAGATTTAACTCAATACAAGATATAAGATTATCATAGTTGATGACCTTGGATTCAAAGGGTGAAATATATCCCATATACACTCTTTGATGAGTTTTTTTTTGTTCACTTAGTATAGGTCCATGATAGTATAAGATATCAATATTTCATCAAATCCTCTCATGTACCTTCTTTAAGGAAATTTTCAAAGTTTCCTATCCTTATCAAGTCACTAATTCAAGATCTTCATGTGCAAATTGTTTTGATAAACATGATGAAATTCGTCATCCTTATATATGGTACTAATTTTGTGCACACTAACCATTCTAAATCCTAAACCATTCCTCCAAATATTTTCATCATATACATGTATACTAGTTATAACATTATCATAGGAAGACCTTGGGTTCAAGGGATGAAATCTATCCCACTTACACTCTTTGAGGAGGTTTTATATTCTTCAATTAAGAAGGTCCATGATACTTGTGAAGTGAGGGAAATTTCGGAGAGGGTCGATTACGCTTGAATCATGATGAATCGACGCATGAATTTTCCAAACATACTTGCATCTACAAACAAGATCATTCAAAATGGAAACCTAAACTAGGCATTTAATTGAAAACAAAAGCCTACAAACTACACAAAAATAGTTAAATTCCTAATCTAGCCCATCTGAAACTTATCTTATTTTGGAATTGGTGTTGTGTTGATGTGAAACAATGACCCTTTCCCAATCCCATGATTAGTGAGCCTATTTCAGTCAATTGTATGGAAGAGAATCGATGAAACCATTGTGATTGATGTATGAAAACCTAGTTTATGCTTAAATGAACATTATGCAAGCTAAGTTACCATGATTTTATGCTAAAAATGCACTGATTATGCTATTTCTAAGCTAATCTATGCTAAAAATGTGCTAAAAGATGAAAACGCTAATTCATAAACAAACTAAGATGGATGCATGGAAGCCATTAATGGATGCTCTATGTTATTGTGCAATTAAAACTAATTAAAATACGTTTGCAAGTGAATTCAACATAATATGTTTGCAATTGAAAGATGGATGTATGAGTTTCAACAACATAAGTTTCCTTTGACAGGTGGATCTATGAGTTTCAACAACATAAGTTTTCTTTGAAAAATGGATCCATTTTCCTCCAAATAGTGACCTATTTATAGCAGAGCAAATGAGGAATGAAGGGTTGAGATCAAAAAGCTTAATCAATGGTTCAAGATGAAGGTGATGAGAGGCATGGATCATGGATTTAGACTTCTTATGAAATATAGACTCATCAAGGAAGTCAGCTACCAAAGGATGATCACCTTGTATAGGTGCATCTGCAAGTTGATCCACTATTACTTATCCTTTTATGGCCTTTCGTTCCACGTAATATATGTCATACTCACTCAAAATCATAACCCATTTTTCCAATCGACATGTCAATGCTACTCAACTTAGGAGATACTTCAAGGGATCAATATTTGCTACTAGTTGTGTCTTGTGATTTAGCATGTAATGTCTTAACTTTTGGGTGGTGAAGACAACTACCAGACATGCACATTCAATAGGTGTGTAGTTGAGTTCATATTTGGCCAATGTGCAACTAATGTAGTATATTTCCCCTTCTTTCTCATCATGATCATTTTGTGCAAGCAATTCCCCCAGTGGTGAATTTGTTGCAGAAATATATAAAATCAAAGGTTTTCCTTCAATGGGCGGCATTAAGACAGGTGGTGACAATAGATAATCTTTTATTTGTTGGAAGGCTGCTTGAAATTTGTCTATTAGCATTGGAAAATGGTGGGGATGATGCATAAAGCACGCATAATGATTCAAAAAGGGTAAAGATGAATTTTTCATCCTCTAATTCCCATTCAGATTCTATCTAGTATTCTTCTTCACTTGATTCAGACAAGTCAGACTCATGGGAAAAATAGGGGACAAATGGATTGGAATCACGACTGATAGTGTCATGTGGTGAGTCAAATGAGTCTGAATGATGGTTGATAGGATCAGTCGACCAAAAAAATGAGTCGAAATGATGACTAATAGGTTTAGAGGACGGTGTAGGTTTGTCATCATTGTGAGGCCAAAAGTGTCTTATCCATTCTTCTCTTTTCAATGGGACTTTAGGTGGATAGTTAGAAATTTCAACTTTGAACATTTGTTCGCTAGTAGAATTTGGAAAATAAATGACTACGTGACTAAAACTTTTGGTCATGTGACTAACACTAGTAGTATTTGGAAAATAAATGACTAATTTGGTCATCGGGTAAAATCACAACTAAATACTAAATAAATGACTAATATCAGACAAATAAAAATGACCAAATGAATGACTAATATTAGAAAAATAAAAATGATTAAATAAATAACTAAATAAATGTGCTCATTATTAAAATCTTGGCCATAATTTTCATTTTAATAAACATACTCTAAAACCTTCGTCGAGACCTTATTTTCAATCGTAGCCCACCATAATTAATAAGAAAACATTACAATCAAAATTACTAATAAATATTTTTTGTGGAATAAATATATATTTTTTGGTGTCATCATATGAACACCAAAGTTTCTTCTAAATTGATGAAAAACCACCAAATTATAAAAATTAATGAAAACCATAAGACAGCCTAAAAAACTAAAACCCAAAAACCTTGAAAAATAAAAAAATCAGCAAAAGGAAGAGAAAAACCAAAAAATAAGACTAAGCAACCAAATAATCTAAGAGGAAAAAGGACCAAATTTTTTTTATAAGCATAATTTTCATTTTAATAAACATACTCTAAAACCTTTGTGAAGAGCTTATTTTCAATGTAGCCCACCAAAATGGAGCAGTGAGTTGAAACTTGTAGCCTACCAAAATGGAGCAGTGAGTCAAAACCTTATTTTCAAGGTAGCCCGCCAAAATGGAGAAGTAAAGCGCGATACCTGATTTTGGATTGCAACCTCTATCCATTTTTTTGCATCGAACACAATTCGCGCAAAATCTTGTGGTAAGTCACTTTCCATGATTTCAGTTAATTTTACTTTTCAAATATGTACACGGTTAGACCATATGATCCATTGTTTTTAATAATTTTACTAGCTACTTGTTGACTAACAATGATTATGTTCTTTTTTAGGCTAATTATGGAAAAGAAGATCCATCTTGTGTTGCAAAAGTTAAGGATTTATATAGAGAACTTGGAATTGAGGTCTGTTTATTCTTTTCTTTTCTATTATGATATGTTAAAAGTGATCTTTTCTTTTCAAATTTTCCACTATCAAATTGCATAGTTCACAGGAGAACTTACTTTTATCTATAAAAATGATATTAAGGGACATGTACATTGAGTTGTCTATACAAATTTCAGAATTTGAACTCTTAAAATTAGCTTCCACTTTCTGAGGGGGCATGCAAATCACTTTTGAAGTTGAGTGTAAAAAATAGAGTAGTATGTAAAGAAAAAGGATGAAAAATAATAAAGTGAAAAGTGGCTCTTCTTATATCAACCATGTAGAGTACAATGAAAGGAGTGCAGGGATGGTAGGGGTTTAACGTTTACAATGGAGTGGAATAGTAGTTTAGTTGTGCAGTAGATGTCATCCTACTTTGTTTGAGAACTCTTACTGAATTCCCAAAAATAGGAGTTCCCAAATGATACCAATAGATATTATAAATAAAAAACAACAATATTTTCATATAAAAACAACAAGAGTTGATTCATAGACCCTATGAATATATCTAAATTTTTGGCTCCCCTTTGATACTTTTCTGCATACTTACAGATTACATCTCCTTGATTAATATGGACTAGAAAGGTTGAAAGGGCACATGTTAGTCTTTTCCATTTATTGGGAAATAAAGAGTTTGAAGTGACTGAAAGAATCAAATGTAGCTCTTTACTCTAGATGCTTTATTCTCATTTGGTTATTAATATATCTAGATATAAACTGTGATGACTTAAATCATAACTAGAAAAAATCTCATGAAAATTACAAGAAGCGATCAATGATTAGATGAATCATGGAAATGAAACCAACTCCATAAGCCACAACAAAAAAAATATGCAATGCAAATGAGAATATAGGCCTTCAAAGGAGTTGTCATGGACAAAGAATCATCCTCCCTTAGATCTCTTATGAGAATGCCTGAAAGCTCTTTAGTTATCCAAAATATCCACATGCTACGAGCTCTGATACAAAGATTGTGCATAGTTCTTCTTAGTTTATTCAATTTTGTGCTATTATTTTTACCTTGTGATTTAGGATTCAAACCAACCCCTCTCATTAATATTTGTCTTCCAGAACTGCTAGAATAGGGTAATCAAAATCAGTATTGTAATATCTGAAAGTCGAGATCCTTTCCCTCAAACTAAAGCATTGTTCTCGAAAAACAAGAGATGAGATGAGCCAAGAACTAGTGGAAGGGAAGTTGAATGAAAACTAGGAGCAACTAAAAAAATTCCTATGAAAAGTGCCTTTTCCACTATAACTATCAGTTCTAGTGTCTTGTTGTTCATTTTTTCTAGCATCTCCTCATTTTTCATTTCTTGATAGAGAGCTTCTAAAAGATGTGCAAGATATTTTTCAATCTCAGCAATCAATGTTGAGATAAAATGGAAGCATTTCTCTTGCAAATAAGGTGCTAAATCATTTATCCTTGAAGGAGATTTATGTGCATGACGGAGGTCTTCCAGAATATTCTTGGACCCCTCATTTATGGTATCTTTTATTTGACTAACCTTAGTTCCAAAATAAGTGTTAAGGCGACCAAACCAATCTTCATCATTTGTCATCATAAATCTAAAACTCAACCTAGGTAAATTGACACTTTTTTGGTCCCCTCTCTTGACAAGCCAGCCCTCACTAGTAGTTAATTTGTGAAAATGGGTATCAAAATCTTTGGAACTTGCCAGAGATGCAACTATGGCTTCAAGGCATTTACCAACCTTAACTCTAGTTGACCTCCACCCTCATGCTCTTGTTTCAATTCAGTTTCTTCCCAACCCTACAAATCACAGACTAATAAATGGTAAGCCTTGAAATCATGGAACAAAAAACTACAAGAGACAGAGCAAGCATACAACATTAAAATTGTGACTTGCAAAAGTAAAAGAAAAGAAGTAGTAGGCAGTTTGATATATAATCAGAAAAGGGAATTTTATGAGTCTTCCTTGAGGAAGCAAAATTAAAATTAAATAAAATCATGCTCCAAATTCCATTTAAATGTTTACTTGTACAGTAGATGTCATCCTACTTTGTTTGAGAAATCTTACTCAATTCCCAAAAATAGGAGTTCCCAAATGATGCTAATAGATATTATAAATAGAAAACAAACAACAATATTTTCATATAGAAACAAGAGCTAATTCATAGGCCCTATGAAAATCTCTAACTTTTTGGCTCCCCTTTGATACTTTTTTGCATACTTACAGATTACATCTTCATGATTAATATGGACTAGAAGGGTTGAAAGGGCACATGTTAGTCTTTTCCATTTATTAGGCAATAAATAGTTTGAAGTGACTGAAAGAATCAAATGTAGCTCTTTACTCTAGATGCTTTATTCTCATTTGGTTATTAATATATCCAGATACAAACCATGATGACTTAAATTAGAACTAGAAGAAATCTCATGAAAATTAGAAGAAGAGATCAATGATTAGATGAATCATGCAAATGAAACCAACTCCATAAGCCACAACAAACAAAATATGCAATGCAAATGAGAATACAGGCCTTCAAAGGAGTTGTCATGGATAAAGAATCATCCTCCCTTAGATCTCTTGTGAGAATGTTTGAAAACTCTTCAATTATCCACGATATCCACATGCTGTGAGCTCTAATACAAAGATTGTGCATAGTTATTCTCAGTTTATTCAATTTGGTGCTATTATTTTTATCCCATGATTCGGGCTTCAAACCAACCCCTCTCATTAGTATTTTTCTTCCAAAACTTTCTAGAAGAGGGTAATCAAATTTAGTACCAGAATATCTGAAAGTCGATGATCCTTTCCCTCAAATTGAAGATTTGTTCTCGAAAAAATAGAGCTGAGACAAGCCAAGAACTAGTGGAAGGGAAGTTGAATGAAAATTGAGAGCAACTAAAAGCCTTCCTAAGAAAAGTGCCCTTTCCACTATAATTGTTAGTTCTAGTGTTTCCTTGTTCATTTTTTCTGGCATCTCCTCATTTTTCATTTCTTGATGGAGAGCTTCTGAAAGATGTGCAAGGTGTTCTTCAATCTCAACAATCAATGTTGAGATAAAATGGAAGCATTGCTCTTGTAAATAAGGTGCTAAATCATTTATCCTTGAAGGAGATTTATGTGCATGAAGAAAACTTAGGAGGTCTTCCAGAATATTCTTGGAAACCTCATCTATGGTATCTTTTATTTGACTAACCTCAGTACCAAAATAAGCATTAAGGTGACCAAACAAGTCTTCATCATTTGTCATCATAAATCTAAAACTCAACCCAGGTAAATTGACACTTTTTAGGTCCCCTCTCTTGACAAGCCAACCCTCACTAGTAGTTAATTTGTGCAAATGGGTTTCAACATCTTTGTAACTTGCCAGAGATGTAACTATGGCTTCAAGGCATTTACCAACCTTAACTCTCTCATGCAAATTTTCAAATCCATAAGCTATTATTTGTTTCATCCTACTAATAAACAGGCTTTCAAAAAATTCATCCCATAGACTCTTTGAGTGCTTCAAAACAATATCACACACGCATTGGCATGGAAACTCAACATTTGAACCAAAAACCATTTTTAGCCACTCCAATCTCCCTTCAAATGCATCCAGACTATCCAATGTTTCTCTGATCAATGTCTCATTCTCTGCAAGTTCCTTTCCACTTTTCACAAGATCAAGAAAATACTTTCCCCCAAGCCTATCTGCAAAGAGAATATCATTTGCACATGCCTTAAGCCACACTAAGCAAGACTTTGATATAAATTCGCTTGAAAAAATCATCATGGTAACTTGTAGCTTCTCTCTATGATATTTCCACAACTGCACCTCATTGTCTGGGTTTGGAATCCCACCAAACAACTGTGATTTAGGTGGCATTGCCATCATAGTCTTATAAAAAAGAGATACATTATTTAGAACCTCCAAGAAGAGTTCCCCAGTCTAACATAGTGTTGTTTGTATGACTCTTACCACATTATAGAAAATGGAACTGACTTCCCCCACCTTATCGGTCTATCAACTGGACATTTCTTTTGGTTCCAACAATGAGTCAATGGTTCTATTTTTTCATCGGTGGGACGAGGTCTCCTATTCCCACGATGGTCTAATGGGGATGTCATCAGTGGAGTTACTCCACTAACAACATCCCCATTAGACCATTGCTGGAATAGAAGACCTAGTCCTGCCAATAGAATATCCTCACACCGATGAAAAAATAGAACTGTTCCACTAATGAAATCCCCATCGGATGATTGTGAGAACAAGAGACCTCGTCCTGCTGATAGAAGATCGTCATGCTGATGAAAAAATAGAACCATCGATGCATAGCTGGAACTAGAAGACACGTACAACTGATAGAACCCTCGGTGTGTGAAGTCTTCTAGCCATTTCTATTAGAATGAAGCAGATGGAGTTTAGGGGTTTTGTTTCAAATGATATGGAAAATTTTGTTTGGCACTAAATAGAGCTGAATGGGTGTTTCAAACTCAATCAAATCTTGTTTAAAACAACCCAACATGAAGAAAAGTGTACTTAGAAGATTGGGATTACTTTTTTGATCATCATGATTTGGTTTAGAGCCAGGAAATTGAAGCAAAATGGTGATAAAGAACAACAAGGCATGGGAAGAAAATGTGTTAGGCTATTTTGGGAAAAAACATGCCTTAAACATTAGAGATCTTCAAATTTGGGAAAATATTTTGAGAGGTTCCTTGCAAAATCCATTTTGTGCACATTCTACAATAAATCATTTCATTCCATGAGATGACATCTCTTTGAGGCATTCTGTCAAACAATTCAGGTGTTTTGTCTATGATTCCACATCTTGCATATATTGTCTACCAGAGCATATCCAACTAGAACATCCAGGTATCTTTTTAGTTCCTCTATCTTTCATCAATATCTTTACTATTTGAACCTCGCATAGATGTTTTAGAGAAGAACATAAGTTGCTGCATTTTTAGGATCCAACTAAAAATATGAATGGTTGATCAACCATGCACACCTACTGGTCAACTATATATTAAAATTGTAATGCAATAAGGGTTACTAATGTGTGAAGCATGTGCAGCCCTCATCCACTAAACCTACATGATTGCATCCACCTAGAACCCAAGAAAAGCTTACAATGTTAGGATGTGTTCCAAAGTGCTTCATTAATTCAAATATTTTGAGAGGTTCCTTGAAAAACCCATTTTGTGCACATTCTGCAATCAATCATTTCATTCCATGAGATGACATCTCTTTGAGGCATTTTGTCAAACAATTCAAGTGTTTTGTCTATGATTCCAAATCTTGCATATATTGTCTACTTAAGCTAGTTTTTCCTATAGTTGTTATTTGGTGTTTTCAATGTTGTAGAGTCAAATTTTCCTATATGCATGAATGTCTTTTTTTGTAAAATCAAGTTTATACTATGCTCCCCCAAGTTTTGAGGACGGGAACGACAGGGGATGGTGGGACGTGTTTTTGGTACGAGGGTTCTTTTGGGTCATTTTTTAGGGGATGGTAGGGGACAACTATAAAAAATAGGGAAAATTTTAAAAATATAGAGAAATTTCAAATATTCATATCAAAACATTGATAAAGCACTCATCATAGGCATTGTAGAATATTAATACGTAATATTAGACTTGAATTGAGATTTCACATAAGAATTGACAAAAAAAGTAACAAAATTCAAATTATTTTATTGTCAATGTGCATACATATTAAATAAGAACTATAGCAAAATTCCCAAAGGCTTCAAGTTTCAACTATAAAATGACAAAAATATAGAAAATATATGGTTGTCCCTAATCAACAGATGCAACTGGTAGGTCTGAATCAAAATTGGAGCTCAAGTTTGTGTCGCTATTAGATGCAAAGGCAAGGAGAAGTTTTTGGGTTCCCCAAGTCCTCGAAACATTTCTAGGATGGGGATAGGTCCCCGTGGAGCACTGAGTTTATATGGTTTGGGGTTTCAAGGTGGGGTTTTACCTGACCACAGAAAACCTCTATGGTTGGGACATAGATATAAACCCCTCTTGCTGATTACACCTTATCATCTGCTAGAGACCTTTGGGTGACTCCTAGAAATCGTACTATGATGGATTGAGGGGGAAAACAATAACAAAGGTCGTTGTGACAATAAAGTGGAGGTTGGTATGTACATTATAATATGAATTGGTCAATCATGACCTCATTTAAAGATTGGAATAAAGATTATTGGGCAGGACAACTTAAGACCTTAGATTTGCACCAATTATATATCAGCTAGAGACTTGGCCTATACCTCATGTAACTCTCCATGACTGTAAATATGATCTTCAAATTGGAAATATATACATTCTATGCAAGATTTATTTGTTTAGTAGATACTTAGGGAATGTGTAAACATGATAGTGAATACCTTGAACTAGTTAGCTTTATCTACTAGTTACTTTTGATCAACTAAGGACATTTATATTTCAATTTTAAATAAAATTTCAATATTGAACTTCAAAATTTAGACAATTTCCATCTGCACTGCACATAAATGGAGGCGCCCTTTTAACACATTTTTTTTATTATGTTTTCATCTCCTTTCACATTTGAGTATACTAACTTATTTTGAAAAACAAATTGATTTCAATGTTCTATCCCATGGCTCAGTTCTTGTTTTTGTGTTGAACAAAAATCAAACACTAAGCTTCAGTGTCATGTTGGATTGTCAGAAAGATACAATGTGAAAATAGCTTCTATAGAGTCTTCATTCTATTCTATCTTTGCAACTTTGTTCTTTCCAATTTTATTTTTACATACTAACAGTGACCATGAAAAAATTATTGCAGGAGTGGGAGGTTATTGAAAAAATTACTTATTAAATCAGGTTTAGGTGACAAATGGAGAATATTAATGTTTGACAACTGACATAGATTATTTGCATTCAAACAATTAATTTCCTTATTTACAATCTTTTTTTAGATTATAGTTGTATGGCTGGAGAGTTTATATATTCATTGTTTTCAAAATTTACAGTTTATTTGTAGTGACTTCATTGCCAATCCTTAACAACTATTTAAGAACCAAAATTTTCACTAAAAATTACATTCACCATCTTTTACGAATAACTACTAACTACCCTGCAAACCAAAAACTCCTTTTTGTTGCCCACAATTTTGTAAAACCCCCAAGAACTAACTACAAATAGCCAAAAAACTCAAATTCATGGCAGAGGATTATGTTAATGTAGAGCTGCAGATGAGCTACTCGCCACAGTTTCCATAGAGGTCAGTTCTTCTTCTTCTTCCTTTGAGGTCATTGCTCCAACTTCTCCAACTACTCCAACTTCTTCAACCACTTCGCTTCAGCCTTTGCCTTCACTATCACTACCTCAACCTCTATTAATTCCACAATCAATTTTAGAGCCTTCCACCCGCATGTTGCTCCCTCTCTCCATCTGGATTTACGTTTTCCTTCTGTCCATTTCACAAAGGCTATGCATTTCACTATTTCTTCATCCTCTTTGTTTTCAATTCCCTGACCGATATCCATCCCGACTCCTAGAATCATCCATTCCAACAATGATTCCATGTTCTTTAGATAATCCTTATGCACCAATGCCTTCATCACCTTTTTCACAACTTCAATTTTCTCTCCCAAATCTAAGCCCCAAGCCATTATGAGTGAATAAATGTCCAAATTAGTTTTGTACCTATGCGTGAGCTGGCCGAATCCTGTTCATAGAATTAGTTACACTAACTACACTAATCAATCATCGTTGTACATGAAACATCCCATTAGTCTCTTTACCGATGGTTCTCCATAAAAGTGTGAGTTGTTTCTTCATTTTAAGTGTGAAACCAACCACCATCACCTTTGCAGCGATAGAGCCACCACCTCATGTACACCGTTTTCACATCTATTGTTCACCATAGTAGAGGAGCATCGAGAAAGTAATCCCTCAAGAACTTAATAACTTCATTCACATTCCTTTCCATAAATGCTCAACATACGTCAGTCATCACCACCACCTGACTCCACACTTCCTTCATTCACTTCAAGAATTAAAACCTACAATTACTCCATTTTAGAGCTCCCTAAATGTACCACCTGTTTTATTCTTTCCATCGGGGGAGAACATTAATTTCAAATAGCTCAACGATGCCTCAAGATGTCACATCAGTTAGAATAATCATTATCGCCGTATTGGTGAGACTATGATTCTTCTTCCATCAATAGCCACCTTCTCCACCAATGAACAACTTTCCTTAGGTCTATTGGCGGGATGCCAGATAACGTCACCCCAATGCACCCCAACTCCACTTATATACATTATGCACTTGATAATCCATGGTTATATCGGGCCATCGGGGGAATGAAAACATTTGTTCCACCAATGTTCATGTGTTACTGTGATGTGCTTACTTTTGTTGACTTTGTTGGTCTATCATGGAGAGTGCCTTAGGAGTCAGCCCGATAGGGTATTGAATTACAATGATACTAGGTTATGAGATGCTTTCATTGGGCCATCAATGAAGCTATAATGGGGGTTCCGTCGATGAGGCATTGTTAGGCCAATAGTGCTAATTTTTATTTAGGGACAGGGAAAGATTTATGGAGCCTCATACTATTATGGTTTCATGCTTACTATTATGCTTTTGATATATTTTTTCCAAGGTAGTGAACTATTTGACAAAATGCTTTGGTAGAAATGTATGGAAAATGTGGTAGCATAGACAAGGCAGTGAATGTTTGAAAAAATGCCTCAAAGAAATGTGGTCTCATAGAATGCCATGACAAGCAAATGCAATCGGCAGTTGCTCCTAATAATTAGTTATGCAATGTGAAGTAATTGCATAACTATGTAGGTTGACTTTGTAAAAACTATATTGTAATTGAAATTTTGTCATCTATCAACATCTAGTTAGTAGTTATGCAATGTGAAGTAATGCTTTGAGTTTGAAAGGTGTGCAATGCAATGTAATCAAAGATATGAATATAAACTACATAAACCTATTTTTTACAATTCATTATTTAAAATCATTGTTTTTTTTGCTCTCTACATCTCTAGGCTATGGAAATTCCTTTCAATTTCAAAAAAAATAGTTTTTATCTCTTGTTCTACAATTTTTTACCTTTTTTTTTTAAATTTGATTTTTTTCCCAATTTTTGAATGCATGGGGTTAGGTTTCAGTGCTTTAATGCCACTGTTTTTGTACATCCCAATGTATTTCACCTTCACCTTGCAGCAGTAGTAGTAGTGCTCTCATATTGCATCCATGGTAATGTAGTGTTTAATTATATTTGTGGCCTTTGTATTTGATTAGCATGAAGCTAATAGTAACATTGTAAGTAGTGCAATGAGTGTTGGTTTTTTAGTAAATTAGATTGATCATTGCAATTATTTTAGCACACACATGCAAGTACTATTTAAGTAAGTAATGGTTGTTTTATTATGCAAACAAGGGTAATAATTACCTATGTAATATAATGTGTTTTTGTTTTGTTTTGTAGAAATGTATTGATAAACTCAAAGAAGGGGATAAAGTTAGGGAGTCAACTTGAAAGGAACTTGAGATGCAAATGTAAACATTCTAAAGGTCACAAGTAACATACCCCTTATTTATGAAGACAAAATAGATGGAGTTGTTCGTCTGAAAGAGAAAGAGGGAACTTTCACACAGTGGCCACTAAAATATTTGTAGAAAATGACATAGTTGAACATGTTTATCATGTACTAGTTAATGTTAGACATCTTGGCTCACTGCTTTATGCAGTATTTTGATTATGTTGTTTATGGATCTTAATTATCATGGTGTATTTGAAAGAGTTGGAAACTCTTAGATAGCTTTGACATTTTTTTATTATATTTACATATATACTCTTAGACAACTTTGACATCTTGTAACTTGATATATATATATATATATATATTTGCATTAAAAATTTTTTATTGTAGATTACCTTTATTTATCATGATGTTGAAGCAATCTTTTAATTCTAGCATGTTGTAGCTTGTTCGTATATGTAATATTTTTATTTTCTTTTATGTTTTAGTTTAAGTTTAATATTATGTTAGTTTTGCATTATAAAATTTATTGTGCTTAATAAATTATTCATTTCATGACTATATTTACTACCAATTAATGGAAACCAGTAAATAAAAATGACTAAATTAATGACTAAATTAATGACTAAAGTAATAACTAAATTAATGACTAAAGTAATGACTACCAATATGACTAAATAAATGACCAGTTAACTACAATCAATGACTAAATAAATGACTACCATGACTAAATAAATGACTAAATTAACGACTAAATCAATGAGTAAAGCAATGACCAAATCAATGACCAAATCAATGACCAAATTGATGACTAAAAATTAATGACTAAATAAATGACTAAAATAGTTTAGTCATAAATTTAGTGGTGTTATAAATGAATACAAATAAACCACTAATAGTCATGTGACTAAACTTAGTCATTTATAAACAATTTTTAGTGGTTTATTTAGTCATGTATTGTTGTTTGTGTACTAGTAGTTTGAATCTTTCATCAAAAGAGAGCTCACCAGGTTCTAGAAACATTTCGTCAAGGAAAAAACCACTCAAGAATCTTTGGGAACCAAATTCCCACTCATGTGAGTCAGTTTCGGTAACGTAATCTTTGATAGTCTCGACACTTTCATAAGCATTCATGCTCTCACCTGAAAGTACATTGGTATGTTGATCATCAATTTCGAGTAGCCCAAACCCTAACCCAAGATACTTTGGTCTTCGAGAAGGACATATAGGTTTTCTCCTTTCAGTCTTATCTTTACCAAGGCCACTAGTTCCATCATAACCTTTTTCCTTCATTATGTCATAGCCTTTTCCATATATCTGGACTGGTAATGGGGATGGGTCTTCTAGGTCTTTGTAAATACAAGCTAATATGTCTTCAATGTCCTCCTTATTTAGTTCACCCCATTTCGTGAAAGTCATTGTCGGAGGAACCTTAAAAATCTCTTTGGGCTCCATTCTGAAATAAGGTCGACCATAAGCCTTTGGAGACTTGGGTATTTTAGTGATGCAGTAGGTCATGTTCAACTTGTATTCTCCTTAACCTTGGTCTTGGATCTTGATATTAGGATTGGGTTTTGGGATGATGTTGGAAGATAGTATGGTGGAAGTTGAAGGAGTGGATCTAGATGGATTGGGGAGTGTGGACGGATCAATGTATTTGGAAGAAGAGGATGTCAAAACTTCACAATTAATTATCACTTGGTGTTTCAAGATACCTCTCAAATTGGTGCAATACTGGAAGGGATCGAGATCACCATGTATGGTTATTTCGGTTGCATCACAAGGAAACTTCAAGCATTGGTGGTAAGTGGATGGTATGGCCTTTAAGGCATGGATCCAAGGTTGACCAAACAAGATGTTGTATGGTAGCTCAAGATCCAAGACTTGACATGTTGTATCCACAATGACTGGGCCAACTCGGATAGGGAGTGTGATAATGCCTTGAGAGGAGTGCTCCTCATCATAATACACCTTTATGACAATACTCTTGGTAGTGTCTACACACGCATCAGAGAAGCCTAGTGCTTTAACTAGTTTTAGGGAGCATATGATCAATATTTCTTTGCCATCTACTAAGACTCATCTAACCTTATGTTTATGGATGAAGAGTTCGATATGCAATGTGTCATTGTGAGATGGTTTTGGTGACGAATAGTCTTGGTCTAAAAAATGTTATGTGGTGGGGAGTGGTTAAGTATCCCACCATTGCTTCAAATTGGTTGAAATCAATGTCATTAGGATGGAAGACTCTTGTAAGGTTTTGTCCAGTATGGCTTTGTGTGCGGGAGAAATGTGAAGTAGCTCGAGTATGGAGATTTGAGCAATTTTTTTTCCAATTGGTCAATGAGATTAAACTATCCCTTGGGTTGTGACTATTTGGCAGATGGACCGGGTATCATAATTTTTGGTTGTTTAGCAGGAGGACCAACTATGGTGACTTTTCCACCATGGGTAGTGACATTACACTAAGGTGTTTTCTTGATGGTAATAGTATTGAAATATTCATTAGTAGCTCGAAGGTGGTTAATAATGGGTCCACTAGAATAATCAAAGGCAGTGCGAGTGTAATTAGCTCAATTTTTATTAGTCTTTGGACCTGACATAGAGGTATTATTTGAACCATGATCCTACAGTGGGTTTTTATGAATTGTATGGTCCACGTTTGAGGTAAATTGTTGATTGTCTAGTTCGATGGTATGATTCTCAATGAGATAATGTATGAGATTTCTTAGTTGTCAACAAGAGGAATTTTTATGCCCTTTGGCGTGATGGTAATTGCAAAATACATTGTCATCCCACCATGATGGCTTGAATTGACCTGGGTCATATGGTTTAGGATCCTACAATGCGATGATGTTGTTTTGGAGGAGCTTCTTAAGGACCGCCTCAATTGGTTCACCCAAAGCAGTGTACATGCGTCTCTTTGGGAATTTTCTAGTTTGACATGGTTGTCCTTGGTTTTGATTGTTTTGGGTGGCATTTTTGGTAGGTGACAGTGTGGTCATTAGTGTGTTTTGTAGTTGAGCTCCTTTGAGAGTGAGTGCAAGACTTGTCACATTTACCGCTTAGTGTCAACAATGCCATCATTGGTGACGTGTTTATTTTTGACCCAATATTTTTTTTGTCAGCATGTAGGTTTGGATTCATGTTCTTGTTGCCATATTTGAGTTCTCCTTTAGCAATAAGGGCTTTTTCAAGTTGGACTCCTTTTTCAATGAGGTTTGCAAAAGTGGTACAACAATGAACTTGTAAATTGTATTTTAATGGTCCAACAAGGTTTTGGAAAAACATGTCTACCTTTTTTTTTCTGCTATCTCAACATGGCACTGACTTGCTAAACTTCTCCATCTTTGGAAGAATGGAATAAAGGTATCACTAGTTTCGTCTTGAGTAAGCGCACATAAACTGGTAATGGTAACATCAGTGTCGATGTTATAGGCATAATTTTGTACAAATTTATCAGCAAGTTCCTCCCATGACTTTATTCCTTTGGGAAAGGTAGCAAACCATTCAAGTGTAGGGCCTACGAGACTCCTAGGGAAGAGTCTCATCAGATAAGTATGTTCATATGCAACGTCCACACAATTGGTTGTAAATTCTTGTATGTGTTCAAGGGGATTGGTTTTTCCTTTGTTGTAGTGCCCCTCCATATTGACCTTTATGGGCATTCGAGTAAGTGTTTATTTGTGATTTCATTGTTTATTGTGGTGAACTTAATAGTTTTATATGGCCTTGATTAATCAATTAATAAAATTAAAATTGATTTACAAGGTAATTTAAATAAATTTGGAAATTAAAATAATAATTAAATTAATTAATTTTATGAAATATAAAGGATATGGTTTGTTAATAAATAATTAAATTAAATTGCTTTGTTAAAAATAAATGTTTTATTATTAAATAATTAGATTAAATTATGTTGGTAAAAAGCTTTGTTTTGAATTATATTTTAATAATTGATAATTATTTATATATGGAAAATTAATGTGATTTTAAATAAATCAAGAAGATAATATTTTTGAACTAATGTTAAAACAAGTGAAAATGGAAAAAGCTGGAGTGCGTGCACATGCACGACTCTAGATGGATTTTCAAACGAGAAACTTGTTTATTTGTTGATTTTTAGTTTCGAAAGTTTATCTCTTGGATTTTTATTGGAAAAAATAAAACTCCTTGTTTTTTTTGGGTACGATAATTATTTTGGGGAAAAAGAACAATTTTTTTATGTAGGCATGTCAAGCCTTGATTTTAGTACGCTGAGCCTAAAGTTTAGGTGGGGGTACAAGGCCTGCTAAAAACAATGAGTCTGTCATTGTTCATTACGCTTGGTTTAGTGTGGGGTGATATTTCATGGTGATGGCCCTGCACATATGTTATCATCACAGGATCCCCAAATCTTCACGATGCTCATGCATCCATTGTTGCTTTCACCAATATGCTTTTACAGGGCTACATGAACCATCGGAATGTTTTCATTGAAGGGGAGAATAACAGAGCAACTAAGAAGAAGAATGAGATGCTAATGCATGTAGGGTAGATGCCAACAATTTAGTTGAGAGAGTCACGCTGTGAGAAAACTAAAATCCTTTCAGAATGTGAAAAGTGGGGAGCCAATGTTGAAACTCTCAACGAAGGATGGAATCGCTCAACACAACAAGCTTATCATTACCAGAATACTGAGTATCAATATATCTTATGATACTTCTTTTCTTATACTTATCCCTTCTCAAACAAATGATTAGTAATAGAAATCCCATCTGGGTGCATGTTGACTTGTGTGAAGATCATATTGTTCTTTGTTTCATTGATTATTTCTTAGTGAGTATAGCTGGAAGGATTACTTAATTTGTCTATTAGCTGATTTGATGTTTGTCTCTACATTATTTTTAAGATCTCAAGTCGCCTAGGGGTGAGGGATTACCTTCTATTGAAATTTATCTATTTTCTCCCTCCTATTAGTACCCTGTTCTTATGATTTTTGACCCACTAGCAGACCATTAGATATTTCGAGAAACTTTTGGCTCATAGCACAAGATTAAGCCACTCCTCTAATATGAACTTTGTCAATCAGAGCTAGGAATGGCCGAGAGATTTTGAAAAGAAATATAAGGTGAATCTTTGGGATTGCGATATATATGTTGTTTCTTTATCAACACAAAAAGGATTATGTATGAGATTTGAGCCCATGATAGTAGGTCAAAAGGTTCAACACAACCGTTCCATTTCATCATTTCCATCTGAGTGAGACTACAAAGGAAAAGTTTCAAATGGGAGTTATAAGTTTTTGCTTAATATTTATTATGTGTATAACACTCCTTGTTTACTTTTGTAATATTTAGTGCTTATAGAATGTGCTTGTGTTGCAAATAGATATTGATAGCAAGATTCTTGAGTTGCCCTATGTCACCCTTGATTTCCTTAATTCTTTCATTCATTGCTAGAGAGAATTGGTTTTGCCTCTCATTCGTGTGTCCTTTATTGTTGTTGTAAATCGATGACACCTAGTGAGGAATCTACTCTGCATCACACCTTAATCCTTAAGGCTTATTACAACCTATGTGGAATTCTTGATTGGATACTGGCATTGATTAGAAAGCTCACTTCATCAGCTCTCCTCTTGGAATTTGGTAGAGAGTGACTTTGTTCATGCGTTGGCCTATATTTTGTAATTTGAATCCTTTTGGCATAAAATTTATCAAATGTGATATGATTAGTAAGAGGTAAATTGACATCAAATCAAATCTAAGAAATTTAGCTTGCTGACTCAAGCCTTCCCTGAAAACCTTCTCAGTATATAAAAATCCATGCTATTTAATTATTGACACCCAAAACTATTGGGTTCAACACATATTGTTTGAAGTGAGACTTGTATTTAAAAGGGGAGATTAATGTTTTGTTCGAAAGGAGCTTTATGATGCAAGTTTATAGTAAGAATGAAAAGTATTTCATTAGTAAAGAAGTGGTTAGGTACGGATAATATACATAGAAATTTACAATTACAAATTCGATAAAAATATAGTTAAATATCTATTGTATATTTAATAAAATTAGTTATAGAAAAATCTTTGATAAGTTAGGAATGAAGACTCTCTAGTCGGCTTAACATTAAGAATATTTTTTTGGGCCTTTTCATCAAAATTTATCTTTATTGAATAAGATTGTTTCAATAAGATTAAATAGATACCATTTTAATCCAATTTTGTAATATAGGTGTCTTCTCAAAGGGCTAATATCCAATTAATTCAATTAGAGTCACTATTGAATTTGACTCCATTTTTTTACGAACGTTCGTCCATCGTTCGACAAACATTTGTCAGAAAATTGACGAATTGACGAAAAAAATTTCGTCACTATTTTTTCGTCAAAATTCTGATGATGAATTAAACATCGAAATAATGGTGCAGATTCGTCCACTGTCAACATCATAAAATTACTCGTATGTTCGTTAGAATATCGACGAAAACTTCGTGTATCCACTGACGAATTACAACCAAAATGCAATTACAATGGCTCTTTTGAAGTGTCGAAACAACAACAGAAGTTCATTTCCATTTCAAAGAAATGGGCAAGGAGTTAAGACAAAGTCTTCGTCGTAGCTAAGGAACTTCGTCAGACCTTTTTTGTGATTCGTCAGTGGCCTTTGTCGAAATTGCGACAAAATGGGCAAGGAGTTACGATGAAGCCTTCATCGCAGCTAAGCAACTTCGTCAGACCTTTTCTCTGATTTGTCGGTGGCCTTTTTCAAAATTGCAATGAAATGGGAAAGGAGTTACGACGAAGCCTTCGTCGCAGCTATAGCAACTTCATCAGACCTTTTTAGTGATTTGTCAAAATTGCGACAAAACAATGCATTTTTATTTTTTTTAAATATTCATTGAAATGTACCATCGCAGAGACTCTTGGTGATGACCACCGAAGCCAGCCCATCAGTGAGAGATCAATCATCAGGACAGGATAGAAAACTCACTTTCATAGTCCATGTCTTACCGATGACTTCCGTCGGTAAGACAGATCCAATGTCACACCGATCTGACCTCTTCAGGAGTTTTGAACACTGCTGGTTATTAGCAAGACATTCTGCGGGTCTTGCCGATTAAAAAAGTGTCTAAGAGAAAGTAAACAAATGAAACCTATTAATTTTATTATTTTGGGGTTCTTTAAATCATAGAATAGATACCATCTTCTTGTGTATAATGTACTTATATTCATATTTGAATTTGAGACCAATTGTCATTGCACATTCCATTTTACTTGCACAGAGTATTCTATAAGCAATATATTGATAATGCCAAATGATTTATGGTGTTGTACAACTCTACCTATCATCATAGTTCTATTGTTCCCCCTGAGAGAATCCTGCATATACAAGTTTACAATATCAAGTCAAATAATATGAAAAAGACTTACTTCCATACAAATTAAATGATTATTCTTACAATGGCAATTGTCTAATTACAACAACAATTCCATGAAAGGTTATCCATGCTTCATAAGAGATGACTAATCATACATACAGACTATAAGATACATAGAAAAAGCATTACACTTCAGAACAACCAAGGGCTAACAAGGGAAGGAGTTAAGAAACGTCTGGATTGAAGAGAAAATGTGTAGGGAAAATGCCGAGCAGTGTCAAGAGAACAGAGCTTGTAGAACATATTATTGACCTAATCAAGCTCTTGAACAACTTAAACAAAATTAAAATACTAACACATACATGAGACATGTAATGAACTTCCAATATCTGCTATCTTTTTCATTAATGCAGAGGTAGGTAAAGGAGAAATAATTATAATTGTAACATTATTCATAGTCCAATAAATTATGTTCGTAATTTGTGTTCAATGGACCTCAGTTTTATCAGTATACTGCCCATCTAATACCATATTTTAATCCAAGTTTCAACTATCTCAGATCTAAAGAAGCACCTTAAATTAACCATTTAAAGTACTATAAAGTAAGGTAAGACTTTTACTTGAGAAAGATTGGGTACACTTGTAGGATTAAAATTCTCACAATCATTAGGATTTATTGGCACACAGACACAACCTGCAACATATGAAGTAATGGATGACTACAAGTTAGTGAAATGGTCCTTAATATGTGACTAGTTTGCAAATTGATTGGTAGAAAATAAGGTTACAAACAAATCTACATGAAAAATTATGAGGACAATTCCATCGAATCATCAAAATAGATGAAAAGTGAAAAGGAAAGAGCCAAGCTACATCTCTAGAGCCTAAAAAAAACACATGCAAGAAACATAAAAAAAAAAGAACAAACCAGTTTTTGGATGAATACAAAATGGTGCCTAGTGATTCATATGCTTTCACACTTGACATAGGACATTAAGAAGATTTTAGTCTTCCTCTGGAAATTAACTCTTAAAGAATAAACCCAGAACCAATATTATATACCTCCATGTCTAGCCGAGGGTAGGTAAGAGAAAAAAATTCCTCAATGCAATGTCAAAAATATCAATGTGTGTGTAGGTTTGTATTATCAAAATATCATTTCACCGCTTCTAAGGAAAATACCAAAGTGATGTTTTAAATTTCAATCTTCACATAGGCTCCTTTATTGCTACACATGCATATACAAGCATTATTCGAGCTCTAAACTATTCAAATATTAAGGATTTAATTAGCTATAAGATGGAAAGTTGTTGTTTAGACATAATCCATCATCTTTTACATATCTTTATTCACTCCTAGCGCTTCAGATAAATTTTTGTAAATGAGACAAAATGTGAATCTTTATGACAAAGGAAATTTTAAAAGGAGGGCGAGAGAGCAAAGGGTAGGGGAAAGAGAATGCTTGAATGTATAGCAAAGTATAACATTTTGATCATTATAACAATGAAACGAATCTTAAGTTTGAAGCATTAATATCATTTACAACATTTATGATCAAGAATGAATGTAAGTAGAGAAACTTTTGCATACCTGCAGATGGTACAAAATTTCATGGTTAAGTGGAAGCCTCCCATCAACAACAAGATCCAAATATTCGTGTATCTATCTCAATTGAGCCTCTAGACCCTTCAAAGCTGTCAATTTTTCCACTAACCTGTTATGCACAAAAGTAAAATTTTAGAGTTATGTCACCACTAAAAATAGAAGAAACAGAGCTTTGAAACCAAATTCACACGCAACACAATGTGGTATTCATATAAAGCCATAAAAACAAACTAAACTGAGAACATTGGAATGGAAACAACTTCAAATTATGATGCAGAGCATGCATTCAGGGTATAAAGAATCATTTTTCTGCCACCATAGTGAAAAGTTATCACTTTCTTTCATCTTTGCATATTTGTTTGATGCTTCAAATGATGCATTTCTTATATTGAAAAGTGCATTACCTTATTAAGCTTCTCTTTGTTTCGAGAATAGTTTAATATTCTCTACTTAACAGGGCCAACAATGTGATGGTGGAAGCTCATTTGGCCTCTCCCTCCCACCCCTCCTCACATCACTCTCAATTCCCCATACCCAATCATATAGCATTAAGCATTCATTCATCCATTAATAACATATAACATTCATTCATTCATCCATTAATAACATATAACATTCATTCATCCATTAACAACATATAACATTCATTCATTAACATATAACATTCATTAATTAACATATTCACATTCATTCATTAACATATAATATTCATTCTTTCAGTTTTTACATATTATCAAAAATATGGTTGTCATGATATGATTACAATCACTATTTTTTTTGTTTCTTTTTTAAAGCTAAAAATATCTGAAGTGGAGTATGGTTTTCTAAATCATCTGTCCCCCCTTTAGTTGTTATTCCCTCTGCTCATGATCTTAATGTACGCCTAGTTGCCTACTCATGAAGTGGACGCCGCTGCAAGGGGCGGTCTGTTGCAATAACAAAGAAATTTTAAACCGATATGTTTTATTATTATTGTTACAAGTATTTCATTAATTAAAAGAACATTAGAGTGGTTCTCTTTACCTGATGGGTCCACATCATGTTCCTGAACTTCTGTTATAGACTCATGCTCAACATGTTGAACACCCTCTAAATCCTGGTCTACAGTTGAAACACGAAAGGTTACATTAATTAATACACCAATTGGAATTAAATATGTTTAAGAGAACATGAGTGGTCCTCTTTACCTGATGGGGCCACATCATGTTCTTGATATTCTCTCGCCTAATCATGCTCAACACATTGATCACGCTCTACATGCTCTAAATTTGAAACACGAAAGGTTACATTAATTAATACACCAATTGCAATTGAATATG
>VDFB02271358.1:929609320-929702879 GCA_007258455.2 Sequoia sempervirens | reverse complement strand
AAGTAAGCTATCATGAGGTCTTTAATTATAACATAAGTTCATTCATGGTTTTATATTTTGTACTATTTTATGTCATCAACTAAAATATGTGTTGTTTTTACAGGGTTATCTTCCCCCTCATGATGCTCCTGGCCATGATCAGGGTACTGCAAGTGCTGCTCGAGGAGTAGGGGTTGGTACAAGTGTCCATCCTGATCTTCCTGCGCATACATCACATCATCTGACCCCATCATCCATGCCTATATTGTCATCTGAAATTTCGGCAGCACATACCATGCAGGCATCCATTAGTGCAGCCTCTGGCAGTGAACACATGCTAGAACATGCATCAAGACATGTACCTAGGGATGCAGAGGCGACTAGTACTGGTGATATTTTAGCAACATTTCTTGGATCTTCCCATATTACTAGTATTGGAACATTTTCGGTCACATTTGTGATGAGCGAGGATTTTGTTCCCATAAAGATAGAGAAGGTCCCAGGTACTTTAAAATGTTTTAATTATTATTATATATAATCCAATTGAAATTTACTTATTGGTCGCTCTTTTTAGACTATTGATCTCATGATCATTTTGCAGGAAATGATTTTTTTATAAACATCTAAGTGATATTACATTGGAGCTCTTCGAGCCCACCATACGTACATAGTGGAATGCCCATAATCAAGATTTAAAAGATGAGCTCATTAACCATTTAGTTGTGCTCTTTGGTGATTAAAAATTCGACCAAACCAAGGTCCTTAAGAAAGCTGGTACCTATCTAAAGTATGTGAGCGACCAATATAGGTCACATTTAGAGAAGAACAAAAAGTACGAGTGTCACCCCATGATTCCAAAAGGGAGTAAAGGACAAGGTCGATGAAAGGAGAAGGCTGAAAAGAAAAAAGGAAAGACACCACCGGGCCAAGGAAGGTATGTGATACTATCAACAATGTAATTATATACTGATTACTCTTTCTTTTTACATAATCTAACGTATTTCAAACTTTTCATAGGCTACCTGATACATCAAAGGCAACAAAGACAAGACTAGAAAAACACAGGCAACACAAACTTGGCTATGGTGGTTATATGAAATTAGCTGCATGAATTGTAAGTATCAATAAATGAAATATTGTATCCAAATAATAAATTGAAAACAATTTTGATTTTATCACACCATAGAAGAAAAATTCATGATCTTATGCAAAAATGTAGGGCTCTGAATTCAACAGAGTTCCCACAGAATATGACTTGAAGATTGCCTTCCAACAAGGCTATGGAGCCATGGCTGAACGCCTAAGAGTCTTGACTGGGAAAACACAATCTTCCACTACATCTGACATGCAGGTAAATAAATTCAATAAATTTTATTTAAAATTGAATATTTGTGCAATCTATTCAATATTAATTTCCACCATAAAGTAAATACATGCCTATTTTTTTTAAACATTCAAGCAATGATAATACTGCACATAACATTGGAATGCAACCTAGTGAGGGTAGAGCACAACCTGCAGATGAAGGTCATGGTGTGCATCCAGATACTTTAGAGCATGTAGAACGTGATCAACATGTTGAGCATGATTAGGCTAGAGAAGATTAGGAACATGATGTGGCCCCATCAAGTAAAGAGGACCACTCTAAAGTTCTCTTAAACATATTCAATTGCAATTGGTGTATTAATTAATGTAACCTTTCATGTTTCAACTTTAAAGCATGTAGAGCGTGATCAATGTGTTGAGCATGATCAGGCTAGAGAATATCAAGAACATGATGTGGCCCCATCAGGTAAAGAGGACCACTCTCATGTTCTCTTAAACATATTTAATTTCAATTGGTGTATTAATTAATGTAACCTTTCGTGTTTCAACCAGATAGGATTTAGAGGGTGTTCAACATGTTGAGCATGAGTCTATAACAGAAGTTCAGGAACATGATGTGGACCCATCAGGTAAAGAGAACCACTCTAATGTTCTTTTAATTAATGAAATACTTGTAACAATAATAATAAAACATATCGGTTTAAAATTTCTTTGTTATTGCAACAGACCGCCCCTTGCAGCGGCGTCCACTTCATGAGTAGGCAACTAGGCGTACATTAAGATCATGAGCAGAGGGAATAACAACTAAAGGGGGGACAGATGATTTAGAAAACCATACTCCACTTCAGATATTTTTAGCTTTAAAAAAGAAACAAAAAAAATAGTGATTGTAATCATATCATGACAACCATATTTTTGATAATATGTAAAAACTGAAAGAATGAATATTATATGTTAATGAATGAATGTGAATATGTTAATTAATGAATGTTATATGTTAATGAATGAATGTTATATGTTGTTAATGGATGAATGAATGTTATATGTTATTAATGGATGAATGAATGAATGTTATATGTTATTAATGGATGAATGAATGCTTAATGCTATATGATTGGGTATGGGGAATTGAGAGTGATGTGAGGAGGGGTGGGAGGGAGAGGCCAAATGAGCTTCCACCATCACATTGTTGGCCCTGTTAAGTAGAGAATATTAAACTATTCTCGAAACAAAGAGAAGCTTAATAAGGTAATGCACTTTTCAATATAAGAAATGCATCATTTGAAGCATCAAACAAATATGCAAAGATGAAAGAAAGTGATAACTTTTCACTATGGTGGCAGAAAAATGATTCTTTATACCCTGAATGCATGCTCTGCATCATAATTTGAAGTTGTTTCCATTCCAATGTTCTCAGTTTAGTTTGTTTTTATGGCTTTATATGAATACCACATTGTGTTGCGTGTGAATTTGGTTTCAAAGCTCTGTTTCTTCTATTTTTAGTGGTGACATAACTCTAAAATTTTACTTTTGTGCATAACAGGTTAGTGGAAAAATTGACAGCTTTGAAGGGTCTAGAGGCTCAATTGAGATAGATACACGAATATTTGGATCTTGTTGTTGATGGGAGGCTTCCACTTAACCATGAAATTTTGTACCATCTGCAGGTATGCAAAAGTTTCTCTACTTACATTCATTCTTGATCATAAATGTTGTAAATGATATTAATGCTTCAAACTTAAGATTCATTTCATTTTTATAATGATCAAAATGTTATACTTTTCTATACATTCAAGAATTCTCTTTCCCCCTACCCTTTTCTCTCTCCCCCCTCCTTTTAAGAATTTCCTTTGTCATAAAAGATTCACATTTTTGTCTCATTTACAAAAATTTATCTGAAGTGCTAGGAGTGAATAAAGATATGTAAAAGATGATGGATTATGTCTAAACAACAACTTTCCATCTTATAGCTAATTAAATCCATAATATTTGAATAGTTTAGAGCTCAAATAATGCTTGTATATGCATGTGTAGCAATAAGGGAGCCTATGTGAAGATTTAAATTTAAAACATCACTTTGGTATTTTTCCTTAGGTAGTGAAATGATATTTTCAGTAATACAAACCTACACACACATTGATATTTTTCAGCATTGCATTGAGGAATTTTTTTTCTTATACCTACCCTCGGCTAGACATGGAGGTATATAATATTGGTTTCTGGGTTTATTCTGTAAGCAGTTAATTTCACAGAGGAAGACTAAAATCTTCTTAATGTCCTGTCAAGTGTGAAAGCATATGAATCACTTGCTGAAGGCACCATTTTGTATTCATCAAAAACTGGTTTGTTCTTTTTTTATGTTTCTTGCATGTGTTTTTTTTAGGCTCTAGAGATGTAGCTTGGCTCTTTCCTTTGCACTTTTCATCTATTTTGATGATTCACAGTAGATTGTCCTCATAATTTTTCATGTAGATTTGTTTGTAACCTTATTTTCTACCAATCAATTTGCAAACTAGTCACATATTAAGGACCATTTCACTAACTTGTAGTCATCCATTACTTCATATGTTGCAGGTTGTGTCTGTGTGCCAATAAATCCTAATGATTGTGAGAATTTTAATCCTACAAGTGTACCCAATCTTTCTCAAGTAAAAGTCTTACCTTACTTTATAGTACTTTAAATGGTTAATTTAAGGTGCTTCTTTAGATCTGAGATAGTTGAAACTTGGATTAAAATATGGTATTAGATGGGCAGTATACTGATAAAACTGAGGTCCATTGAACACAAATTACGAACATAATTTATTGGACTATGAATAATGTTACAATTATAATTATTTCTCCTTTACCTACCTCTGCATTAATGAAAAAGATAGCAGATATTGGAAGTTCATTACATGTCTCATGTATGTGTTAGTATTTTAATTTTGTTTAAGTTGTTCAAGAGCTTGATTAGGTCAATAATATGTTCTACAAGCTCTGTTCTCTTGACACTGCTCGGCATTTTCCCTACACATTTTCTCTTCAATCCAGACGTTTCTTAACTCCTTCCCTTGTTAGCCCTTGGTTGTTCTGAAGTGTAATGCTTTTTCTATGTATCTTATAGTCTGTATGTATGATTAGTCATCTCTTATGAAGCATGGATAACCTTTCATGGAATTGTTGTTGTAATTAGACAATTGCCATTGTAAGAATAATCATTTAATTTGTATGGAAGTAAGTCTTTTTCATATTATTTGACTTGATATTGTAAACTTGTATATGCAGGATTCTCTCAGGGGGAACAATAGAACTATGATGATAGGTAGAGTTGTACAACACCATAAATCATTTGGCATTATCAATATATTGCTTATAGAATACTCTGTGCAAGTAAAATGGAATGTGCAATGACAATTGGTCTCAAATTCAAATATGAATATAAGTACATTATACACAAGAAGATGGTATCTATTCTATGATTTAAAGAACCCCAAAATAATAAAATTAATAGGTTTCATTTGTTTACTTTCTCTTAGACACTTTTTTAATCGGCAAGACCAAGAATGTCTTGCTAATAACCAGCAGTGTTCAAAACTCCTGAAGTCAGATCGGTGTGACTTGGATCCACCTAAGAAGTCATCGGTAATGGACTATGGAAAAAGTGAGTATTCTGTCCTGATGATTGATCTCTCACTGATGGGCTGGCTTCGGTGGTCATCACCAAGAGTCTCTGCGATGGTACATTTCAATGAATATTTAAAAAAAATAAAAATGCATTGTTTTGTCGCAATTTTGACAAATCACTAAAAAGGTCTGATGAAGTTGCTATAGCTGCGACGAAGGCTTCGTCGTAACTCCTTTCCCATTTCATTGCAATTTTGAAAAAGGCCACCGACAAATCAGAGAAAAGGTCTGACGAAGTTGCTTAGCTGCGATGAAGGCTTCATCGTAACTCCTTGCCCATTTTGTCGCAATTTCGACAAAGGCCACTGACGAATCACAAAAAAGGTCTGACGAAGTTCCTTAGCTACGACGAAGACTTTGTCTTAACTCCTTGCCCATTTCTTTGAAATGGAAATGAACTTCTGTTGTTGTTTCGACACTTCAAAAGAGCCATTGTAATTGCATTTTGGTTGTAATTCGTCAGTGGATACACGAAGTTTTCGTCGATATTCTAACGAACATACGAGTAATTTTATGATGTTGACAGTGGACGAATCTGCACCATTATTTCGATGTTTAATTCATCATCAGAATTTTGACGAAAAAATAGTGACGAAATTTTTTTCGTCAATTCGTCAATTTTCTGACAAATGTTTGTCGAACGATGGACGAACGTTCGTAAAAAAATGGAGTCAAATTCAATAGTGACTCTAATTGAATTAATTGGATATTAGCCCTTTGAGAAGACACCTATATTACAAAATTGGATTAAAATGGTATCTATTTAATCTTATTGAAACAATCTTATTCAATAAAGATAAATTTTGATGAAAAGGCCCAAAAAAATATTCTTAATGTTAAGCCGACTAGAGAGTCTTCATTCCTAACTTATCAAAGATTTTTCTATAACTAATTTTATTAAATATACAATAGATATTTAACTATATTTTTATCGAATTTGTAATTGTAAATTTCTATGTATATTATCCGTACCTAACCACTTCTTTACTAATGAAATACTTTTCATTCTTACTATAAACTTGCATCATAAAGCTCCTTTCGAACAAAACATTAATCTCCCCTTTTAAATACAAGTCTCACTTCAAACAATATGTGTTGAACCCAATAGTTTTGGGTGTCAATAATTAAATAGCATGGATTTTTATATACTGAGAAGGTTTTCAGGGAAGGCTTGAGTCAGCAAGCTAAATTTCTTAGATTTGATTTGATGTCAATTTACCTCTTACTAATCATATCACATTTGATAAATTTTATGCCAAAAGGATTCAAATTACAAAATATAGGCCAACGCATGAACAAAGTCACTCTCTACCAAATTCCAAGAGGAGAGCTGATGAAGTGAGCTTTCTAATCAATGCCAGTATCCAATCAAGAATTCCACATAGGTTGTAATAAGCCTTAAGGATTAAGGTGTGATGCAGAGTAGATTCCTCACTAGGTGTCATCGATTTACAACAACAATAAAGGACACACGAATGAGAGGCAAAACCAATTCTCTCTAGCAATGAATGAAAGAATTAAGGAAATCAAGGGTGACATAGGGCAACTCAAGAATCTTGCTATCAATATCTATTTGCAACACAAGCACATTCTATAAGCACTAAATATTACAAAAGTAAACAAGGAGTGTTATACACATAATAAATATTAAGCAAAAACTTATAACTCCCATTTGAAACTTTTCCTTTGTAGTCTCACTCAGATGGAAATGATGAAATGGAACGGTTGTGTTGAACCTTTTGACCTACTATCATGGGCTCAACTCTCATACATAATCCTTTTTGTGCTGATAAAGAAACAACATATATATCGCAATCCCAAAGATTCACCTTATATTTCTTTTCAAAATCTCTCGGCCATTCCTAGCTCTGATTGACAAAGTTCATATTAGAGGAGTGGCTTAATCTTGTGCTATGAGCCAAAAGTTTCTCAGAATATCTAATGGTCTGCTAGTGGGTCAAAAATCATAAGAACAGGGTACTAATAGGAGGGAGAAAATAGATAAATTTCAATAGAAGGTAATCCCTCACCCCTAGGCGACTTGAGATCTTAAAAATAATGTAGAGACAAACATCAAATCAGCTAATAGACAAATTAAGTAATCCTTCCAGCTATACTCACTAAGAAATAATCAATGAAACAAAGAACAATATGATCTTCACACAAGTCAACATGCACCCAGATGGGATTTCTATTACTAATCATTTGTTTGAGAAGGGATAAGTATAAGAAAAGAAGTATCATAAGATATATTGATACTCAGTATTCTGGTAATGATAAGCTTGTTGTGTTGAGCGATTCCATCCTTCGTTGAGAGTTTCAACATTGGCTCCCCACTTTTCACATTCTGAAAGGATTTTAGTTTTCTCACAGCGTGACTCTCTCAACTAAATTGTTGGCATCTACCCTACATGCATTAGCATCTCATTCTTCTTCTTAGTTGCTCTGTTATTCTCCCCTTCAATGAAAACATTCCGATGGTTCATGTAGCCCTGTAAAAGCATATTGGTGAAAGCAACAATGGATGCATGAGCATCGTGAAGATTTGGGGATCCTGTGATGATAACATATGTGCAGGGCCATCACCATGAAATATCACCCCACACTAAACCAAGCGTAATGAACAATGACAGACTCATTGTTTTTAGCAGGCCTTGTACCCCCACCTAAACTTTAGGCTCAGCGTACTAAAATCAAGGCTTGACATGCCTACATAAAAAAATTGTTCTTTTTCCCCAAAATAATTATCGTACCCAAAAAAAACAAGGAGTTTTATTTTTTCCAATAAAAATCCAAGAGATAAACTTTCGAAACTAAAAATCAACAAATAAACAAGTTTCTCGTTTGAAAATCCATCTAGAGTCGTGCATGTGCACGCACTCCAGCTTTTTCCATTTTCACTTGTTTTAACATTAGTTCAAAAATATTATCTTCTTGATTTATTTAAAATCACATTAATTTTCCATATATAAATAATTATCAATTATTAAAATATAATTCAAAACAAAGCTTTTTACCAACATAATTTAATCTAATTATTTAATAATAAAACATTTATTTTTAACAAAGCAATTTAATTTAATTATTTATTAACAAACCATATCCTTTATATTTCATAAAATTAATTAATTTAATTATTATTTTAATTTCCAAATTTATTTAAATTACCTTGTAAATCAATTTTAATTTTATTAATTGATTAATCAAGGCCATATAAAACTATTAAGTTCACCACAATAAACAATGAAATCACAAATAAACACTTACTCGAATGCCCATAAAGGTCAATATGGAGGGGCACTACAACAAAGGAAAAACCAATCCCCTTGAACACATACAAGAATTTACAACCAATTGTGTGGATGTTGCATATGAACATACTTATCTGATGAGACTCTTCCCTAGGAGTCTCGTAGGCCCTACACTTGAATGGTTTGCTACCTTTCCCAAAGGAATAAAGTCATGGGAGGAACTTGCTGATAAATTTGTACAAAATTATGCCTATAACATCGACACTGATGTTACCATTACCAGTTTATGTGCGCTTACTCAAGACGAAACTAGTGATACCTTTATTCCATTCTTCCAAAGATGGAGAAGTTTAGCAAGTCAGTGCCATGTTGAGATAGCAGAAAAAAAAAGGTAGACATGTTTTTCCAAAACCTTGTTGGACCATTAAAATACAATTTACAAGTTCATTGTTGTACCACTTTTGCAAACCTCATTGAAAAAGGAGTCCAACTTGAAAAAGCCCTTATTGCTAAAGGAGAACTCAAATATGGCAACAAGAACATGAATCCAAACCTACATGCTGACAAAAAAAATATTGGGTCAAAAATAAACACGTCACCAATGATGGCATTGTTGACACTAAGCGGTAAATGTGACAAGTCTTGCACTCACTCTCAAAGGAGCTCAACTACAAAACACACTAATGACCACACTGTCACCTACCAAAAATGCCACCCAAAACAATCAAAACCAAGGACAACCATGTCAAACTAGAAAATTCCCAAAGAGACGCATGTACACTGCTTTGGGTGAACCAATTGAGGCGGTCCTTAAGAAGCTCCTCCAAAACAACATCATCGCATTGTAGGATCCTAAACCATATGACCCAGGTCAATTCAAGCCATCATGGTGGGATGACAATGTATTTTGCAATTACCATCACGCCAAAGGGCATAAAAATTCCTCTTGTTGACAACTAAGAAATCTCATACATTATCTCATTGAGAATCATACCATCGAACTAGACAATCAACAATTTACCTCAAACGTGGACCATACAATTCATAAAAACCCACTGTAGGATCATGGTTCAAATAATACCTCTATGTCAGGTCCAAAGACTAATAAAAATTGAGCTAATTACACTCGCACTGCCTTTGATTATTCTAGTGGACCCATTATTAACCACCTTCGAGCTACTAATGAATATTTCAATACTATTACCATCAAGAAAACACCTTAGTGTAATGTCACTACCCATGGTGGAAAAGTCACCATAGTTGGTCCTCCTGCTAAACAACCAAAAATTATGATACCCGGTCCATCTGCCAAATAGTCACAACCCAAGGGATAGTTTAATCTCATTGACCAATTGGAAAAAAAATTGCTCAAATCTCCATACTCGAGCTACTTCACATTTCTCCCGCACACAAAGCCATACTGGACAAAACCTTACAAGAGTCTTCCATCCTAATGACATTGATTTCAACCAATTTGAAGCAATGGTGGGATACTTAACCACTCCCCACCACATAACATTTTTTAGACCAAGACTATTCGTCACCAAAACCATCTCACAATGACACATTGCATATCGAACTCTTCATCCATAAACATAAGGTTAGATGAGTCTTAGTAGATGGCAAAGAAATATTGATCATATGCTCCCTAAAACTAGTTAAAGCACTAGGCTTCTCTGATGCGTGTGTAGACACTACCAAGAGTATTGTCATAAAGGTGTATTATGATGAGGAGCACTCCTCTCAAGGCATTATCACACTCCCTATCCGAGTTGGCCCAGTCATTGTGGATACAACATGTCAAGTCTTGGATCTTGAGCTACCATACAACATCTTGTTTGGTCAACCTTGGATCCATGCCTTAAAGGCCATACCATCCACTTACCACCAATGCTTGAAGTTTCCTTGTGATGCAACCGAAATAACCATACATGGTGATCTCGATCCCTTCCAGTATTGCACCAATTTGAGAGGTATCTTGAAACACCAAGTGATAATTAATTGTGAAGTTTTGACATCCTCTTCTTCCAAATACATTGATCCGTCCACACTCCCCAATCCATCTAGATCCACTCCTTCAACTTCCACCATACTATCTTCCAACATCATCCCAAAACCCAATCCTAATATCAAGATCCAAGACCAAGGTTAAGGAGAATACAAGTTGAACATGACCTACTGCATCACTAAAATACCCAAGTCTCCAAAGGCTTATGGTCGACCTTATTTCAGAATGGAGCCCAAAGAGATTTTTAAGGTTCCTCCGACAATGACTTTCACGAAATGGGGTGAACTAAATAAGGAGGACATTGAAGACATATTAGCTTGTATTTACAAAGACCTAGAAGACCCATCCCCATTACCAGTCCAGATATATGGAAAAGGCTATGACATAATGAAGGAAAAAGGTTATGATGGAACTAGTGGCCTTGGTAAAGATAAGACTGAAAGGAGAAAACCTATATGTCCTTCTCGAAGACCAAAGTATCTTGGGTTAGGGTTTGGGCTACTCGAAATTGATGATCAACATACCAATGTACTTTCAGGTGAGAGCATGAATGCTTATGAAAGTGTCGAGACTATCAAAGATTACGTTACCGAAACTGACTCACATGAGTGGGAATTTGGTTCCCAAAGATTCTTGAGTGGTTTTTTCCTTGACGAAATGTTTCTAGAACCTGGTGAGCTCTCTTTTGATGAAAGATTCAAACTACTAGTACACAAACAACAATACATGACTAAATAAACCACTAAAAATTGTTTATAAATGACTAAGTTTAGTCACATGACTATTAGTGGTTTATTTGTATTCATTTATAACACCACTAAATTTATGACTAAACTATTTTAGTCATTTATTTAGTCATTAATTTTTAGTCATCAATTTGGTCATTGATTTGGTCATTGATTTGGTCATTGCTTTACTCATTGATTTAGTCGTTAATTTAGTCATTTATTTAGTCATGGTAGTCATTTATTTAGTCATTGATTGTAGTTAACTGGTCATTTATTTAGTCATATTGGTAGTCATTACTTTAGTCATTAATTTAGTTATTACTTTAGTCATTAATTTAGTCATTAATTTAGTCATTTTTATTTACTGGTTTCCATTAATTGGTAGTAAATATAGTCATGAAATGAATAATTTATTAAGCACAATAAATTTTATAATGCAAAACTAACATAATATTAAACTTAAACTAAAACATAAAAGAAAATAAAAATATTACATATACGAACAAGCTACAACATGCTAGAATTAAAAGATTGCTTCAACATCATGATAAATAAAGGTAATCTACAATAAAAAATTTTTAATGCAAATATATATATATATATATATATCAAGTTACAAGATGTCAAAGTTGTCTAAGAGTATATATGTAAATATAATAAAAAAATGTCAAAGCTATCTAAGAGTTTCCAACTCTTTCAAATACACCATGATAATTAAGATCCATAAACAACATAATCAAAATACTGCATAAAGCAGTGAGCCAAGATGTCTAACATTAACTAGTACATGATAAACATGTTCAACTATGTCATTTTCTACAAATATTTTAGTGGCCACTGTGTGAAAGTTCCCTCTTTCTCTTTCAGATGAACAACTCCATCTATTTTGTCTTCATAAATAAGGGGTATGTTACTTGTGACCTTTAGAATGTTTACATTTGCATCTCAAGTTCCTTTCAAGTTGACTCCCTAACTTTATCCCCTTCTTTGAGTTTATCAATACATTTCTGCAAAACAAAACAAAAACACATTATATTACATAGGTAATTATTACCCTTGTTTGCATAATAAAACAACCATTACTTACTTAAATAGTACTTGCATGTGTGTGCTAAAATAATTGCAATGATCAATCTAATTTACTAAAAAACCAACACTCATTGCACTACTTACAATGTTACTATTAGCTTCATGCTAATCAGATACAAAGGCCACAAATATAATTAAACACTACATTACCATGGATGCAATATGAGAGCACTACTACTACTGCTGCAAGGTGAAGGTGAAATACATTGGGATGTACAAAAATAGTGGCATTAAAGCACTGAAACATAACCCCATGCATTCAAAAATTGGGAAAAAAATCAAATTTAAAAAAAAAAGGTAAAAAATTGTAGAACAAGAGATAAAATCTATTTTTTTTGAAATTGAAAGGAATTTCCATAGCCTAGAGATGTAGAGAGCAAAAAAAACAATGATTTCAAATAATGAATTGTAAAAAATAGGTTTATGTAGTTTATATTCATATCTTTGATTACATTGCATTGCACACCTTTCAAACTCAAAGCATTACTTCACATTGCATAACTACTAACTAGATGTTGATAGATGACAAAATTTCAATTACAATATAGTTTTTTATAAAGTCAACCTACGTAGTTATGCAATTACTTCACATTGCATAACTAATTATTAGGAGCAACTGCCGATTGCATTTGCTTGTCATGGCATTCTATGAGACCACATTTCTTTGAGGCATTTTTTCAAACATTCACTTCCTTGTCTATGCTACCACATTTTTCATACATTTCTACCAAAGCATTTTGTCAAATAGTTCACTACCTTGGAAAAAATCTATCAAAAGCATAATAGTAAGCATGAAACCATAATAGCATGAGGCTCCATAAATCTTTCCCTGTCCCTAAATAAAAATTAGCACTATTGGCCTAACAATGCCTCATTGGCGGAACCCCCATTATAGCTTCATTGATGGCCCAATGAAAGCATCTCATAACCTAGTATCAGTGTAATTCAATACCCTATCGTACTGACTCCTAAGGCACTCTCCATGATAGACCAACAAAGTCAACAAAAGTAAGCACATCACAGTAACACATGAACATTGGTGGAACAAATGTTTGCATTCCCTTGATGGCCTGATATAACCATGGATTATCAAGTGCATAATGTATATCGGTGGAGTTGGGGTGCATTGGGGTGACGTTATCTGGCATCCCGCCAATAGACCTAAGGAAAGTTGTTCATCGGTGGAGAAGGTGGCTATTGATGGAAGAAGAATCATAGTCTCACCAATACGGCGATAATGATTATTCTAACTGATGTGACATCTTGAGGCATCGTTGAGCTATTTAAAATTAATGTTCTCCCCCGATGGCAAGGCTGAAACAGGTGGTACATTTAGGGAGCTCTAAAATGGAGTAATTGTAGGTTTTAATTCTTGAAGTGAATGAAGGAAGTGTGGAGTCAGGTGGTGGTGATGACTGACGTATGTCGAGAATTTATGGAAAGGAATGTGAATGAAGTTATTAAGTTCTTGAGGCATTACTTTCTCGATGCTCCTCTACTATGGTGAACAATAGATGTGAAAACGGTGTACAGGAGGTGGTGGCTCTATCGCTGCAAAGGTGATGGTGGTTGGTTTCACACTTAAAATGAAGAAACAACTCACACTTTTATGGAGAACCATCGGTAAAGAGACTAATGGGATGTTTCATGTACAACGATGATTGACTAGTGTAGTTAGTGTAACTAATTCTATGAACAGGATTCAGCCAGCTCACGCACAAGTACAAAACTAATTTGGACATTTATTCACTCATAATGGCTTGGGGCTTAGATTTGGGAGAGAAAATTGAAGTTGTGAAAAAGGTGATGAAGGCATTGGTGCATAAGGATTATCTAAAGAACATGGAATCATTGTTGGAATGGATGATTCTAGGAGTCGGGATGGATATCAGTCAGGGAATTGAAAACAAAGAGGATGAAGAAATAGTGAAATGCATAGCCTTTGTGAAATGGACAGAAGGAAAATGTAAAGACAGATGGAGAGAGGGAGCAACATGCGAGTGGAAGGCTCTAAAATTGATTGTGGAATTAATAGAGGTTGAGGTAGTGATAGTGAAGGCAAAGGCTGAAGCGAAGTGGTTGAAGAAGTTGGAGTAGTTGGAGAAGTTGGAGCAGTGACCTCAAAGGAAGAAGAAGAAGAACCGACCTCTATGGAAACTATGGCGAGTAGCTTGTCTGCAGCTCTACATTAACATAATCCTCTGCCATGAATTTGAGTTTTTTGGCTATTTGTAGTTAGTTTTTGGGGGTTTTACAAAATTGTGGGCAACAAAAAGGAGTTTTTGGTTTGCAGGGTAGTTAGTAGTTATTCGTAAAAGATGGTGAATGTAATTTTTAGTGAAAATTTTGGTTCTTAAATAGTTGTTAAGGACTGGCAATGAAGTCACTGCAAATAAACTGTAAATTTTGAAAACAATGAATATATAAACTCTCCAGGCATACAACTATAATCTCAAAAAAGATTGTAAATAAGGAAATTAATTGTTTGAATGCAAATAATCTATGTCATTGTCAAACATTAATATTCTCCATTTGTCACCTAAACCTGATTTAATAAGTAATTTTTTCAATAACCTCCCACTCCTGCAATAATTTTTTCATGGTCACTGTTAGTATGTAAAAATAAATTTGGAAAGAACAAAGTTGCAAAGATAGAATAGAATGAAGACTCTATAGAAGCTATTTTCACATTGTATCTTTCTGAAAATCCAACATGACAATGAAGCTTAGTGTTTGATTTTTGTTCAACACAAAAAAAAGAACTGAGCCATGGGATAGAACATTGAAATCAATTTGTTTTTCAAAATAAGTTAGTATACTCAAATGTGAAAGGAGATGAAAACATAATCAAAGAAATGTGTTAAAAGGGCGCCTCCATTTATGTGTAGTGCAGATGGAAATTGTCTAAATTTTGAAGTTCAATATTGAAATTTTATTTAAAATTGAAATATAAATGTCCTTAGTTGATCAGAAGTAACTAGTAGATAAAGCTAACTAGTTCAAGGTATTCACTATCATGTTTACACATTCCCTAAGTTTCTACTAAACAAATAAATCTTGCGTAGAATGTATATATTTCCAATTTGAAGATCATATTTACAGTCATGGAGAGTTACATGAGGTATAGGCCAAGTCTCTAGCTGATATATAATTGGTGCAAATCTAAGGTCTTAAGTTGTCCTGCCCAATAATCTTTATTCCAATCTTTAAATGACATAAAATATTGAGGCTTATCCTTTGTTGTTCTCAAATTCTCAATCAAACCATCTTAACCATGTCATACTAAAAGTCTATTGTCAGGACCAAAAAATGTAATTTTTGAGAGTCCCACTCAATCTCAAGGCCAAAAGCATATCATCTAGCTTAAAACAGGTACATATCAAAATCTTCAAATAGTATAGTGATATCTTCAACAAAACCCTAAGTACTTAAATCCTTCCATGTTTTTTTGTTGATGTAATTAAATTATCACAGATGATCTAAAAGGTCAAAGGGCCTTCATTTCTCTTGTAAGTTGTAAGCCTTAAAAACAAGTTAGTCAGTCATCAAGGTAAATACATGACTGGAACATGGGTGAGGTAACAGTCATCAAGGTGATTACATTACTGGAACAAGTGTGAGGTAACAAAAGGAATTATACCTCTGTCCTCATCACCTAAATCAAGATTTGAGGCAAGAGGATGAATGTAGCCTACTCACTGCTTCTACACAACAAACTTTAATGTATACTTTATTTATAAATGTTCTAAAAAAGAATGTCATATGACCACCAAAATAATTTCAACAATCACAGTTATATGATTTGTCATCAACACCATCTCATCACAAAACCATCAGTTATAATTTAATCCTGACTAAGGAAATACATACCTGGTACATCCTCTTCAATGCAAGGAAGGTGAGCTCAGTCACTTGTTCAAGCCAACAAGTACTCCACAACCTCTCTCCTCCTAGCAAGTAACACCCCTTGAGTTCTCTCAATGGACCCTTCTTCCCATCAAGCTTCAATATGATGGAAAATTTTTGATGCAAAGAAATTTGGCTTTGAACAAATCATCACAAAACAAGCTGATTCAAACAACCAATTGATTTACAAAACTCTTCCAAATCACTCCTTTGCAAAAACTCTTCAACTCATCTAGTAGGTCTGCAGACCCAAATTTTTTACTTTATCTCACAATGAACCACTCAATAATCAATCTATCTACTCTTTTAGACACCCTTTAAGGAAAACTATAACTTAGCTTCAAAACCATCATGGGTCACTTTGGACCATCTCACGCAAAATCTAGAAACAATGATGTCCTAATAGACCAATTAGGTCTTTGTTTCAAAGGAGGTACCTCAAATTCTTTCCTCCAACTCCAAATAGCCACTTAGATCTTCTTACCAGTCAAATAGGGCCCTAATCAACAATTTTTAGATGGGAAAACTCTCATCTAACCTCTGTAACTAAAAACCCTCACTTTACACTAGCTTGGGGTAGGGTTTATTGAAAAATGACATTACCAACCTCTCATAGCTCTGTCGCCACCTCCAACACTCTTCATTACGCTTGTACATACTTATAATATGAATTGGTCAATCATGACCTTATTAATGGCTTCTAGAATCAAAACTCAAACTGACCAAAGACCTCCATGAATCAACATTTCACAAATACCTTTGTGCTCCTGCACCGGTTTTTAAATGTTTAATTCAAGAAGAAATAGAGCTATTCAGATATACAGGTCAAAATCAAATACATTTTTACATTTATGTATTGGTATTGCAAACTCTTTTATGAAGGCTTGGACTAGGGTTTTCCTAATTGGTGCCTCTAGATTCTAGGTTATAATCTTACAAGACTTAAATAATGTACATACCAACCTCCACTTTATTGTCACAATGACCTTTGTTATTGTTTTCCCCCTCAATCCATCATAGTACGATTTCTAGGAGTCACCCAAAGGTCTCTAGCAGATGATAAGGTGTAATCAGCAAGAGGGGTTTATATCTATGTCCCAACCATAGAGGTTTTCTGTGGTCAGGTAAAACCCCACCTTGAAACCCCAAACCATATAAACTCAGTGCTCCACGGGGACCTATCCCCATCCTGGAAATGTTTCGAGGACTTGGGGAACCCAAAAACTTCTCCTTGCCTTTGCATCTAATAGCGACACAAACTTGAGCTCCAATTTTGATTCAGACCTACCAGTTGCATCTTTTGATTAGGGACAACCATATATTTTCTATATTTTTGTCATTTTATAGTTGAAACTTGAAGCCTTTGGGAATTTTGCTATAATTCTTATTTAATATGTATGCACATTGACAATAAAATAATTTGAATTTTGTTACTTTTTTTGTCAATTCTTATGTGAAATCTCAATTCAAGTCTAATATTACGTATTAATCTTCTACAATGCCTATGATGAGTGCTTTATCAATGTTTTGATATGAATATTTGAAATTTCTCTATATTTTTAAAATTTTCCCTATTTTTTATAGTTGTCCCCTACCATCCCCTAAAAAATGACCCAAAAGAACCCCCGTACCAAAAACACGTCCCACCATCCCCTATCGTTCCCGTCCTCAAAACTTGGGGGAGCATAGTATAAACTTGATTTTACAAAAAAAGACATTCATGCATATAGGAAAATTTGACTCTACAACATTGAAAACACCAAATAACAACTATAGGAAAAACTAGCTTAAGTAGACAATATATGCAAGATTTGGAATCATAGACAAAACACCTGAATTGTTTGACAAAATGCCTCAAAGAGATGTCATCTCATGGAATGAAATGATTGATTGTAGAATGTGCACAAAATGGGTTTTTCAAGGAACCTCTCAAAATATTTGAATTAATGAAGCACTTTGGAACACATCCTAACATTGTAAGCTTTTCTTGGGTTCTAGGTGGATGCAGTCATGTAGGTTTAGTGGATGAGGGCTGCACATGCTTCACACATTAGTAACCCTTATTGCATTACAATTTAATATATAGTTGACCAGTAGGTGTGCATGGTTGATCAACCATTCATATTTTTAGTTGGATCCTAAAAATGCAGCAACTTATGTTCTTCTCTAAAACATCTATGCGAGGTTCAAATAGTAAAGATATTGATGAAAGATAGAGGAACTAAAAAGATACCTGGATGTTCTAGTTGGATATGCTCTGGTAGACAATATATGCAAGATGTGGAATCATAGACAAAACACCTGAATTGTTTGACAGAATGCCTCAAAGAGATGTCATCTCATGGAATGAAATGATTTATTGTAGAATGTGCACAAAATGGATTTTGCAAGGAACCTCTCAAAATATTTTCCCAAATTTGAAGATCTCTAATGTTTAAGGCATGTTTTTTCCCAAAATAGCCTAACACATTTTCTTCCCATGCCTTGTTGTTCTTTATCACCATTTTGCTTCAATTTCCTGGCTCTAAACCAAATCATGATGATCAAAAAAGTAATCCCAATCTTCTAAGTACACTTTTCTTCATGTTGGGTTGTTTTAAACAAGATTTGATTGAGTTTGAAACACCCATTCAGCTCTATTTAGTGCCAAACAAAATTTTCCATATCATTTGAAACAAAACCCCTAAACTCCATCTGCTTCATTCTAATAGAAATGGCTAGAAGACTTCACACACCGAGGGTTCTATCAGTTGTACGTGTCTTCTAGTTCCAGCTATGCATCGATGGTTCTATTTTTTCATCAGCATGACGATCTTCTATCAGCAGGACGAGGTCTCTTGTTCTCACAATCATCCGATGGGGATTTCATTAGTGGAACAGTTCTATTTTTTCATCGGTGTGAGGATATTCTATTGGCAGGACTAGGTCTTCTATTCCAGCAATGGTCTAATGGGGATGTTGTTAGTGGAGTAACTCCACTGATGACATCCCCATTAGACCATCGTGGGAATAGGAGACCTCGTCCCACCGATGAAAAAATAGAACCATTGACTCATTGTTGGAACCAAAAGAAATGTCCAGTTGATAGACCGATAAGGTGGGGGAAGTCAGTTCCATTTTCTATAATGTGGTAAGAGTCATACAAACAACACTATGTTAGACTGGGGAACTCTTCTTGGAGGTTCTAAATAATGTATCTCTTTTTTATAAGACTATGATGGCAATGCCACCTAAATCACAGTTGTTTGGTGGGATTCCAAACCCAGACAATGAGGTGCAGTTGTGGAAATATCATAGAGAGAAGCTACAAGTTACCATGATGATTTTTTCAAGCGAATTTATATCAAAGTCTTGCTTAGTGTGGCTTAAGGCATGTGCAAATGATATTCTCTTTGCAGATAGGCTTGGGGGAAAGTATTTTCTTGATCTTGTGAAAAGTGGAAAGGAACTTGCAGAGAATGAGACATTGATCAGAGAAACATTGGATAGTCTGGATGCATTTGAAGGGAGATTGGAGTGGCTAAAAATGGTTTTTGGTTCAAATGTTGAGTTTCCATGCCAATGCGTGTGTGATATTGTTTTGAAGCACTCAAAGAGTCTATGGGATGAATTTTTTGAAAGCCTGTTTATTAGTAGGATGAAACAAATAATAGCTTATGGATTTGAAAATTTGCATGAGAGAGTTAAGGTTGGTAAATGCCTTGAAGCCATAGTTACATCTCTGGCAAGTTACAAAGATGTTGAAACCCATTTGCACAAATTAACTACTAGTGAGGGTTGGCTTGTCAAGAGAGGGGACCTAAAAAGTGTCAATTTACCTGGGTTGAGTTTTAGATTTATGATGACAAATGATGAAGACTTGTTTGGTCACCTTAATGCTTATTTTGGTACTGAGGTTAGTCAAATAAAAGATACCATAGATGAGGTTTCCAAGAATATTCTGGAAGACCTCCTAAGTTTTCTTCATGCACATAAATCTCCTTCAAGGATAAATGATTTAGCACCTTATTTACAAGAGCAATGCTTCCATTTTATCTCAACATTGATTGTTGAGATTGAAGAACACCTTGCACATCTTTCAGAAGCTCTCCATCAAGAAATGAAAAATGAGGAGATGCCAGAAAAAATGAACAAGGAAACACTAGAACTAACAATTATAGTGGAAAGGGCACTTTTCTTAGGAAGGCTTTTAGTTGCTCTCAATTTTCATTCAACTTCCCTTCCACTAGTTCTTGGCTTGTCTCAGCTCTATTTTTTCGAGAACAAATCTTCAATTTGAGGGAAAGGATCATCGACTTTCAGATATTCTGGTACTAAATTTGATTACCCTCTTCTAGAAAGTTTTGGAAGAAAAATACTAATGAGAGGGGTTGGTTTGAAGCCCGAATCATGGGATAAAAATAATAGCACCAAATTGAATAAACTGAGAATAACTATGCACAATCTTTGTATTAGAGCTCACAGCATGTGGATATCGTGGATAATTGAAGAGTTTTCAAACATTCTCACAAGAGATCTAAGGGAGGATGATTCTTTATCCATGACAACTCCTTTGAAGGCCTGTATTCTCATTTGCATTGCATATTTTGTTTGTTGTGGCTTATGGAGTTGGTTTCATTTGCATGATTCATCTAATCATTGATCTCTTCTTCTAATTTTCATGAGATTTCTTCTAGTTCTAATTTAAGTCATCATGGTTTGTATCTGGATATATTAATAACCAAATGAGAATAAAGCATCTAGAGTAAAGAGCTACATTTGATTCTTTCAGTCACTTCAAACTATTTATTGCCTAATAAATGGAAAAGACTAACATGTGCCCTTTCAACCCTTCTAGTCCATATTAATCATGAAGATGTAATCTGTAAGTATGCAAAAAAGTATCAAAGGGGAGCCAAAAAGTTAGAGATTTTCATAGGGCCTATGAATTAGCTCTTGTTTCTATATGAAAATATTGTTGTTTGTTTTCTATTTATAATATCTATTAGCATCATTTGGGAACTCCTATTTTTGGGAATTGAGTAAGATTTCTCAAACAAAGTAGGATGACATCTACTGTACAAGTAAACATTTAAATGGAATTTGGAGCATGATTTTATTTAATTTTAATTTTGCTTCCTCAAGGAAGACTCATAAAATTCCCTTTTCTGATTATATATCAAACTGCCTACTACTTCTTTTCTTTTACTTTTGCAAGTCACAATTTTAATGTTGTATGCTTGCTCTGTCTCTTGTAGTTTTTTGTTCCATGATTTCAAGGCTTACCATTTATTAGTCTGTGATTTGTAGGGTTGGGAAGAAACTGAATTGAAACAAGAGCATGAGGGTGGAGGTCAACTAGAGTTAAGGTTGGTAAATGCCTTGAAGCCATAGTTGCATCTCTGGCAAGTTCCAAAGATTTTGATACCCATTTTCACAAATTAACTACTAGTGAGGGCTGGCTTGTCAAGAGAGGGGACCAAAAAAGTGTCAATTTACCTAGGTTGAGTTTTAGATTTATGATGACAAATGATGAAGATTGGTTTGGTCGCCTTAACACTTATTTTGGAACTAAGGTTAGTCAAATAAAAGATACCATAAATGAGGGGTCCAAGAATATTCTGGAAGACCTCCGTCATGCACATAAATCTCCTTCAAGGATAAATGATTTAGCACCTTATTTGCAAGAGAAATGCTTCCATTTTATCTCAACATTGATTGCTGAGATTGAAAAATATCTTGCACATCTTTTAGAAGCTCTCTATCAAGAAATGAAAAATGAGGAGATGCTAGAAAAAATGAACAACAAGACACTAGAACTGATAGTTATAGTGGAAAAGGCACTTTTCATAGGAATTTTTTTAGTTGCTCCTAGTTTTCATTCAACTTCCCTTCCACTAGTTCTTGGCTCATCTCATCTCTTGTTTTTCGAGAACAATGCTTTAGTTTGAGGGAAAGGATCTCGACTTTCAGATATTACAATACTGATTTTGATTACCCTATTCTAGCAGTTCTGGAAGACAAATATTAATGAGAGGGGTTGGTTTGAATCCTAAATCACAAGGTAAAAATAATAGCACAAAATTGAATAAACTAAGAAGAACTATGCACAATCTTTGTATCAGAGCTCGTAGCATGTGGATATTTTGGATAACTAAAGAGCTTTCAGGCATTCTCATAAGAGATCTAAGGGAGGATGATTCTTTGTCCATGACAACTCCTTTGAAGGCCTATATTCTCATTTGCATTGCATATTTTTTTTGTTGTGGCTTATGGAGTTGGTTTCATTTCCATGATTCATCTAATCATTGATCGCTTCTTGTAATTTTCATGAGATTTTTTCTAGTTATGATTTAAGTCATCACAGTTTATATCTAGATATATTAATAACCAAATGAGAATAAAGCATCTAGAGTAAAGAGCTACATTTGATTCTTTCAGTCACTTCAAACTCTTTATTTCCCAATAAATGGAAAAGACTAACATGTGCCCTTTCAACCTTTCCAGTCCATATTAATCAAGGAGATGTAATCTGTAAGTATGCAGAAAAGTATCAAAGGGGAGCCAAAAATTTAGATATATTCATAGGGTCTATGAATCAACTCTTGTTGTTTTTATATGAAAATATTGTTTTTTTTATTTATAATATCTATTGGTATCATTTGGGAACTCCTATTTTTGGGAATTCAGTAAGAGTTCTCAAACAAAGTAGGATGACATCTACTGCACAACTAAACTACTATTCCACTCCACTGTAAACGTTAAACCCCTACCATCCCTGCACTCCTTTCATTGTACTCTACATGGTTGATATAAGAAGAGCCACTTTTCACTTTATTATTTTTCATCCTTTTTCTTTACGTACTACTCTATTTTTTACACTCAACTTCAAAAGTGATTTGCATGCCCCCTCAGAAAGTGGAAGCTAATTTTAAGAGTTCAAATTCTGAAATTTGTATAGACAACTCAATGTACATGTCCCTTAATATCATTTTTATAGATAAAAGTAAGTTCTCCTGTGAACTATGCAATTTGATAGTGGAAAATTTGAAAAGAAAAGATCACTTTTAACATATCATAACAGAAAAGAAAAGAATAAACAGACCTCGATTCCAAGTTCTCTATATAAATCCTTAACTTTTGCAACACAAGATGGATCTGCTTTTCCATAATTAGCCTAAAAAAGAACATAATCATTGTTAGTCAACAAGTAGCTAGTAAAATTATTAAAAACAATGGATCATATGGTCTAACCGTGTACATATTTGAAAAGTAAAATTAACTGAAACCATGGAAAGTGACTTACCACAAGATTTTGCGCGAATTGTGTTCGATGCAAAAAAATGGGATAGAGGTTGCAATCCAAAATCAGGCATCGCGCTTTACTTCTCCATTTTGGTGGGCTACCTTGAAAATAAGGTTTTGACTCACTGCTCCATTTTGGTAGGCTACAAGTTTCAACTCACTGCTCCATTTTGGTGGGCTACATTGAAAATAAGCTCTTCACAAAGGTTTTAGAGTATGTTTATTAAAATGAAAATTATGCTTATAAAAAAAATTTGGTCCTTTTTCCTCTTAGATTATTTGGTTGCTTATTCTTATTTTTTGGTTTTTCTCTTCCTTTTGCTGATTTTTTTATTTTTCAAGGTTTTTGGGTTTTAGTTTTTTAGGCTGTCTTATGGTTTTCATTAATTTTTATAATTTGGTGGTTTTTCATCAATTTAGAAGAAACTTTGGTGTTCATATGATGACACCAAAAAATATATATTTATTCCACAAAAAATATTTATTAGTAATTTTGATTGTAATGTTTTCTTATTAATTATGGTGGGCTACGATTGAAAATAAGGTCTCGACGAAGGTTTTAGAGTATGTTTATTAAAATGAAAATTATGGCCAAGATTTTAATAATGAGCACATTTATTTAGTTATTTATTTAATCATTTTTATTTTTCTAATATTAGTCATTCATTTGGTCATTTTTATTTGTCTGATATTAGTCATTTATTTAGTATTTAGTTGTGATTTTACCCGATGACCAAATTAGTCATTTATTTTCCAAATACTACTAGTGTTAGTCACATGACTAAAAGTTTTAGTCACGTAGTCATTTATTTTCCAAATTCTACTAGTGAACAAATGTTCAAAGTTGAACTTTCTAACTATCCTCCTGAAGTCCCATTGAAAAGAGAAGAATGGATAAGACACTTTTGGCCTCACAATGATGACAAACCTACACCGTCCTCTAAACCTATTAGTCATCATTTCGACTCATTTTTTTGGTCGACTGATCCTATCAACCATCATTCAGACTCATTTGACTCACCACATGACACTATCAGTCGTGATTCCAATCCATTTGTCCCCTATTTTTCCCATGAGTTTGACTTGTCTGAATCAAGTGAAGAAGAATACTAGATAGAATCTGAATGGGAATTAGAGGATGAAAAATTCATCTTTACCCTTTTTGAATCATTCTGCGTGCTTTCTGCATCATCCCCACCATTTTCCAATGCTAATAGAAAAATTTCAAGCAGCCTTCCAACAAATAAAAGATTATCTATTGTCACCACCTGTCTTAATGCCTCCCATTGAAGGAAAACCTTTGATTTTATATATTTCTGCAACAAATTCACCACTGGGGGAATTGCTTGCACAAAATGATCATGATGAGAAAGAAGGGGAAATATACCACATTAGTTGCACATTGGCCAAATATGAACTCAACTACACACCTATTGAATGTGCCTATCTGGTAGTTGTCTTCACCACCCAAAAGTTAAGACATTACATGCTAAATCACAAGACACAACTAGTAGCAAATATTGATCCCTTGAAGTATCTCCTAAGTTAAGTAGCATTGACATGTCGATTGGAAAAATGGGTTATGATTTTGAGTGAGTATGACATATATTACGTGGAACGAAAGGCCATAAAAGGACAAGTAATAGTGGATCAACTTGCAGATGCACCTATACAAGGTGATCATCCTTTGGTAGCTAACTTCCTTGATGAGTCTATATTTCATAAGAAGTCTAAATCCATGATCCATGCCTCTCATCACCTTCATCTTGAACCATTGATTAAGCTTTTTGATCTCAACCCTTCATTCCTCATTTGCTCTGCTATAAATAGGTCACTATTTGGAGGAAAATGGATCCATTTTTCAAAGAAAACTTATGTTGTTGAAACTCATAGATCCACCTATCAAAGGAAACTTATGTTGTTGAAACTCATACATCCATCTTTCAATTGCAAACATATTATGTTGAATTCACTTGCAAACGTATTTTAGTTAGTTTTAATTGCACAATAACATAGATCATCCATTAATGGCTTCCATGCATCCATCTTAGTTTGTTTATGAATTAGTGTTTTCATCTTTTAGCATATTTTTAGCTTAGATTAGCTTAGAAATAGCATAATCAGTGCATTTTTAGCATAAAATCATGGTAACTTAGCTTGCATCATGTTCATTTAAGCATAAACTAGGTTTTCATACATCAATCACAATGGTTTCATTGATTCTCTTCCATACAATTGACTGAAATAGGCTCACTAATCATGGGATTGGGAAAGGGTCATTGTTTCAAATCAACACAACACCAATTCCAAAATAAGATAAGTTTTAGATGGGCTAGATTAGGAATTTAACTATTTTTGTGTAGTTTGTAGGCTTTCGTTTTCAATTAAATGCCTAGTTTAGATTTCCATTTTGAATGATCTTGTTTGTAGATGCAAGTATGTTTGGAAAATTCATGCGTCGATTCATCATGATTCAAGCGTAATCGACCCTCTCCGAAATTTCCCTCACTTCACAAGTATCATGGACCTTCTTAATTGAAGAATATAAAACCTCCTCAAAGAGTGTAAGTGGGATAGATTTCATCCCTTGAACCCAAGGTCTTCCTATGATAATGTTATAACTAGTATCAATGTATATGATGAAAATATTTTGAGGAATGGTTTAGGATTTAGAATGGTTAGTGTGCACAAAATTAGTACCACATATAAGGATGACGAATTTCATCATGTTTATCAAAACAATTTGCACATGAAGATCTTGATTTAGTGACTTGATAAGGATAGGAAACTTTTAAAATATCCTTAAAGAAGGTACATGAGAGGATTTGATGAAATATTGATATCTTATACTATCATGGACCTATACTAAGTGAACAAAAAAAAACTCATCAAAGAGTGTATATGGGATATATTTCACCCTTTGAATCCAAGGTCATCAACTATGATAATCTTATATCTTGTATTGAGTTAAATCTATAGTGAAAATATTTATGGGAATGGTATAGTATTGGGAATGAAATGGAGTTCAACCTTCTTTATGGTAGTGGGTGTGCACCAAATTATTACTATAATGATCATTAGTATAAGGAAGAATTCTTTGATCATTTTTAGCACAAAAATTTGCATATGAAGTTCAAACTAGTGACTTGATGAGGCTATAAAGCTTAAAAGTTTTCATTAATGAAGGTGTATGAAAGGATTTAGTGAAGTATTTATATCCATTGGTATCATGGACCTATTCTATGTGAAGAAGGAAAAAACTCCTTAAAGTGTTTATTTTTTCCAAATTTGAAAGAAAACATGATAATTCAACTAGTTTTGACACTACCAAATTTTAGTAAGGTGTTTAAAGTGGACTATGATGTAAGTAGGTTAATGATATGAGGTTTTTTTAGCCAAGAGGGCAAGCTTATGTTACTTATTTTATTGAAAAGATAAAATAATCTAAAAGGAAGTATTTCTTTTCTAACCAAATATTTTATGATATTGGTCAAGCACCAAAGAAATGGGGGAACGATTCTCTACCACTACATGGATCATCATGTATTGTAATTTATTAACAACCAATATAATTTAATTAAAAATAACTAGAAGTGAATTGCATTTATGTTAATTTATTAATTTGATTTAGTACATAAATTAGTAAATCAAACAAGGTAGTCAATGTGTTAATTATTTAAGACTTTATCTTTTAATGAATTAAATGGGAGTAAAACTAGTTGGGTTTGTCTCCATGAGAAAGCTATATGAATATGATTTAAATTTTTAGAAACATGGGTAGTGTGAAGGAATCATATTAATAGATTCAAAACTACATGGCTAGAATATTTTATTCAAGTTTGTTGTCTATTGGTAAGATCCTATCAACTAAAACTAGGCATTTCTACCTAAGGCTTATGCCAACCCTAAGGAGGGATGTGATGTTTGTGGGTTTAAAGGTTAGTAATTTTAAATTATCATAGCCTTATTCATTAAGCATGAAAATTGATTATTTATTTTTTCAAACCAATCATATATTATAATGGGTAGGGGTTTTTAGAATAATAGAAATGGGTCATATACAAATCAAATGAAAACTTACTCAAGAGTCAAAATAATTACATCGCATGTATGATGATATTCATGGTTCAATTTATCAACCTATTAACCTTTCATTACAAAAAGTTAACCATGTCATAATATTTCATTAGTAGGTCATGAATATTGAATGAGGAAATCACATAGGGGTGGATGCAAAAAGATGGGGGGCCAAATTATGGCCAAAATTTGAAAAATAATTTGATAGGCTATAACACAAGTGTATTATAACACGCTCACATTATTTCTTGGTGTGACCGGGCCAAAGTCTTGGCCACATTGATCCTATAACATGCTCACATTATAACATGAGCATGTTATAGGTTATTAAAACAAAAAAAAAGAAAATGACATCATTTTCATTTTCACTGTGTTTTTTGCTATTTGTGGCCAAGAAACCTTGCATTTGTACACTCGTATTTTGGAAGGAGGTGAATTTTCCATTTATTCATCGATTTGTTGCAATTTCATCGACAAGATGCTGCCACGTTGACAGGGAGGTCAAACAAGTAAGGATTGTTTTTTTTTTTGTGAATTTATTGGTAAATAGGTTATTTCAGGTTATTTTTTATATTCATTTGTTTAATTTTTAGGAAATATTAATGAACCTAAAAACCCTCCTCAAAATCCTCAACAACCATAGCAACAAGCACATGAAAAAAATCCTCAATAACCACAACCACAAACTCCTCCACCAATTCCGCAACATCCTCCTGGAACTCAGCAAAATTTAATGGGGGTAATTGAAAACAACAAAAAAAAAATGAGTTAATCACGAGGTTGAACGATCCTGTAAGTTCAACCATTGAAAGAAGAACACTTGAAAGTTCACTTCAAGACATGTTAAAACATGTAGATGCAATCAACAAACAATTAGGTGGTTGGGAAGATAAGAGGCAGGCATGAAGGGATGTTTATGTAGATAAATTATCATATAAACAAGTAAAAAATGAAAAAAATACAAAATATGATTTGTGCTCACTATTCACTGACCCGCATAGAAATCAAAATATTGACCTTAATGCCAAGAGGTTTCCTATCCATTGGTGCCACCACCAAGGGATTGGGAACAACTTTTGGGATAGGTGGTACATGGTTTTTGACTATCCACCATGAAACAATTGTGAAGTCCCCCAATATTTCTTGAGGAAACTCTATTATAAGTTCATCCTCAACAAAATCCTCAATTATTTTGATATGAGGTACTTTCAGGGGAGAGGTGGAGGGTCAACATAGGATAAACCTGGTGCATGACAAGATCCTCAGTGACAAGGGAGACGAGCTCTTGCTAGGTCAGCTCGTGAGCACGTCATTATCCCTTCCATTGTGAAGGAGAGTGTCGAGGTGGACACTTTGCAGTCTATCAACTATTTGATCTAGAGTACCATCAAGCATGCTGGTCCTGTAGTTCACTGTCATCCATGGGATACTTCGAGGGGTAGGATTCCACCCCATTTTTTTCAATTTTGTAGGTCAGCTTTTACATATGACCCCATAGACACTTAGGAGGATAGTGCACAGGACACATCTGTAGCTGCAGGGATGGTGATGGAAATATAAATTTTAAATTAGGATTTTGACATAGATACTCACCTGTAAATGTTAGAGTGTTCATTGAATTTAATCTATTAAATTTCATTTTTGAATTTAATAAAGATTAACTAATTTAGTTTAATGATTGTAATAAAATTTTAGGGTCATAGTGTTGATACTCGATACACCAGCCCTCCAACTATTTATTACTCCACTACATCTACCACTGAGGTATGTAATTAGTAAGAAATTATAAATATTACATGTGAATAAATTCTTTATATGAATGGTATTCTAATATCTGATTTTGGATGTTGAATAGGCTAATATTGGAGGTTTCATGGGAACACCTCCTAGTGCTAGTGGATTTGGACAAACCTTCATGCAAGTAATTGAATAAAGAGTTTAACTAATCAATTGTACTTAATAGATTTGTGAAGCTTATATTCATATTGTTGATTACATTGCATTGCACATCTTTAAAACTCAAGGAATTACTTCACATTGCATAACTAATAACTAGATGTTGATAGATGACAAAATTTCAATTACAATATAGTTGTTTATAAAGTCAAAGAAGTAGTGATGCAATTACTTCATATAGCATAATTAATAACTAGGAGCAACTACCAACTACATTTGTTTGTCATGGCATTCCATGAGACCACTTTTTATTGAGGCATTTTTTCAAACAACTCACTACCTTGTCTATGCTATGGATGCTTGGAAAAAATATATGAAAGAATAATAGTAAGCAATAGCATAGACAACACAATGAGTTGTTTGAAAAAATGCCTCAAAGAAATGCGGTCTCATGGTGATGAATAGCTCGCTGCCTTTTGTATGCTACCACATTTTCCATACATGTCTACCAAAGCATTTTATCAACCAATTCACTTCCTTGTTGCTATGGCTAAAATCCTAAAATAAATGCTTTCCAACAAACTACGGATGCTTGGAAAATATCTATCAAAGCATAATAGTAAGCAGTAGCATAGAAAAGGTGGTGAGCTGTAGATAGGGAAAATAATAACTAGATGTTAACTAGATGGTGGTATAGTGTGGTATTGGTTATGACATGGTGCTTTCTAACAAGCTATGGATAGGGAAAATAATAAGCATGATAGTAAGAAATATATAGTTCAATAAGAACTCAAAATTTTACTTCATTATCTCATACATTATAATCCATGGGGTGCTACCAAAATAGTGTGTCTCACTTTTGGGACATGCTGATTTTTACTTGAAATCACTTTTTCTAGAAAAACTAATGATTTAAGCCTTGATAGGTTCCTTCTAAAGGTTTTTTATTGAGGGATAGATAAGATCCCCTTATATCAAACCCCATTGGATAGAACCCCTCTAGTATTAAATCATACCAACAATGGAGTCTCCTTCACACCTATAAAAATGTTGGTAAAAAAGCACTTTTTCTTTACCTTTTGAGGGATTAAATAACATCATTTAGAAATTATATTTTACAAGATTGTATCCCTTGAAAAAATCTTTCCAACAAGTATAACTTTTATATGTTTCTATTTTCTCATGTATTTAATTTTCATTTTTTACTGAACATAGGTTTTTCTTCAAACATCAAGTTCTTCATTTTGTAGAGGTGGAAAAATAGTAAACCATTGTAAAAAAAATTCAAAAAAATACCATTTCCATAGATATTGATGTCCTTGATTCACCAAAAAAATAAAAACTGGATTTCAATATATACACAAGTTAGGTTGTACAACACACATGTATGTCCAAATTATAATTACAACTTCAAAAATAAATTAAAAATATATATGCAATGAAAAATTATGGAAAATGATCCTTTCCCTAGATATTGATGTTCAGAATCTATATTTCAAAAATTAGAATTTTATCCTTTATAGAAAAAAAGTTATGTTGTGACACAAATGTTACTTTCTAAAAATATTGTTTTCCGTTTAAAAATAGTTATTAAAGGAGATGTTAAAAGATTCATGATTTATTTTAGAAAATTAAAAAATATATATATTTAGAATCTACACACAAATTTCTACAAATCACTAGTTTACATCATCTTCAAACTCTTAATGGTTTAGCTGCTATAGGTCTCAGAAGATGAAGATTCACTTACAAATATAGACACATACAAATTTTCTCTAATAATATTAAAAGTTTTATCAATATGTGGATCCATTATTAGTAGCATTATCCATTCTATATATAATTCATCTCATATTCATTTTTCATGCATAACCATTTTATAAATATTTATCCATCTCATTAAATCATTTATAAATCTATAATCATTAAAATATTATTTATCCATAATCATTTATCCATATTCATAAACTCCATTTGCATAATCATTTTCACTAAATTTATTTGTATAATAATTTATTCATTTTCATTTATTTATTCATATGATCTTTAAAATATCCATACATTTATATATTTGCATATTTCATTACAATCCATTTGCATATTCATAAATCCATTCATATATTTATTTATTTCCTTTATTTACCACTTTGCATGCATTTCTGCATTTTACTCTTTTATCCCACATTCACTCTAATATTGGATCCACCCTTGAGAAGATCTATTTATACCTTTCCCTATCTCATCTTCAGATCATCCACGTTCTTTGCATTTTAGTTATCTTTGCATCTCCTTTGAGTACTCTTTGTTTTGCACTCTTATTATCTATTTTCTCATATTATTATTTGCATTTACCACTAGTATTTTGCATTTCTCTCATTTTAGCTTCATTAGAATACCTTTCATATCCATCAAGCATAACCTCTTGTGCATGTTTCTAAGAGCATATATTTCTCAACACAAGATTGTGATTGTAGGAAAATAATGGGGTAAATCCCTATTAGCATGCATGTGTGTTTAGACTAGATATTTATTTTTGCATGTGTGTGTTTCTTGCAGGTAACTTCATTGAGGATGTTGAAAATATTAATCTTAATCTCATAAGATTTCAAACCCATATTTCCTCCATCTACATAATGGTGAACCTAACATGAAATGAATGTTTAAATTTGTTCAGCGGCCATGATTACTTTTGTTATCTTATAAGATTTGCTTCAAACAGAGAAAGCTATCTATGGTGTTTGAAAATCATTTATCAATTTTTATTTACTTTTATTTTCTTATAAGATTTGCTTCAAATGGAGAAAGCTATCCGTGGTGTTTGAAAACCATTTATCATTTTTTATTCCAAGCACAAATGTCTTTCTGGTTGAGCTTTGATCTAATTTAAATTCAGATTTTATTTAGATTAATGTAATTTAGTTTAGTTCTAAAATTTCTAGTTTAGTTTAGTTTTCTAATTTCTAGTTTAGTTTAATTTTCTATTTTCTAATTTAGATTTCTAATTTCAAATTTAGATTAGATTTCTAATTTTTAAGTTAGTTTAGTTCTCTAATTTTTAATTTAATTTTCTAATTTTTAATTTAGATTAGATTTTTGATTTTTAAGTTAGTTTAGTTTTCTAATTTCAAATTTAGATTTCTAATTTTTAATTTAGCTTAGATTTCTGATTTTTAAGTTATTTTAGTTTTCTAATTTTTAATTTATATTTCTATTTTTTTTTTTGATAAAAGTGGCTAGGCCACTAAACTTTTATTAAATGAAAGGAAATACAACAGTTCAAATAAAACTCAATCTTGATACCAGGAGAGCCCAGAGTAAGAAGTTGAAAGTATAAGCATACATCAGAGAAACCCAACCTATAGTAAGCCCAAAGATAAGAATAGTAAGCCACCCACCAACCCCCAGTCTAGAAAAACTAGACAAGTATGCTAAACCCACATAACAGAAATGGGCAAAAATAGAAACTAATTAATACTCTTCCACAAGAGAATTGGAAGAAGAGCTAGCCTCATAATGTGATTGAGGCAAGAAAGAATCCATATAAAATGCCTCCACAGATTTAGAAATTGGGGTAGATAGTTGTCCTGTAGGCAATGATCTTGCAGCAACATCAAACAAAAAGTGTAGGGCCAAGAATAAATCAATCCCTGCAACAAGAATCTCATGAGGAACTTTATCAGCCAAATCATTGCAATCCATAACAGTCCTATCATAATCATCACAAATGATTCCAGACCTGAAAGTAAACAACATATCTCCACAAAAACCATTAGAAGCCAACTCAAAATGAGAAATGAAACCACCAATAGGGAATAGACCAACCCCAAAATTATAATTATCCAAAGCTTTACAGAGTTCCATATCATAAAGTAGACATGGTTGAACAAATTTTGAAGCAAGGATCATAACCAGATCAGGATCCAACAAAATATCCATGCAAATAGTAAAGAAACAAGAAAGCACATCATGAAAGAGTGCATTGGGATTTTCCCACAACCAATTAGAGCCCACAACCTTTTTAACAGCTTGAAAAATATTCACATCTTCCAAGTAGAAAACTTTTCCCAAATTTTCATGATCATAAGGATATGGATCACTAAATTCTTTCCCATTTGATTGAAAAAATATTCTTTACCAGTCCATGCCAGGAAGAGACCACAAGATAGGAAGATACACACCAAATTGATAAACCCATGATACTTAAATATGGAATAGGAACTCTACCCAAAGTAGTCAGCTCAAAAGAGAAGAGAGACATAGTCGACTCTCTTCAAACTAGCAATTATCAGCCTAGCATAAAGATAATACTTACCAAGTCGACTTGGGAGCAAAAAGAAGTCCCCACGCATATAAGAGAAAATCCAAATTTGAAACATGTAAAAGAGAAGAGGCACAAGGCAGTGGCGCACAAAGGAATTTGATGAGTTACAAACTACACAACGTCAACATTTAAAACAACTGAATGCAATCTAAGCGATCATGAAAAGAACCTTGAAATTGAACCAACAATGCATACTTGCAAAATGCAAAGAAAGCTCACTGTATTAAAAATTGACCAAATGTTGAAACGATGGGAATAAATTTTTGCAAGTCCCCACACAACGATATTTGAAAAAGAAGCCCAAACCAATTTGGAAGGAAATACAACAGCTCCAGAAAATAAAAGCCAAATGAAGCAAGAAACTGTGAGAATAAATTTCTATTTGAGAAGAGGAGGAAGGTCCTTCTCTAAGAATTTTGTAAAATACCAATACTCATCAATTGCCTTGTTGGCAAGAAAATATGCCACATGGTTAACTTCTCTGAAGAAAATTGAAATTGAATAACTAGTGAACAAATTTAATTGAAGAACTTTATCCAATAAATATTGTAGCTGCCAGATATGAGACTTTTTATTTGAAATTGCATTGAAAATAACCATGGAATCCCCTTCCAAGAATATATATTTTATGCCAAGAGATAAAGCCAGATCTAAGCCAAAGTTGAGGGCTTCTAATTCAGCTTTGTTATTTGTGCCATTAGGTAAAATTTTACCAGTTGCTTTCAAAAAAATTGAGTTTGAGTTAGATATGACTACCCCAATTCCAGATTTTCTTGGGTTGCCCCTTGAGGCACTATCAAATTTTAGTTTGAAGCGATTCTGAGGGGAGGGAAGCCATTTTGCTTCCAACCTTGCTTTACATTTATCTACCTTATTTGTAATGGAGCCATGAAAAGGCAGGGACTTTAACAATGGCCAAGATTTAATGATTAAGTTATCCCAACTTGTAAAAGTTTTTAGGCTGTTAATCTTTCTAAAAATAAATGACCTTGTTGCTTCAGAAATTGCTTTTTCTAATCTAAAAAGAACATCATTAATGGAGGATGGATTACCTCTAAAAATTATGCTATTTCTTTTTTCCCAAATGTTCCAAAGGAGAAAAGAAGGGGGAGACAGTCCATAAGCAAGAAAAGAAAGAAGCTCAAAAGATATGAGGCCAAGAAATAAACTGTAAAGAAAGAGAAGGACCGATCAATGAAGACCAACCCAACTTCTAATATAACTAGTACCAACATTGTGTAGCAAAGGGACAATGTAAAAAGAGATGATTTGAAGTTTCCATAAAGAAGCCACAAAAGACACAAGGGAAAACTGCCATAATACCATGTCTATCCAATCTTGCCCCCGTGAGAACTCTATCTTGAAGAACAACCCAAGCAAATTCCCCTGCTTTTGGGAGACAAGCATCATTCCATAAAAGGGAAAAGGGAAAAACTGATTTAGCTTGAGAGGATAAAAGAGATTTGTAACCTTCTTTAATAGAATATCTTTTTGAAGAAGATTTGGTCCATATTAGAACATCTTCCTTATCCATAAAAATGATAAATATTTTACTGAGTTCCTCTGGAAAAGCTAGTTTAAGCGATTGAGGAAAGGGGAGAGACTCAACTGATTTCCACTTAACTATAGGGATCGAATTAGAGTAATCAATTGTAAAGTAATCTGCCACTTTTGAGCCCCAATGTTGCTTAAGGTATGGCATTAAGATACCCCAATATTTGGCTTGGGACAAAGAAGGATAACCATTCCAAACATCCTCCCAGAATTTAGCCTTCTTGCCATCATGAACCAACCAAGAAAGATGGGGGAGGATACCTGCATGGCAGGAAGAGATAAAATTCCAAAAAATTGACCCCTTCGGTAAAGAAGTAGCAGTAAAAATACACTCCGTTGGATGAGGGTGTAAATATTTGGCTATGATGATTTTTCCCCATCTTGAGTTTGGAGATTGGTAAAGTCTCCAAACTAATTTGGCTCTTAGAGTCAAATTCTGATGCTTTAATCCTCTTATACCAGCCCCACCTAGCTCTTTAGGAAAACAAACCCTATCCCAGGCAATAAGTGGAACCCTTTCCTTCCCTCCAACATTGGCATTCCACATAAAAGAGTGGACGAGAGATTTTATATGATTTAATGTTGACATAGGGGCTTTCAGAATTGAAAGCAAATAAATAGGAATTGCATTAAGAACTGATTTAATCATTTGAATTTTACCAGAGAATGAAAGCCACTTATGCTTCCAAGAGAGAATCTTTCCTGAAATTCATGAAACTACTTTATCCTAGAAAGAAGGAAGATCTTTCCCAACAAAGAAAGGGATGCCTAGATAAGAACAAGGTAATGTACCAATCTCAAAACCCAATTTTTTTTAGTTTTGATTCAATAAAACTAGGTACATTCTAGAGAAATAATTTTGATTTTGTTGGATTAATCAACTACCCTGATGCCTCAGAATAATCCAAGATGATGATTTGCATTAATTTAGCTTCAAGAATTGAAGCATTTTCCAACAAAAGAGTGTCATCTACGAAGAGACCATGTGTTTGGTTTTCCTAAAGACTAGACAATCTAATACCTTTCCATAGGTTTTTCTAAGAGGCATATTTTATTGCTCTACTCAGGCTTTCTACCATAAGAATGAACAGAAAAGGGGAAAGGGGATTGTTGTGCATGTTTTGCACTCATGCCCCGCTATAGGCAAGGACACCCTTTTTTTCACTCCCGACAAGCTGCTTTGCTCCTATCTTGTTTTGCGTGCCCCATTTTCCAAGCCCAAATTGGTCATGTGCCTTCAAACAATAGAATTCCCCTTACCAAATTCACCTACTTGGGGTATACAAGTCCAGGGAGAAATAAAGTCCCCCATCCCTTTTATGTCTTTTGTCTTGTTCCTGCTAACTTGGTCCCTGATCTCTCAATTCACTTTTTTCTACATTTTTGACTTTAAGGACAAGTTTCCTATGGATTTGGAATGTTTTTGTGGTACCTAAGTGAACTGCCAAGGTTTCGTCAATGTTTTGGTTGTTTCGAAACTTTCCCTCCAGAACTCCCTCCCTCTTTAGTTGTTTTGAAACATCCATGGAGCCTTAGCGACCCAGCCTCTGGGACCCGGCCCCTCCGTGGCCGTTTTCGAAACCTCGTCCCTCTATGGCTATTTTTGAGACTTCGTCCCTCCCTGGCTATTTTGAAACATCCATGGAGCCCCAACAACCTGGCCTTTAGGACTCAGCCCCTCCGTGGCCATTTCTGGGACTCCGTCCCTCCGTGGTCATTTTGAACATCCGTGGAGCCCCGACGACCCTACCTTCGGGACCCGGTCCCTCTGTGGCCATTTTGAACATCCGTGGAGCCCCAGCGACCCAGCCTCTAGAACCTGGCCCCTCTGTGGCCGTTTCTGAGACTCCACCCCTCCGTGGCCGTTTTAAACATCTATGGAGCCCCAGTGACCTGGCCCCTCCATGGCCATTTCTGGGACTTCGTCCCTCCGTAGCCGTTTCTAGGACTCCACCCCTCCATCGTCATCTGAGACTTTCCTTTTGGGCTGCCGTGTGCTCATTGAATTTTCAAAAGGGTGGTGATCCTTCGGCTTTCCCCTTCCAAGCTTCCGGTTTTTTAAAATGAGTCCAATGTTAAGGAAGTTTTTCTAGGCACTCTTCCTTCCCATTTTCCCATGCGCTATAATTGAAAAATATTGGTTTTGCTAAGTATTGTGAGGTCCGGGAACTTCCCTTCCGATTTGTTGTCCCTCATTCGCTGCCCACCCCCTTGGGCCTGCATTAATGTTTATGGTCCAAATGAGCTCCAAATATGAATATTACGATCTTTTGATTATGCATGGATGGATTTAACAATGATTTTCCAATATTTCACTAACGTTTTCCTTTATTTGTGTATTAAAGCACTTACGACACTTCATGTATGCAGGATTCAAGAAGCCTACCATGGGTCTGTCAAGGAGACCCATTGAGAAAGTTGAACAAAGAAAAGCACATTGCTCCTGTCACCATTCATTTCATGTTCGCCTCTCCCCCTAGCACCCACCAATAGGGTCAGTGTTATAAGAAGGTTTGTGCAAAGGAATTCAAGGACAAAAATGCAAGGGGGTGGCCTTGAAGAAAGAATAAGGGAGTTGTCCACCCGAATCAAGGGCAACCAATCCATTGATGCCAATTTTCAACGGGCTCGTTTGATCCAAAGAAGAACACTGCAAACACATCAAGTAAGAAGGCAGCTTTCAGGAAATTTCAGCTATAGTAAAAGGGCAATTAGCTAAATGATGAAACAACTACAACACCTGGGCACTAGATGACAAAACAGAGAAAAGACAAGGAATGTATTTTTAATTGTTGAATATTGTGGGGTAGGTGAAACCCTAATGTAAATCAAATCTGGTCCACTCATTGTGAATTAATCCTATCCATTTATTTGGGCTTTGGAAAACTATAAATAGGGGTTTTCCCCTCATTTGCAAGGGTTGGAGAGCTGTTGTAAAAAGCGCAACAATAGAAGATAACATTGCATGATTTTATGGATGTTTTCTTTTATTTTTTTCATCTTGCATGCATGGTTCTACCTTCTATGTTAGTTTTAGTATTAGTTTCTTGAATGGTTGTCATGATGGTGTTGTTGTTATAGTATTTGATAAGCTTCCAGCCCATACTTTTAGCACTTGTTGATTACAAGTTGTTGTGCAAAGTTAGCCTGGGCTTCTTTATGTCATTGTTGCAACCTAGTTCAATTGCATGTTCATGATGTGTATGTGTAATTTGAAAATCAGCAAACCTTAGAAGATTGCACTGGTTCTGTGTAGCTGTAGGTTTCTCTTGGTCAAGCAAAAATCAGTTTAGGAAGCTTGTCTACTATAGCAACCACCATTGTTACTGTTCATTCGTAGCTTAGGATTAGAATAGCTTTCTTAACCCTTCATTTTTCTATTTCTTTTAATCCTTGGTTAGAGTAGGATCCAAAGCATCACCATGAAGCTAAATCAGATGAACTTGATGAGTTTCAGCTTGCTATTTTGAGTGGACAACCACTGTTCATTCACTTCCAGCACTTTGAAACTGCATTTGCAAACCCAACTTCCCATGCTTTGTAACTCATCTGTAAGTACGCCTTGTGATTCTAGAAAATCACATAAATCAACTGAGATATTCCAAGCACTGTCAAGACCTGACATTAAAGACTTTGGGATAGTGTTCTGCAATATGATTGTGGAAGATTTTATTTCAAGAGAGGTAGTGCACCTACACACTTCTGTGTTGAGAAGTGCATAAAAATCACATCAACATAACTGGCACTAGAAGTAGGGCATGACATGTTGAGGCTACAAAGCTGAAAGTTGGAAGTTGAAAAGAGCACTTTGAAAGAAGAAATTTGAGATAAGGGGATCTCTTTTAATGCTAAAAATCAAAAAAAATTGGAGGCAAGTAGAAGCTGAGTCAAAATGGAGCAGCATGCACAAATTGACATCACTCAAATGCATGAAGATTTGAATAAGATACTGAAGAAGCCATTGCAGCAATTTTCGTTGGTAGAGAGATTTTGGATCCATTGCACTCGCAGGCACAATGAGCTGGGATTTCTCACATTCTTGAGCAGCATCGAAAGGGTATTTCAGGGAGAAATTCCCTTTTGGGAAATATACCAGCCCTTGGCTCCCAAAGACCCAGAGGAAGAGTTGACAACCATGGAAGCCAAAGCATTCAAGGAGCTAATCCAAGAACATTTGAGTAGGAAGGATGGACCAAGATTGGAGGAAGTACTAATGGCAAGTTGGTGTAGATTTCACAATGCACCACATTCAGAATTTACATGTCCATCATGTGACAACATCATTGCTCAAGCCAAGGGTTGTTCAAAAAGTTGGAGCAGCCAACACCCAATGAAGAGAAGTTATCCCATGAGGCAAAAGAGTTGTCAACATCTGAAGGACAGCAAAGTAAGGATGAACCAAGAAATTTGATACAAGCTAATGTTGGAGCAGCAGACATTGAAGTTGAAAACCAGTAGGAAGAGGCAGATTTCACTAGGATAGTAAGGTGCCTTGGTGAAAATCTAATTAAAACTAATTTAGAAGGTCTTCCCTCCACCAATCAAAGGCATTCCTCCACTCAGAAGAAGAGCAATTGGTAGGTGACGATGAACCAATGAAGTCTGCAACCATGGATGTTAGGACAGCCAACTATATGTTGAAAAACAGGAAGGAGAAAAGGTTGACAACATTGGAGCAGCAGAAAATGATGATGAAGGTATAAGTGAAATTAGATTAGAAGATATCTCCTTTGTAATGACAATGATCGAGATCTAAAAATGTATATTTCGAGGAGTGGGAACAACCACTCACCATGACTGTCTACCATCAAGCTTCTTCTTCAAGTTATGATGAGGACCCAATAGCGGAAAGATATGACCAACTCATCTCCAGATTAGCAAAGGATTGGTCAAACTAAGATTTCAAGTGGACTTGGAGGTGTTGTTGCTACCAAATTGGTACAGATTCATGATTCATCGCACTCGGAGTTCACGTGCAAACTTTGCAAAGAGGCTATTGAGCAAGTTAGAGGACAAGTGGAGCAACCAAGTGCCCGACCTCCTCTACTTGCTGCCCGAATCAAAGTAGAAGACCAAAAGCTTGAATCAAGTGATGAATCAACTAAAGGTAGGCCTCAAGAGGATGTTGGGACAATAATAGAAGGACAACAATACAGTCTCAGAATTTTGAGCGATGAAGTAGATCAAGCGAGAATGTTGTCCACCAGTCACTAAGAAGTTCTTCCTCTTGAAGAGCAGTTGTGTGCCATGGACGATGGGATTTTTGGTGAGTCTTTGGAGGGAAATTGTATAGTAGACTTTGGTCCCCTTGATGAGGTACCATCAATTGATGACTTCTTTCCATTGGGAGCTGCACTACGGAGGTGTACTCATTCCGAGGAAGAGCACATCCCAGAAGACAATAGGAATGAATACATACTTCTTGAGCCCCCAAACAGTGATGCACTAGAGTTTCCAGATTAGGAGAGGATCTCCTTCTCCATTTACAGCAATAGTGAGAAAGAGGAAACAAGTGAACGTCATAATGAGATGCATGAACAACACATGGAAGAAGACAAAGGTGGGGGTGTTTTGATGGCTTCTAACAAGTATGACAGAATTGACCAACTATAAGATGCAACTTGGAGCCCTTTCGCCATGATCGTTGTTAATCTTCCTTCACATTTAAGGAGCTGCAATAGGACATATTTGTCCATGTCATTATCCCATGACATTGAACATCATAAAAATGAGGTTGATACTTGGGGAAGGAGACGAGACAAAATACTGTCATTTGAGGACAACAACCAAGTGGATCCCAAGTTTGCAGATGATCAATGTGGAGAAGTATTTCTTTTAGAAGAACTTCCAACTGGGGCTATAGATCCCATTGGTAGATTGGAAGAGTTGTTTGTTGCGCCATCCTCCTAGCCTTACACAAGCTTAATGGCCGAAGTACTGCACTCTCCACCACGTCTGCTTGAGGCTACCGATGCAACGATCAACGATGTTGTGCTTACTCTCGACTGTCCAACGCTGCCAACTCCATGTGATGACATCCAGGTTCTATCCTTCCTTGCCCCTATTATTTCTCATAACTGCACTTATTATTTTGATTATGGGAACGAGGGAAAACAAACATGTTTATGGATTAACCATGGGTTCAACGAGCCTACTCAATTTTTGATTTTTCATGATGACGTGATTGAACTTGAGTGCTGCAATGTTGAACTTCCTTTTTTCTGAATATAAAGATAAGTTTACATGGTTAAGAATGATATCGATTGCCCGTTTGCTTGTGCATGCATTACGAAATCTAGTAAACATTAATGTCAGCTCACCCTGCCTGAACATAGTGCTATGTAAATATCTTTGTACATAGCCCGTTTTGAGTAGTATAGGTTTCCTGTAAATACTCTGCTTTCCTACTTTCCTTAGGTTAGTTGGTTTGTTGTAGGTTGTTTGCTTTTTGTCTACTTTTGCTTTGCTGCTGCTTTGCTCGGGGTCCCTTTGCTTTTAGTTGGGCACATATGTGCACAAAACAACCATACTTATCGCCTGAGGTTGTTCTACGTATTTCTTTGTCAAACTCTAATCAAGTCTTCAGAGTGGGTGGTGAAGGCCTTCTGTTAGCGTCAAGTGATCTGGGTGTTTGATTCAAAGAGGATAAGTTGTTGGTTTAGTCTGACTATGATGTATTCTAAAATCTTATAGCTCTTACACATCTTAAGAATCTGACGGTCACTGTAGGGACTTTTGTGAAGTCTAGTTAAGTGAAAAATCTAAAATTCTACTCCAGCACCACTATGATTCTCAGCCCTGAGTGTGAGCTTCAATGCTTGTGAGTTGAAATAAAAGAGCTGAAAAGAGAAAAGAAAGAAAGAAAGAAAACATTGAAAATTAAAAGAAAGAGAAAATTCAACTTTTTTGGGGTATTTGAGCAACTCTATTGGGGCTATGGACGCCTGGCTATCAGTAGAGCAATGTTCAGGAGAATCACAATGACAACCTCATCAGGGCTATGGACGCCTAACTGGCAGGGAGGCAATGTCCCGGATGCTTTTGGAGTTAGAATAAAATACATAGCTTAACTTGATGGAGCTTGGTTCCTGTAGCAATTGAAGGATGGGAATTAACACAATTGCACACACTTGGATTTTTAGCATACTGAAGGTAGGGTTGGCTAGTGGTTTTGATCCTTTGGTTGAGCATCTGGTTTGTTTTCCCTAGCGCGAAGGTCAGAACCAGAGATTCTGGGTTCGTGATTCCAGTTTGTCATTAAAATGCTCTGGAGCATTTCCCTAGTGAGTCACCATTTGTTGTGCATTTTTTGCATACACGCCCCGCTGTAGGCAGGGACCCCCTTTTTTTCGCTCCCGATAGGCTACTTTGCTCCTGTCTTGTTTTGTGTACCCCATTTTCCAAGCCCAAATTGGTCATGTGCCTTCAAACAATCAAATTCTCTTTACCAAATTCACCTACTTGGGGTATTCAAGTCGAGGGAGAAAAAAAGTCCCCCATCCCTTTTATGCCTTTTGTCTTGTTCCTGCTAACTTGGCTCTTGATCACTTGATTCACTTTTTTCTACATTTTTTACTTTGGGGACAAGTTTCCTATGGATTTGGGATGTTTTTGTGGTACCTAAGTGAACTGCCAAGGTTTTGTCAATGTTTCGTTAAGTTTCGATGGTTTCAGAACTTTCCCTTCGGAACTCCCTCCCTCTTTGGCTATTTTGAAACATCCATGGAGCCCCGGCGACCTAGCCTCTAGAACCCAGCCCCTCCGTGGCCGTTTCTAGGACTCCATCCCTCCATGGCTATTTTGAAACATTCGTGGAGCCTCGGCGACTCGACCTCTGGGACCCAGCCCCTCTGTGGCCATTTTCGGGACTTCGTCCCTCCGTAGTTGTTTTGAAACATCCGTGGAGCATCGACGACCTGACCTTCGGGACCTGGCCCCTCTGTGGCCATTTCTGGGACTCCATCCCTCCATGGCCGTTTTGAACATCCGTGGAGCCCCGATGACCTAGCCTCTGGAACCCGGCCCCTCCATGGTCGATTTGAACATCTGTGGAGCCCCAATGACCCAGTCTCTGGAACCCGGCCCCTCTATGGCCGTTTTTCAGGACTCCGCCCCTTCGTGGCCATTTTAAACATCCCTGGAGCCCCGACGACCTGGCCCCTCTGTGGCCATTTCTAGGACTCCCTCCCTCCGTGGTTGTTTTCGGGACTCCATCGCCATCCGAGACTTTCCTTCTAGGCCATCATGTGCTCATTGACTTTTCAAAAAGGGCGGTGACCCTCCGACTTTCCCCTTCCAAGCTTTTGATTTTTTCAAATGAGTCCAATGTTAAGGAATTTTTTCTAGGCACTCTTTCTTCCCCTTTTCCCATGCGCTATAATTGAAAAATCTTGGTTTTGCTAAGTTTTGTGAGGTCTAAGAACTTCCTTTCCAATTTGTTGTCCCTTGTTCGTTGCCTGCCCCCTTGGGCCTACATTAATGTTTATGGTCCAAATGAGCTCCAAATATGAATATTATGATCTTTTGATTATGCATGGATAGATCTAACAAGGATTTTGCAAAACTTGACTAACATTTTCCTTGATTTGTATATGAAAGCACTTACAACACTTCATGTATCGAAGATTCAAGAAGTCTACCGCGGGTCTATCAAGTAGACCCATTGAGAAAGCTGTACAAGGAAAAGTGCATCACTCCTGTCACCATTCATTTCATGTTCGCCTCTCCCCCTAGCACCCACCAACAGGGTCGGCATTATAAGAAGGTCTGTGCCAAGGAATTCAAGGACAAAAATGCAAGGGGGTGGCCTTGAAGAAAGCATAAGGGAGTTGTCTACCCAAATGAGGGGCAACCAATCCATTGATGCCAATCGTCAACGGGCTTGTTTGATCCAAGGAAGAACGATGCAAACACATCAAGCAAGAAGGTAGCTTTCAGGCAGTTTCAGCTACAGTAAAAGGGCAATCAGCTAAATGACGAAACAACTATAGCACTTGGGCACTAGATGAAAAAACAAAGAAAAGACAAGGAATTTATTTTTAATTGCTGAATATTGTGGGGTAGGTGAAACCCTAATGTAAATCAAATCTAGGTCACTCATTGTGAATTAATCCTAGCCATTCATTTGGGCTTTGGAAAACTATAAATAGGGGTTTTCCCCTCATTTGTAAGGGTTAGAGAGCTGTTGTAAAAAGCATTTATAGTAATAGAAGATAGCATTGCATGATTTTATGGATGTTCTCTTTGATTTTGCTCATCTTGCATGCATGGTTCTACCTTCTATGTTAGTTTTAGTATTAGTTTCTTGAATGGCTGTCATGATGGTGTTGTTATAGTATTTGATGAGCTTCCAGCCCATATTTTTAGCACTTGTTGATGACAAGTTATTGTGCAAAGTTAGTCTGGGCTTCTTTATGTCATTGTTGCAACCTAGTTCAATTGCATGTTCATGATGTGTATGTGTAATTTGAAAATCAACAGACCTTAGAAGATTGCACTAGTTTTTTGTAGCTGTAGGTTTCTCTTGGTTAAGCAAAACTTAGTTTAGGAAGCCTGTCTACTGTAGCAGCCACCATTGTTACTGTTCATTCATAGCTTAGGATTAGAATAGCTTTCTTAATCCTTCTCCTTTTTCTATTTCTTTTAATCCTTGGTTAGAGTAGGATCCAAAGCATCACCATGAAGCTAATTCAAATGAACTTGATGAGTTTCAGCTTGCTGTTTTGAGTGGACAACCACTATTCATTCACTTCCAGCACTTTGAAACTGCATTTGCAAACCCAACTTTCCATGCTTTGTAACTCATCTGTAAGTCTGCCTTGTGATTCCAGCAAATCACATAAATCAACTGAGATATTCCAAGCATTGTCAAGACCTAACATTAGAGACCTTGGGATAGTGTTCTGCAATATGATTGTGGAAGATTTTCTTTCAAGAGAGGTAGTGCACCTATGCACTGCCTTTGTTGAGAAGTGTATAAAAAAAACATCAACAGGGATCCCCTTGTCTCATCCCCCTAGAGGAGGAGAAAAAACCAGAAGGGGAGCCATTAATCAAAACTAAAAATCTTGCAGAAGAAATACAAGAATAAATCCATTTTGTCCATTTTATAGAAAAACCAAACTTGCGGAGGACTGCAAGAAGAAAATCCCAATTTACTCTATCTTAGGCCTTCATCATATCCAATTTCAAAATCATTGTTGGGTATTTGTGTTGCTTAATGGAATGTAAGATTTCATGAGCAACTATTGCTCCATCAACAATTTCCCTTCCAGGAACAAAACCTCCTTGCTCTTCTGAAATGATGTGGGGGATGATTTTAGCAAGATGAATAGAAATTGCCTTCGTAAATATTTTGTATAAGGTATTACAAAGAGAAATTGGTCTGAAGTCAACAAATATGGAGGGAGATTCCACCTTTGGAACGATGGCAATGAAAGTAGTATTGAGTTCTTTTAGAATAGTTCTATTTTTCCTCGACTCTTCTAGGGCACGCAAGACATCTTGACCAATTATATTCCAACACATTTGAAAAAATAAGGCAGTATAACCATCAGGGCCTAGAGCTTTTTCAGGGTGCATAATAAAAACTACATGCTTTAATTCCTCAATAGTGAAGGAAGCCATAAGAAAATTATTATCTTCCTGGGATACTAAAGTAGGAATAAAATCTAATAAATAATTGCTAATATTAACAGGCTCTGCAATTAGTAAATTTTTAAAGAAGTAGGTAGCTTCTTTGGATATTTCCTTGTCAATTTCTAGTATACTACCAGCTTCATTCTTTATAGAAGAAATCATGCTATTTTGTTGCTTGATTTTTGTTGATGCATGAAAAAACTTTGTATTCCTATCTCCTTTTGAAAGCCATGTTTCTTTAGATTTTTACCTCCAATTGCATTCTTCACGTAGAAGAATTTCATCCAATTCATAAACTAGGGATTTTTGCAGGTCAAATGAAAGTGGATTTAAACCATTGTGAATTACATGTTCATTGAGAGCTTCAATTTCTGATTGCAATCTAATTTTTTCTGCAAAGATGTTCTTAAAGTGTGAGATATTCCAATCTTTTATTTTTCCCTTTAAGAAGTTCAATTTCTTGACCAGCTAAAACATATGAGACCCTTCAAAGAAGGGAGAATTATCTCACCATAATTGAATCATAGGCAAGAAGCTTGAGTCCCTTAGCCACATGGGCTCAAATTTAAAGGGAATCTTATTAGGATCTCTATCTTCCAACACTACTAACAAAATTGGAAAGTGATCTGAACCCAAATAGCCCAGAATCAAAGAATAAACATCAAACTCAGAGTTCAGCCAACTTTGAGATAACAAAAAATGATCAAGCCTCTCTGCAATTTGGAAAAACTCCTTCCTTTTATTGGACCAAGTGAAAGAACTATTTTGGGGTCTGTAGTCAATGAGATTGTTAGATTCAATAAACCCTTTAAAATTATCCAAGGCCCTTTTATTAGGAAGGATACCACCAGTTTTCTCTGACTCTTCCACTATTGCATTGAAATAACCACCAAAAATAACCAAAGATTCATTTAGAGACTGAGAAACCAGAGATAAAAGATCCCATAACTTTTGTTTCTCAAATGGGGGAACTGGACCATAACATTAACCAACCAAAAGAAAACCTCTGACACCCTACTCTTTACTAGTGCTAGAGACCAGTGAAAAGAAGAGGCCACCTCCATTAAATCTAATGATTTTTCCTTCCAGAGGAAGGCAAGCCCACTTGAAGCCCTTGAAGATAGGAAACAGGAATGTTTCCAAACAACCCACTTAGAAAAGAGGGCATTTTCCTAATGCATTCAATTTTGTTTCTTGCAACATTACTAAATCACAATCTACAACTGCCAATTGATGCTCAATTAGGTGCCACTTGTTAGGGGCATTTAAGCCCCTAACATTCCATGATATGATCCTCATTCTCCTCGAGGGGAGGATGAGTCTCCCCTCTTCCTCTAAGATTTTGATTGGGGAGATGTCCCTGTAGTAGTCTCCAACTACAAATTCTTTTTAGCAGCCCAGATCCTTTCAATGGTGGGCTGAAAGTTCTCTACTTTTTGGGCGGAGGAAAAAAGTGTAGCTTGAATACCAGCATCAATCTCTCATAGAGTTTAGAATATTTTGGGCTTTCAACCTCTCTTTTTTGGAGTAGAGGAAGGATATTTTGTTGATAAAGGAGATTGAGATATAGGAAAATTCACTTTGGGAGAAGGAATCCCACCAATAACAACCAAAAATTCTGAACCTAAATCCTTATCCAGAGAAATTGCATCAAAGGGGTTCAGAGACACAGGAATATCTAGTCCTTTCTCAATTTGCAAAAGGTCATTATCTATTGCAGCCAACACCTGATCCTGAGTCTCCTCATTAAAGAGTGTATTAGAAGTTTTAATTATCTAATGCGCTTTCTTAATTAATTAATGATCCATTTTGATCTGATTTGTCTGATTTTTAAAGAGGCATGGGGAGCTTTTTAACCCATCAGCCCAAGATGGGTAGGAAGCAGCATGAGATTCAGAAAAATTCTCGTTATGAGAAGGTGTGGGGAAATTCTTGGTGGAGCTTTTTAACCCATTAGCCTAAGTTGGGCAGGAAGCAACACGAGATTCATGCACAATAATAGGCACCCTTAAAGAGGTGTCAAGAAATCCTTGATTGGAGGGTTATTGATTTCTTTTTCCAAAGGAGCTGAAACTGGCACAAATGCAAAAGAAGGAGAGTTTGAGCCTTGAGTATCGGCATGATTAGGAGATTTTGCAAGATTTTTTCCTTCTCCCTCTGCAAGCCTTTTGTCTTCCCCCACTGGTTTGGAGGTGGGTATGGAGGGAGTAGGCACGATTTCAACCATAGGAGAATTGGTTTCCCCAGACATGTTATATGATTTTCCTATCAAAGGAGTAGAAGAAAACCAATGACCAATATTTTCCATACCCAAACACCCCAAATCACTCTTTGAAGGAGAAAGCTTGAGTTTTTTAAAGAGGGGTGCATCAATCATGATTGAGGTTTTTTGAAACCCACCAGAATCTTTCACTATATCTTGCCTCCAAATGCCATCAATCGATTTTAAGTTACATATTCTTGGAAGATTCAATTTAGGGTTTATTAGCACACAAATTTTAACACACAATAGCCCCTCAACAATTGAAGTATCCGAAGCAAGAAATTCCCAAAGGAATTCCCAATAGCTTCTAAGATCTCTAGATCTGTAAATTCCAAAGGAATCTTAGGTAATTTGAACTAGGTTGGGACTTCCCCACTTAAAACTTGAGAACTTTGAAAAAACAGGTGCTAGGGAAAAATTAAATTAAATTTTTCCCAAACCAAGTATATTTACTTTCTAAAACCTTACTTTTTGCTTCAACCAAATCGAAAACCAGGACAAACATGTTCAAAGAGAGAACCCAGAAATACAGAGTTCCATACTAGTGTGCATGAACAAACTTGTGAAGTTTTGACAGAGATAAACCCTCTCCCCAAACCTGCAAAATCACCACGAACCCATGGAGATCTTGAGTTTTTTGACTGAGAGGCTGAATTTCTGCATGAATAAAAGGAACTAGAAACCACACTTTATCATTAGCACCATCCTCTTTGTTAACCCATGAATATGTAACTTCTGAAACCTTGCTAGGGTTCTCTGCATCTTTTTTTAACACTTGTTGATTAGATCCATCTTTTGTTTTTAAAGATTCTTCCCTAATCCCCTCATGCCGATGTTCTGAAAGAGCATGAACCGAAGGATCACGCTTTTGGTCCATAGGGCCTTTAACCCAACCACTTGAATTTTGAGATGAAGAACAGAGCAACATCTTACCATTTGTCTTTGGAACAGACTCTTTTTCCCTTGGCCAACCCTTTGATCTCTAGGAAGATCTTCTTGTATTCTGAAAACCTCTAAAATAATCTGAGTGGAGAGGTATTTTTCCCATATTAGGATTGACTTTTTTAGCTTCACCTCTCTAACTTTTGGGCGCTCTGTCGACTCATCTGCCATCATGAAAGACCCACTGCTGGTTATGCTTATCTATGACATTCACACCTAGTAGAGGCGGATCTCCAATAGCTTCATCTCCCCAGCTTTTTGAGGCCCTCGTACGAAACCCTTGTTCTGTCATTTCCTCTTGTAATAAATCTATTTAATTTAGATTAGATTTTTTTTTTTAAGTTAGTTTAGTTCTCTAATTTTTAATTTAGATTAGATTTTTAATTTTTAAGTTAGTTTAATTTTTTTTATTTTTTTTATATTAGATTTCTGATTTTTAAGTTAGTTTAGTTCTCTATTTTTTATTACATTTCTAATTTTTAATTTAGATTAGATTTATGATTTTTAAGTTAGTTTAGTTTTCTGATTTTTAATTTAGATTTCTAATTTTTAATTTAGATTATATTTATGATTTTTAAGTTAGTTTAATTTTCTAATTTTTAATTTAGGTTATATTTCTGGTTTTTTTTTTTAGACCAAAGGCATTAAGCCCATATATTATATATAGTAAAAATAAGTTTTATACATAGAAGATGGATTTTTTGATTCCATGACTTTCCAAATATTTTAAACATCACATTACAATGTAGAGGGAATGCAAAATTTTGAAGCGTTCAATCTATTACTACTTAGAAATACCATATCATTATGACCCTCTAAAGATTGACAATACAGTATAACTAGGTTCAAACCAAAATTCTCAAAAAATTACATGACCCATCACTAGCTATTCCTCCATTGAAATCATCTGAACAAAATTTTCCCCTTGTGCCTCAGAACTTCCCCCAACTTGGCTATCCCATCCCATAAGAGGATTATCTGCAACTGCATGACCCACAAGAGCATCGTCTGCAACTGGTTCTCACTGGATAGGCCACCCACGTACACTGGATCCTTGACCATCAAACAGGGCATTTCTTGCAACTGGTGCACAATGAACATGCCACCATGAACATTGAAACCTTGTTCTGCACCCAGAGCATTTGACATTTGAGGGCCCCAATTTTTCCAAGGGTGAACTGTTGTCCCCAATCCTCTGCCAACATCATTTTCATACAGACCCACAACCTCTATTTCCATATGGCCCACCGGTGGATTTGGTGAAAACCCTTGAACTTCCACTTGAAACGCATTTGGAGCTAATGAATTTTCATGACCTACCACCTGACCCACATTTGGGACTGGTGAGAAACCTCGACCTTCTCCTCCAACATAATTAATCGGGGAATGGGTATCATGAGCCTTGAGAAAAGATATTGCATAATATTTATCCTTTATTGTCCTATCCATTTTCACACAGACCCTCCTACAGTTCTTCCTTAAAGCATTTAACAACCTGCTATCACTCTTATATTGCAAGGCTAATCTAATGGATTCAAAAATATCCTCATAAACCTAGTGGTGAAAGATAAACTCTCTTGGGAATAAACCACCTATATCCCCTTCCCCAACAAACACATTATATTTTTTAGTAGCAAGTAACAGGGCATTATGTTGAAGAAAACGGGGCTTGACAAATTGTTCAACAATAAACACTGATTCCCTATAGGACTGCAACAAATCCATTATGTTAGATAGGAAAACAGAAAGCACCTATGAAGGAAATATGATCCTTCTAGCACGTGAACTCGTGACCTTTGTTCCAAGGATGGTGCATCGAATGGTTTCCTCCACTCTAGGGAAAGACAAATTAAACACTACCTTCAGACATCATGTGAGAGATATTCCTCAAAATGAAACTCCCATTGTTGAACCTCCATGCACACCCTTAAATTCCAAGGCTTGAAATCCATGTTGCAAATTCTCCACACCCAAATAGAAATATTAAAGGACTAATTAAACAACATTGCAGGATGATGCCACTTAGCACCCACCTTCCTTTATAGTCAATAAACAACATGTGCGTATATTTGGTGTATTTATTGGAGAATAGTATGTTATAATGTGGCTGCAAATTTTGATATCAGCACATGAATTCCTTGAGATGAGGTGTGTGAAAAATATTTCACTAATTTCGATTTCAGAAGAGCCAACACCTATTCAAAGAAGGACATGTCTACCGTAATCATGACTTAAGGTTGGCCTTTCAAATCTATTGGTAACCTAATGATGAAGGGAAACGATCATTAATACATACAACAAGCATTAAGGAATATTTATCTAACCAACACCAGTTCTAGGAAGGATGTAGCTGCAGTATCCAAAGCATGAGATGAGCTTTTCAAAACCACCAACATCCTGATGATGAAGGTCAATAATCACTACTCATACATCTACAAACTGATAATCAACTACTCTATTTAATCGAGACTGGTCACCTCCTACAAAGCAATCCCACATCCCCTATCCTTATTGGCAAGCCAGGGAAACCAAATTTTCCTTCACATCACACATCCTAGTTGTCACACCAACTAAGCAAAAAATGACAATCAACACTTCAATCCCTGACTATGCACATTGATGAATAATCTTTAACAACTATTATGAATTCCATCATCACCGGGAAGAGCTGACAAATGAGGAAAATTATTTATAATCTCCCAATACCTAGTGATTTCAAAAAAATTCCCATTACATCCCATATTTGCTACTCTATCAGCTAGTTTATTACCTTCTCTATATGAGTGTGATATATGAACTTCCTCAAAAGAATCTAGGAAATGCCAAGCTTTAGACAAAATATATCTAAGCTTCTAGTTGTGTATGAATCTCTCCTTGCAAGCATTTATTATAATCAGAGAATCCCCTTCAATGTGTAGATTTTGAATATCCATAGACTTTGCAACTTGCAGACCATAAAGTAGAGCAAGACTTTTTGCAATGTTATTAGTGAAATTGGTCAAATGGACTACTTTAATTGCTAGGAGAGAGCCTTGCCAATTCCCGATGGCTATACCAACACCTTACAGCCCTGGGTTACCCCTTGAAGATCCATCAAAATTGAGCTTAAGAAACTCTTTTGAAGGAGGCTACCATTTGACTTCTATCAATTTTAAGTTGTGGAGCAATCTTTTGAGATCCTTTAAAAGGAAGAGATATTGATTCCCAATTTTGCAGTATCTAGTTATCCCAATTCGAAAATACTAAAGAAACATTCTTATGCCTTTGAACATAAGCATTAACTACCTCAGAAATTTTTTGCTCAATCTTGCTTTTAACTTGCATGACTATTTGGGATTGCTGCCTAAACATTCCTTTATTTCTCTCCCACCACAAGCTCCAAACTACTAATGTAGGAGCAACTTTCCATATGCAAGCAAAGAAGGAGGATTTAAATAATAAGGGCTAGGTAGAGAATAGGTCCCATAAATTGGATGGCAATGGAAAAGAAATATTCATTTTTTCTTCAATGATAAATTTCCAACATTCTTGTGCCCAAGGACATTCCAAGAATAAGTGATCTACAGTTTCATAAGCTTCTTGACATAAAACACACTTGAAAGGATTGACAAAGCCTAACTTGCTTAATCTATCACTTGCTAATATTATTTTACAAAGAGCTAGCCATGTAAAGTTACCAGCCTTAGGCAATATCATTGGATTCTAGCAAAATGAGTACGCTCTATGTGATTGAGAATGAGCCACAACAACTCTTAGAGATTTATAACCTTGCTTAACTGTGTAATTCCCATCCTTTGAAGGTGCCCAAATTAATATATTTGAGGCTCCTGATAAGGACACAATCCTATCCTATAGATGTTTAAAAAGCATGCATCTCTGATTGGTTGTTATTTGTGGAGAAGAAAAATCTTTCCAAACAACTTTTCCAGAGATAGGATCTATATTGGCTATATAATCCTTCAATTTACTGCCCCATAAATCTGTATATACTTGCTCAACTAGGGATAATTCTTGAATTGAAGATAGAGGAGGGAATCCATTCCATGAATCCTTCCAAAAATGTACACTTTCCCCATTATGAACCTCCCAGGTTAGATATAGAAGAATTACCTCCCTACACGTTACCAAAAAGTTCCACATCACAAATCCAGTAGGAGGGTTTGAGATAGTTAAAATTATGTTTGGATTGTCATTGTCCAAATACTTTTCTTGCATAAGAGAGCACCATCTCAGTTTTGGATTTTGGCACATATGCCAAACTAGTTTGGCTTCCAACACTAAATTTCTTGCAGTCAAATTATGCATGCCAACTCCACCATTGTTTTTATTTGTGCACAAGTTTTCCAAGGAGATCAAATGGATATTTCTTTTATCATCCACATTTCCTCTCCATAGGAAGTTCTTGATGAGCTTCTCAATCTACTACAAAATACCTTTTAGAGCTTTCATTACAACCATAAAATAGTTAGGAATTGTTGCTAGGACTAATTCTATTAGAAGGATTTGGCTAGAAAAAAGACAAGAACCTTTCCTTCCAAGATAAGATCCTGGATTTTATCCTGTCTATAACCTTCTGCTAGTGGTGAAGCTTATATGCCCTTGAAAAGAAAGGAATGCCTAGATATGCACTTGGAAGCTCCACTTCTTGAAATCCCAACAAATTTACTAGTCTTCTTGAAAGAGATGGGGAAGTATTGAAAATGAATTTTTTTTATTTAGAGGCATTTATTTTTTGACCCGAAGCTAAAGTGTATTTATCAGGCACCTGTTTAACTTGTTTTTCCTCCGATAAAGAATATTTAGCAAATAGTAAGGTCTCATCTACAAATAAAGAATGTGTGGCTTGTATTGTAGTATTTGGGATGATAACTCCCTGCCAGAGCCCCTATTCATGAGCTTTTGTGTTTTTTCTACTCAATGCTTCTACCATGATGATAAAGAGAAAAGGGGAGAGTGGGTCTCCCTGCCTCACTCCCTGAGTATATCTAAAGAATCCAACTGGAGTTCCATTAATCAATACTAAAAAATTAGCTCCTGACAAGCACAAGTGAACCCACTTACACAATTTCAAAGAAAAACCAAACCTTTGTAGGACCTACATCAAAAAGTCCTAATCAACCCTATCGTATGCCTTCATCATATCAAGCTTGATAACAAAAGAGGACAAAGCATTATATTTGATTGTATGCAACAATTGATGGGCTAGGAGTGCCCCTTCAGGTGTCTCCCTTCCAGGAACAAAACCCCCTTATTCATGAGATATTATTTTTGGTATGAGAGGTTGCAACTTGAGACAAATGGCTTTGGTGAAGATTTTTTTTATAGTGTTGCACAAGGAGATTGGCCTAAAGTCTACAAAAGTTTTTGTCTCTTTGACTTTAGGAATAACCACAATGTGAGTTGTGTTAAATTGTTTCAGCATTGATCTTGACTTCCTAGATTCTTCTAGTGCTAACAAGACATCAAAACCAACAAAATCCTAGCATTTTTTAAAGAATAAACCAGTGAAACCATCTAGACCTGGTGCTTTGTCAAGTGGAAAGGAAAAAACAACCTTCTTAATCTCCTCAAGAGTAAAAGGTTTCAACAATTGATCATTATCCTCTTGATGAAGGAGCTTAGGAATATTTCCAAGAAGCTCCTCAACATCCTTAGAAGTAGAATCAGGCTTATTCATAGGTACCGACAACATATTAGAGAAAAATCTTACCCCTTCCCCCTGAATATCTTCTTCTTTTGTGAAAACTTCACCTGTTAATGAAGATTGAATGAATAACACATAATTCAAAGACTTCTTTACTTGAGTTAATGCATGAAATTTTTTTGTGTTCTTATCCCCTTCACTAAGCCACAACTCTCTCAACATTTCTCTCCAATATATTTCCTCCCTTGCTAACAGCTTTACCCATTCCACCTACAAGCTTTTTTGAAGTTCATAGGTATTATCATCTAACCCATTTTGAATGATTAATTCATTGATATCAGACAACTGCTTATACACCCGCTCTTTTTCTTGAAAGATGTTTTTAAACACATGTTTATTCCACTGCATAATTTGTTTCTTGATGTAGCATAATTTTTTATTTAACTGAAACATCTGAGAACCCTTGACAAAAGGAGCACTTGACCACCACTGTCTTAATAGTGCCAAGAATTGTGGTTGTCTAAACCACATCCCCTAAAATTTAAAAGAAGAATTTCTTTTACCCTTTTCCCCCTTTCCTTCAATGCATAAATCAATAGAAAAATGATCCAAACTTGCTAAGGGAAGAATTTGAGAAGTCAAAGACTGCCTAATCATAAACCAATTTGACAATGCTAGGAACCTATCCAATCTTTCTGAAATCTATAGGAAACCTTTCCTTTTATTTGTCCATGTGAATCTACCATTTATTGGTATGATGTCAATTAGCGCATTATCTTTAATGAATGAAGCAAAGTCATCCATCACCCTTTGAGGGGGAGAATGCCACCTTTATTCTCTTCTAAATTGGTGATTGCATTAAAATCTCTAGCAAGTAGTACTTTCTTATCTAAAATTTCATCCAACATGTCTGTCAAAATTTCCCATAATTGTTTTTATCTCCAGTAGTAGTTGGAGCATAAATATTCACTAGCTAGAACTGAAGTTCAAAATGCTTGACTTTGACCAGTTGCTAGTTCTTCTCATTTTGAATCGACTCAACAACTACTGATTTTGGATTCCATAAAATTAAGAGACCTCCTAAAGCACCCTGCGCTAGAGAATGCATAGATTGCCAACTTTTCCATTTTTAAATTGATGATCCATAAGCTGGCTCTGATGTTTTTGTTTCTTGCAACACAATTATATCTTCTCCACAAGCATCCAATTGCTGCTTGATTTGAGTTTTTTTGTCAGGGTCATTAACACCCTTGACATTCCATGAAAGTGTCTTCATTGTGGCCGGGGAGAGCAACATGCACTCCTCAGACACTTATTTGTAGATGCAACCAGGATAGAATATAGAGTAGTTTGCACACAAGTAGCAATTTATTCCTTCATTTTATTAACATGAGACTTTATTCCATGTTTACCTAGAGTTTTGATCAACACAAGCTTGAGACTTGGGGTCTACATTATAGAAAGGGGATGGGAGCAATCAAAATCCCCAACAGGGTTCTTGTCTTCTATTTTGTCTATGTTCATATCCTCAAGTTTCAAATGCAGATTCCCATCTTCCAATTTCCCATACACTTGATTTTTTTGCAATAACTCATTTACCCTAGCCACATCACTAATCAAGAAGGGCATCTTGCCAGATAGTTGACTGTTACCCACTAACTGACAAGCTTCTTCTTTACTATCATTAGGAGTATCCTTCTCATTTAGCACTTCTTCAACAATTTTTTCTATCAGTGCACAACCGAGTATAGAATCTTATCAATGAAGTCTTCCAATTCATCATGAATGATTAAAGGACCCTTACTCTGAAAAAAGTCACTTGTTTGACTCCCATGTTCATTACAGTGGTCATCTTCTTGATTTTTGGTTGACGATATGTCCTTATACAGCAGACGGTTTACTATATCATCCACTTGAAAAGATGAGATAGGTTTGACTTCAAGTTTATAAAGATGCAATCCACTTACAATCTTGTTGTTTAGAGATATCCATGGGCTTCACTGAAATTCCTTATTTAAAGAGATTGAAAACCCACCCTGAGGAAGCTTAGAGAACAAAATAACCTCAAAATCAGAAGTACCATTCATGTTATTCGCCTTTTCAGAGCACATTCGTTTGTACTTTACCAAATCAGTTATGACATGAGCATGTAGAATCCCTTGATCTTTATTTTTTTGATTATGATTGCATATTTCATCCAAATTTGATAAGTCATTTCCATCAGTAGATGAGGGGCATGCCTGATTAAGATCTCCATTTTCTCTACCTTCATCCAACGATGACATCATGGACTCATCCATTGCTTGAGAATCATAACTTGAATGTGTAGTGTCATAACATTTAGAACATATGTTCTCAGGTGTTTCAACTAAAATATTTTGATCCCACTACCCATATTTGGATTTTAGAATAATGTGTTTAGGAATCACTTTTGTGACATCCAACAAGACACATACTGTAACTGGCTTTGAAAGGTTTTTAAAAAAGGATTTATCATGCTTAAGAAAGATCCCTAACTTATTTGTTATAACTTCAATTAAAGCTAGCTCTCTATATTCTAGGGAAAAATATTGCAATTGAATCCATGAAGGAACAAACTTAACTTCAAATTGCTCAGGTTTGAAATTAGGAACCCAAGGTTGTAGGAATAAACCTAAACCCTGATAGATCCATGATTTAATCTTATATATAATATCTCTCTTAGATTTATTTTGAAAAATAATTATAAAGATTCCTCTTACTTTATCCAAATAGAAAAATTTGCTAACCCCTTCCCAATCACCAAAGATTAGATTTTGCAGCTTATCAATTTCAAGAGAGAGGTGTCAGAACTTACAAATCAACAAAAGTAATAGCCACTAAATTATGAACCTATTCTTTTGTTTGTCTACCTCCTTCCACAAACTTATTCTCTAGATCCTCTTGCTTCTCTTTGCACTTCCACTATAGGACTGGCTTCTTCCTTGCTTTCCTTCTATGCTTGGAGACATGCAGGGCGCTTCTTTGCTGATCTGCACTAGGGTTTTCATTACTCCTTTGGGAAATCTCTTTTTCCTTTGATGATGGTTTTGGAACCCCACATTCTAAGGCTTGATCTTTTCTTCATCATTCCAAATAGCTACATGTTCTACCCTATTTAGAACATTCCTTTTGAACAATCCAATGATGAGTTTAGTTTCTAACTTAGTTTCTAATTTAGTTTAGATTCTTAGTAATTGAAGTTAGATTTAAGTCACTGATTAGTTTAAATTTGAGTTTCTAATTTAAAGCTAGATTTTTCTAATTTAGGTAGATTTTTTTTAAATTAGATTTTAAAAAAATAGATTTTATAGAAAATGCTACTTTTTGTTCTTAGTTTAGTTTTTTAATTTCAGGGTTAACTTTGTTATTTTTTCTTTTTTTGTAGGTTCATTTGTCCAAGGCTTAAAAAATAAAAAATATAAAACTCTATGTTGTTGAAGAACATTGACTAAAAATACTGATGGGTGGTTTTGTAGGTTTTCATGTGTCCAAGACTTTATTCTGAAACTAGAATAAAACCTTTTTTGCTTCAGAGTAGATCACATTTCAATTGGTGCTTAAAAAGAACATTGTTTGTTGTGTTTGGTGCACTTGCACATTTTGTGTTACTCGAGCTAGTGTGTATGTATCCTCTCCCCTTGTGCACTTGTGCAATCCTGAGTGATGAGAAATACACATTAGTCTCCTCTTTTATTTTTAGGAGAGTCTTCCTTGGGGATTTCATCACCTGAGGGGTTGACCTTGAGGACGTTTCCCAATGGGATATATCAAAGGTGGGAGAATGAAATTTTTACCCCAAGGTGTGGCTAGCATCATTCGAAGCCAAGCCACAAGACCCTCAATGCAAAAAGACTTGCTAGTGATGAGAGTGGGAGTGAGCCTCCCAGTTCTAAGGCTATTATAAATAGGCTCTTTGTTCATGGCAGTCCCCCACTTGACACCTCTTGTTTTTAGAAGCTTAGGAGCCTTTCAACCATTGATTGGTATAATGTAGGGTACAATATCATGCCCGAAGATACTCACTATTGACTCCCTTGAGTAGTGATATAAAATTCCTCTTTGGGGAATTCAAAGTTTGGTGTACCCAAGAAGTGAGTGCCATGGAGGAGAGCCAGTGCCACCAAAATTCTAAGCTATCCGCTCTTGAAATAGAAGTTTTTCACACTAATCTTGGGGTATTTTAGTGGGCTATACCAAGTATACAAACCTTTTTGAATAACTAGGTTTGAATTAATAGTTTCTTTATTTGTGTTATACTAGTGAAGCCATTAGTCTCTCCACCCTTAATCCATACCCTTTTTTAAGAATCAACAACCACTTTTTCTTCCAAGTGTTTTATGTGTGTGTATTCAAATAGATCTCAATCAAACATCACACCTAGTAATTTGCAACATCTCAAACCTGCAAACTCAAAAAGACCAATAGAAAAAACATCCAAAATGAACCTATCACTTAATATCTTGGGGCCATCATCCTTCAATTTTTGATGTTTCAATCCTTGCATTCCACATAGTTCTTGCATATCCTCCACTCTTGCATTGTTCAAACAAATGTGTAGCTTGCACTTAGGCTACTCTTCCTAGGTCTTGAAATCAAACCATTGGCTATCTATCACCTACATCACTTAAGGTTTATCATCCTTGAGTTAGGGAACATACTATCATCCTCGAGTAGGGTAATCCTCTTGGAGTTCACCATCTCCTACATACCCTCTTTGGATCATTTGTCCTTGTTTATATCCATCATAGCATAAGAAAAGCCTTGCATCATAACCAACTTCAGACCTAGAGTTTCCTTTGAGTTCTTGCATTCTTAGTTTGTCATATCATACCATACCATTCTCATATCCCATCTTAGAATCATATCCTTTTCATTGCATCCTAGTCTTATGTCTCATACATTATCTTTTCTTGGATTGAGGATCAAAACAATCACCTATGACCCCTAGAAAAAGAGAAAAAATGTTTCAAGAAGGGAACCCTTGGGGAAAATATGTTGACAAGAAGATCACATTAGTGTTGTAACTAGTGAAATTTATGAAATTGATAGTGAAGAAATAACACAATCCCATATAAATGAAGCATTTAATGATCATAGATTCACTAAACTTCTTGCAGAGGTAGTCAAACGCAACCCACAACAATACTTCAAGGTCCTTGTTGATGAAGGAATCAAAGTGCCTCCTAATTTTTGACATATCATTACTCATGATGAATTACCAACCTAAGTCTAGTGAATCTAAGCATCCCAAAACAAACAATGATGATGGAATCAAAGATCAGGGTGATCCCATAATAGTGGTTTACACTTTCTAAGAGATCTTGATTTTTGTTGAAATCACATATTTTTAGAAAATATAATGATTGAAGCCTTGAAAATTTCCATTTAAAGGATTCAAATTAAATATGGTTTGATCAAATCACCTTAGATCAAACCCCCTTGGATAGAACCCCACTAGTTTTAAACCATACCTATAATGGAGTCTCCTTTACACCTATCAAAATACTAATAGAAAACCACTTTTGATTTACCTTTTGGGGGATCAAATGAATTCATTTAAAATTTATTTTTTGTAAGTATGTATTCCTTATTATAAGCTTTCCAAAAAGTATAATTTTAAATAAATTTAATTTGATTATTATATTTATTTTTTATTTCTTATGGATGTAGGTTTTTCACTGAAAATCAAGCTCTCTATTCTTCACATGTGGAAAAATAGCAGATTATCAAAAAAAATCTGAAAAATATCTATGCACTAGATATTGACGTCCTTGATCCAACAAAAAAATTAAAATTGAATTTTGATACATACAAAAAAGTTATGTTTTAGCCAGTAAATCATGTCTAAATTATAACTGGTTTGACTTTGAAACTTAATTAAGAAAAGAAATTCAATGAAATGCTATGAAAACAATTCCATGCACTAGATATCATAGTTATGAATCTAAATTTATAAAAAAATAGAATTTTATCTTTCATAGATAAAAAGTTGTGTTAGCCAATCATGTCACTCTTTAAAAATGGTGTTTACTATTAAAAACTAGTTTTTGAAGGAGATGGAAAAAGAAGTGCAATCTGATTCCAAAATTTTTGAAAAAAATATATTTAGAATCTATAAACAAAATGTCACAAATCATTAGTTTGCACTATCTTCAAATTCCTTACGGTTTAGCTGCTATAGGTTCTCGAAAGTGAAGATTTAGTTAGAAAAATTCAGTTCAATGTCCAGTTTGGCCAAAAATTGTAAACCAGTATTGTGGGATCACCCATCACAGACACTTTTATCTACAACCTAGTTACAAGAGATCTCCAAAGACATCAAAACCTGCACCTACAAACAATCCTATTTTGGATGAACTTAGAACAATGAGACAAGAATTGGATACTTTCAAGAATAGTAAAATATCATCCCACAAGTTCTCCATTGAAGATATATGTTCTTATCTTTTTGATCCGAGCATACTAATGCCACCTTTTCCTAGTCATTGGGATATACCTAAACTAGATAAATATAAGTGAAAAGGAGATCCTAAAGACCATTTCAGATAATTTTGTGCTAGTAAAATAAAGAAGGATACTTTCTTTTATTGTCAAACCAAGGTGCCAAATTACCCTCTGACTATGATATGGAGAAAATTAAGGAAGATCCTGAAAAGACTGAAACTCCCTTAAATAATCTTAGTACTCTTACCCAACAAATAAGAGCACTCCAAAGGAAAATCAAGGAAATACAAGGGGGCACAACTAAGAAGTCCTTTGATGGAAATATGAATGTAACCTCTTCTCCTCCAAAAACAACATCATCCAAATTCAATGTTTTTGAATTTTTGCAAAGGTTAAATGAGAAGCCCAAATCTAAGCCATCAAATAAGATTGACCAATCCTGTCATGCATTTAACAATTCTTTCACCCAAGATAACAATTTCATTCAACCACCTTCTTCTATCATATCCTCTACATCCAATGATTCATTTCAATCTACACATCTCAATCAAAACATTCTTTCCACTCCATCCCATAATACCAAAATTCTGCAAACCGTTCCTATCTTTGATTAAGATCCCATCTCTCATGAACCATATGATGATCCCCTCCTTTCAGTATTCACCCATGGTAATCCTCTTCCATCTCAAGAACAAAATATTCTTCCAAGTTCTTCGTCCACCCCATTCAATGAATCCATACTCTCTTATGATTCCATCGCATCTCAGGAGCAAAACAATTCTTCCATCTTATCCAAAAATTCCCTTCCATTTGATGATCAAGCTACTGCATCTCCTTCATCTAACGATTCTTTTCCTAGTCAAGATCAAAGTATCCCATCATCCTCATGTCAAGAGCCTCTCACCCCTCTTCAAGCTATCCATGAACCCCACACCTATAAATTAGGATCCTCCACCTTTATCCACTCCAGTTTACTTCCAACACCTATCCTTTCATCCATATCATATCCTCCTCAAAATGGACTCACATCTTGTTTCAAAAACAATGCATATCCCATGGGTAAATGAATGTGCAAAATTATGAATTACAAAGGAAAAGGATAAGGCCTTCATGAGCAAGGTATCCTAGAACCCCTTTCTATCCAAGCACATCCATATTCTCATGGCCTTGTTTATACACCTCATGCTCAACCTAGGTATCCTAGTCCATCAAACTCTCCATCCATCCTAGGTCCTTATCCTATTCCATCAAACACTCCATCTATCCTAGGTCCTTATCCTAGTTCATCAAACCTCCCATCTATCCTTGGTCCTTATCATCTCAACCCTAGTTCATCAACCATTCCATCCATATTAGGTTCTGACATTTCTCCATCTCCTATTCTTCAAGAACAACAAAGGCACACATCCTTGATCCACTTTCAAAATTCTTCCTACATTAACTCATCCATCATACCTCCATATCGGTCATCTCAATACACTCCTCCCATTGCTTTTGGAAACAATTTGGGTGCCAAATGTCAAAAGCTTCAATATAAAAATACACATGTATCAAAGGATCAACATGTATCCTCAAAGAGTCATGCAAAAATAAAAGAAAATTTGATCCAAAAATCAAAAGAAAAATTCAAAAGGCCACAAAGGCCCATCAAAGCAAAAGAAAAATTCAAAAGGCCACAAAGGCCCATCAATTCAAAAGAAAAATTTCAAAGACCACAAAGGTCCATAAATCAAAGAGAAAAATCTCAAAGGCCACAAAGGCCCATAAAGAAAATATCAAAATCAAAAGTCATGTGGATTCCTAAAAGTCTCATAGAAGCAATAAAATAAAAATTGGCATCCAAATTTGCTAATCCGAAAGCTTCTCCCCATCTCCCATCTAAAAACATATCACCTTCCAAATCCATTTTTCCTCCATCACTCCATCACCCTTCAAGGTGTGTGCCAATGTTAATCTTGCCATCCTTTCCATCTATCCATCACCAAGCCTTCCAACCTCCTATCCATTATCCAACATCCAATCCCCATTCTCCTCCTTTAATTCAAAGCTTTGAATAAGGCCTTAGCTTCTACTATCATGCCAACATTTATAAGTCTAATTCCCATTCCCATGGTCTATTAGAGCACATATTTGAGGGATATTAGTCATGAAACTTGATGCTTAAACCCTTCCTCCATACCCCTATCATGCAAATATTATCTTTCATATCCATCTCCCTATCCATATACTATCTTCCATTTTCCTCTTATCATTCATGGTCATTATCCTCATTTTCACCTTTGATCTTGACAAGGTTAAGGATCTTCTTGAAAATCATGCATCTTATCCTATTCACTTCATCCAAATCTTCCATACCATATCCTTCATCATTCATCTTCTCTTATATTGTGGGGCATCTTGTTTCTTCAATTGGTCATCCCATTCCATCTTAACTGTCCTTGAAAAATACAAAAAAATCAGAAAACATCAAAATCCAAAAAAATCAAAATATTTCCAAAATCCAAAAAAAAAATCAATAAATCGTATGCTTTCATCAATAAAATGGTCATGTCTCATCCTAGACTGGGGGAAAAATCCTAAACTCACTGGGGGCAACTTGTTTTGAGCTTAAATCAATAGACAAGCAACAACAAGACAACCTAGTGAAAACATCAATCATCATAAACATCAAGCTGAACATCATCACAATCAATCAAACAACTGACCATCCAAATCAACATCAAAAACAAAACAAAACAAATTTTCATTGGATTTTCTCTTCTGAATCATGGTTTGATCACTTTAACACTTATGTTCAATTGTTTTATCTTGATTGTTGTTATCATTTCTCTGGAGTACCTCTGCTCTCTATGAGTTAATAGTATTACTATGCAAATTTTCATGGGACATGCTCTACAAATTATTATTGATGACATTTTGAATTTGCATAGGAAAATGATTAATTCTTGCTTGTTTATGCAAGAGATGCTCAGGTCATCTCAGTCTCATTATACCTAGATGCTTGTGCTATCTTGCACTATCAAATCTCAATAAAGTTGTATGGAAGTTGTACTCAGGTCATCATGGTCTACCTTATACCATCAATGCTTGTACTAACTTTCAACATATCAAACGGCTCAATGATGATAAATAAGTATAAAGTTGGCTCACAAAATGACAGCGGTGTGTAGTTCATTTTGCATAGTTAAAATATGCATGGTTAATATAGATGACATCCACATTAGTTTGTGCATGAGCATTATCATATCCATCACATCTCATCTACATTATCTCAATCAATCCATCCAATCCTTTCTTCCAATCTCATCTAATCAATCCATTCAATCTAGCACAAATCATTTAATCATACCTTTGATCTTGTTCCTAGCCTTACTACAAGCCTTGATCATTATCATCATCATCGATATGTATCCTTCCCTATCCTTGTGTTGTTTTGGGATGTATCCTTCCCTTATCAACAACACTCTCATCATCATCATCATTGGGATGTATCCTTCCCTCATCAAACAACACTATCATCATCATCATCAATCCATCTTGGCTTATAGCTTGACTGGGGAAACATCATATTTATTTTTGAATCCATTTGTGCTTTCTTTCTTCTCATTTTATCTTTCCAATCTCCTATCACTTATCATCCTCTCTTGTCCATCATTTTGCATCATCTTCCTCATCTTGCCTTTCATCTAATGATCCATCATCTATCAACCTATCATTGATTGTCACCTATCATGAGGTCAATCATCATCATCCTATCATTGACTCTCACCTATCATGAGATCAATTATCAAAATCATCGTCATCATCATCATTTCATATCAATCTTTCAATAGCGGTTTTTATCAAATCATCTTTATCGGCCGATGAATCAGACATCAAATCAATGTAAATTTCCAAAAATCATAAAAAATTTCCCAAAAAAAAAAAATCCAAAAAATTCAAAATTTTATCCGATTCATCCCCCAAGGGGGCATATAGCATCATCAGTCAATTTTTCAAAGTCAGGGGAAAATTTTTGTTATCTGAATTTTTCTTTGAAGCAATGTGTTTCACACATCACTTCAAACAGGGCAAAAATGTATACATCTAAAAATGGTCACAGTTAAATCAAGCTTATTAATTAAATAAATATGAATTATTTAATTAATCTTCTAAGGTCATCTACATATAAATAAATTTAATTATTTATTTATATTGTTCACTTTCCAATTCTTCTAATTTAATTAATTAAATAATTTTATTTAATTATTACCATCTTCCATATTCCTCTTAATTAATTAAATAGATTTTATAATTTATTTATATTAATTATGATAAGTTTGAATTTTAAATTCAAATCATATTCCTCTAAATACCTTTTTCATATTTAATTAAATATTAAATATTTAATTATGAAAACTTCTAAATTCATTGTCACATGTAATTAAATAAATTTATTTACTTAATTATAGGATTTATCTTCAACTATCAACTAACTCCTCAAATGGCAACTTCCCTCCAATTTCAAATGGAAAAGATTGTGTAGGAGGAAACATCTTCCATTATTCTCTCAACCTTCCATCTTTTTCTCAACTTCTCCATCTCTCACCGTTCATCTTACCAGACTAAATCTCAACCATTGATCTTTTCCAACTAATCTTTTTCCTTTAAAAACCCTATAAATACAACCTCTTTGTGAGTTGAAAAGGATCCGAGATTTTGTGAATTTAGTGCCATTACGATAGTTTCATTCTAATCAGCATTTAGCAATCTTTTTCAGGCATTTTTGTTTCAAGTTCATAGTTTCATATCTTAGCTTAATCATATCACATCATTTAGCAATAGACATGCATGTTGCATAATCTCGTTCTCTAAGTTGTCATTCTGCCAAGTTGTTGCTTACAACAACTGAGAGCCAGCAACTTACAACAGATCCTTGGAGATAGAGGACAATGGGACATCATTGAAGAAACTCTCATTTAAGAGTTTGCTTTATCTTTTAATTAGCTTTCTTCAATATAATGTCTTATTGGTGTGTTTGATTTTTTTTTAATCTGCATTTATTGCACACTTAAAATCAATCACACACAACCTCATAGAACATTTAGGAAAAATTCCCGCACAAATTTCTATACTTGAGCTACTACGGCTATCTCCTGAGCATAAAGCTATCCTAGATAAAGCGCTTGCTATTGCTACAATGCCTACAGACCTATATGTGGATCAATTCCAAGCTATGGTGGGACACATCACCTCTCCTTACATTCTTACTTTTACTGAGAACAATGACTCATCCATCCGACAACCGCATAATGCACCTTTACACATTGACATCCTTGTCCATAATGTCAAGATCAAGTGAGTTTTGATAGATGGAGGAGTTGGTATTAATATTTGTAGTCAAGAATTGATCACAAAATTAGGGTTCTCTAAAAATGTAGTTTATCCAAGAAAAAAGATTATCATAAAGGCATATGATGAAGAGGAGCGCTCATCTAAAGGATCATTTACTCTACCAATCAGAGTTGGACTTGTGGTAGAGGATGTGGTTTTCCAAGTTCTTGATCTCCCCCTGACCTATAACATCCTCCTTGGAAGACCTTGGATTCATGCAAAAAAAGCAATACCGTCTACATACTATCAGTGCATTAAATTCCCACACAATGGTGTTGAAATCACAATAAAAGGAGATCCAAACCCTTTCATGTATTGCCATAATCTAAGCCCTAAAACTAAAATCACAATCCATAGCAATCATGAAACACCTGCTTCTCAAGCATATGTTGATCCCAATTCCTTAAAAGCATCCACCTCAAAATACAATGAAGTTGAGATCAAAATACAAGTGAATGAACAAGGAGTAGGGGAATATACCCTGGATCATGCTCTTTGTGTTGGAAAGTTACCTTTATCTCCTCAAACCTATGGCAAGCCATAGATGACTAAGCCATCCACTTCATTTACCGTACCATCAAGAACCAAAGTCAAGATCCATAATATGGGATGTGGAGAATACGGTTTAGATAATTTATCAGTAAAAGATAATGCTAATGTCATCGAGAAGTATCAAACTTCCAACAATGATGTCAAGACATCTACAAAAGGAACAAAAAAAGATGGTTGTGCTTGGATTGAAACCTTTTGGGATCCTGCTGATACACCTTCCTTTTCCATATCTTCTTCCACTCAATCTTTTCATATCCATGATAACCCCCTGTTTGACTAGGACATCTATGATAACCCACTCTTTGATCATGACCCTATTGAGAATATCCAATCATTATCCTTCCATCCCACTTGCCTTGGGCTAGGATATGAATTTCCTATTGTCGCCTCTACTAAGCCATTTTTCCAAGTCATTAAGGATGTGCAAGCCTCCTTTGATGTTAAAAGTACTAAAAAGGAGAGTCCCAAAGACACCATTGATGGCATCATCACTCCCATTCATCCACTAAATATTCCTATCATTTTTCCTATTTCATCCACCTCACTCAAATCTACTTGCATCATAGACATGGATCAACAAATTATATCTCAAGAAAAGAATAAAGGCAAAGCTCTAATGAACGAGCTATCTTTAAAAGGAGATGTTGAATAAAAAACAAAAGAAGATCAAGCAAGTCCCTTAGCCAAAATAAAAAGCTATTAGAAAAATAAAAAATGAAAGATGATCAAGACAAGTCCCCTAGCCAAAATAAAAAGCTATCGGATAAATAAAAAATAAAAGTCAAAAGTGAAAGTAAGCAAAAGTCAATCTCCAAGTATGCCTCTCCATCAAAAATCATTGGGGGCATCTATCAAGGAACAAAATAAAAAAAAGAGCTTGATGATCCAAGGTCTCCATCCACGTCACTCTCACTCATACCATATATTCCATTCCACCCTTCCATGTTCACATATCTACCATACCACACCATTGGTGATGTCTTTCAATCTATCTTTGACAATGACCCCTTCATGTACTCTAGCTCATCAGTCGCCCAAGCTCCTTTTTGTCTGAAGCCTAATGTCCCATGTAGTGTGCACATTAGGGATCATACTATAGCCTCTTTCATCTGCCACATGTATCATCCTTTATAATTGCCACTTGCACTCCTCATCTCGATCGAGTCCTTTCATCCAGCATGGTCATCAACATAGGATTAGGGCATCATTAATGCAATCTATGGATCTGGTGCTTATCAATTCTATACCTAACTTCAGAGAGTTAAGCTAAAAATTCCTAAAAAATTACAACAAAAAAATGGAAAAAATTCCTAAAATAAATACAAAAAAATGGAAAAAGTTCTAAAAAAATACAAAAATTGGGAAAAAGTCCTAAAAAAATGAAAAAAGTAAAGAGAAATCAATTCATTCAATGGTGAAAACCACTTTGGTGGCACCTTGAGCAAGTACCATGGTGAAAATTGAGAAATCGGTGCCATGTGTAGAGGCTTCACTCCTCTTTCCTTTGGAGTTCCACTTGATCTTTTCATCCTACTTCCATTCACCCGCCACTTCATAATAACCTTTTCACACTCACAATGTCTTGTGAATTGTTTGATATTTCCCTCGCTTGCTCACTTTGCCAGGATTCTAGGTTGCTCTTATCCCTCACTACGACATTTCCTCAATGTTAGCTATGGGTTGGGACACTAAACATCTCACAGTAAGAGAAACTATCCTCTTTGTCTTTTTGCTCACTTGGGACTCATCTCTTTCTATCATAATAAAAAAATCAAATATTCTTAAAATCCAAAAAAATTAAATAATGTCAAAAATCCAAAAATAGCGACTCTTTCAGATAGCCATGCAGCTTTAGACTTCAAAAAAATCAAAATGTGCTATGATTGAAAATCAAATGAACATCACAGCCTACCTATCAACACATCTTTTAGATCCAAGCAAACACATAAATTGTAACAAGAATCAGTTCGACATTGAAGCATGATCCATGTTTGTTTGTTCATCTTTGATTATTTTATGATTTTATTTATGATTTTATCTTTGGTGGCATGTATTTTAGCTTCTCAAGGATGTCTTGGACTAGAGAGGTGAGGATGGGGCATGTTCACTTGTTTGTTGTGTGTCGATTGTTTCTTATTCACGGGATGACTCATCTTAAGACATGGTTATCCAAAACCATCGAGGACCTATGAGTCTAGTGTGGATGAGAACATTCCTTGTCTGATAGTGTTTTCCATGCAATAAGTATTCAATTCATCTAAGGTCCTTATACTTCATTGCTAAATAAAAATGAAAACAATATTCAAGTCGTCAAGAAGTTCATGTTATCTAGACACTTATACTAATTTGGAACATAATAAGCTCAATGATGATATAAGCACTTAAAAAGCACAAGAATTATCATCTCCTTGTATTCTCCCTTTCATCAATCATTTCTTTTATTTTTTTTCCCTCTTTTTCTCTTCATCATTTTGTTCATTTTCTTTGTCACAAAGAAATCAATCAATTACTTTATCCAACTGATGTATGTCTCTTAATCAAATCTCAAATTAATAAACTTGCTTCTCATAACCCCCTAATCAATCAATCAATCAATCATTGTATCAACTTGTCTTGTACAAGCATCAATCTCAATCAGCTTAATCAGCTCATCAATCTAGCTATACTGATCATTTCCATCAATTGTTCAGTTGCACCCATCAACTATGCATTTCCATCAAATGTACATCACTGCTTAATCACTTGTGTAATATCAATCATCTAATCATTTTCCTGTAATCTATTGAGAGATCAATCTTCTTACAATTTGTTCAATTAATCTCTCGAGGGGGCATATCATATTCATCATTATCCTTATCAGGGTATCTCTGGGGCATGCATCAGTTGATAATTTTTTCTTTGAAACAACATGACAGGTGGCATTGTCTCAAAGAGGGGAAAAATGTAGACACAAAAATTTCCTCTAATAATATTAAAAGTTTTATCAATATGTGGATCCATTATTAGTACCATTATCCATTCTATATATAATTCATCTCATATTCATATTTCATGCATAACCATTTTATAAATATTTATCCATCTCATTAAATCATTTATAAATCTATAATCATTAAAATATTATTTATCCATTATCATTTATCCATATTCATAAACTCCATTTGCATAATCATTTTCACTAAATTCATTTGCATAATAATTTATCCATTATCATTCATTTATTCATATGATCTTTAAAATATCCATACATTTATATATTTGCACATTTCATTAAAATCCATTTGCGTATTCATAAATCCATTCATATATTTATTTGTTTCCTTTAGTTACCAGTTTGCATGCATTTCTCCATTTCACTCTTCTATCCCACATTTGCTCTAATATTGAATCCACTGCTGAGGAGATCTATTTAAACCTTGCCCTCTCTCATCTTCGAATCATCCACATTCTTTGCATTTTAATTATCTTTGCATCCCCTTTGAGTACTCTTTGTTTTGCACTCTTTTTATCGATTTGCTCTGAGTATTCTTTGCATTTACCACTAGTATTTTTCATTTCTCTCATTTTAGCTTCATTGGAATATCTCTCATATGCGTCAATCATAACCTCTTGTGTGTGCTTCTTAGAGCATATATTCCTCAACACAAGATTGTGATTGTAGGAAAATAATGGAGTAAATACCTGTTACCATGCATGTGTGTTTAGATTAGATATTTGTTTTTGCATGTGTGTGTTACTTGCAGGTAACTTCATTGAGGATGTTGGAAATCTAAACCTTAATCTCATAAGATTTCAGACCCATTTTTCCTCCATCTACAAAAAATATTGATGTAAATGTCCATCTTGGGAAAAAAGTGTGACACAGTATTGTGATTTCACCCCATGATGTGCATCACTATTGTAGTTTTTCGTGATTGAATAATTTATTGTTTTATTTTCAAATTTTGCAAGCAAAAAAACCTCCATATGTTGGTAGGGCAATGGAGCTTGGTGTTTCTACTACTATAGACTCCTCGATGCCTCTCACAAGGGTATGTGGCAGATTACTAAATTTCAATTTACATTCATTGTTATAGTTGTTAGTTAGTGAAAAATCAAACCATTATTGGTTCATAGTTTAATTTCTCTTTGGATGGTTTGTAAAGGGCTTCAACACAACATATCATGGGCATGCAAATATTTCCCTTGAGGAGAGTGATCGTCTAATGGCGGTAAGTGATTATTTTGTTAAATATATCTTTTTTATAATGCAATTTCTATATATTAATGTCTTTACTTGTTATTGTAATAGGTAAAGCTTGATCAGGAACTAAACCCTAGGAGGAGCACCAGGAGCACTCCTCGACCTTAGAATAAATGTACCACAAACTTATCACCACCCGACTGACAAGCAAAGGGAAAGAGTTTATTTTGAGAGCCTAAAGGGCAATGAGTTTTGATTCAAGGCCCTTTGTTGTATGCCTATATGGAATTTTGGACATATTTTGTATTGCATCTATTTGACATTATATTCCTATATGACATTCTTGTAAGCCTATATGGCTATTTTGTATATATTTTATACTTATATCGACATATATTGATGTATGCCTAAATGGCTATGTGGTTAATACAATTTTTTTTTTATCAATGTTCATATTTGCATTGTAAATCCATGGTTCAATAGATATGAGTTACATGTATTCAAGTGTATACTTTACAACTTACATGTATACTTTAGGAGTTACATGTATTCCAATGTATACTTTGTGACTTACATTTTTTCACGTGTATACCTTGTATTCATGCATATACTTTATACAATGAAAGCGTATATACTATGTATTCATTTGTATACTTCAAGTCTTATGCATATTTGAGTACTTGTGCTTCACTTAGTCAAATGTATGCTTAACTTATTCACGTGTATACTTATTAATTGGTTAGCCCTAGCATTCTTCATTTCTACCCTTTATGGTTTGTCTTTCAGGGTGATCCCACAAAGTTGGTTTACAATTTCTGGGAGATTCTAATTTTTGCTGAAATCACATATTTTAGAAAATATAATGATTTGAGCCTTAGAAAGTTCCATTTAAATCATTCCAATTGAAGAGTGTTTGATCAAACTACCTTAGATCGAACCCCCTTGGATATAACACCGCTAGTTTTAAACCATACCTATAACAGAGTCTCTTTTACACCTATCAAAATGCTAATAAAAAACCACTTTTGATTTACCTTTTGGGGGATCAAATGAATTCATTTATTTTATTTTTTTCAAGTATGCAGTCCTTATTATAAGCTTCCTAAAAAGTATAATTTTAAATAAATTTAATATAATTATTATGTTTATTTTTTATTTCATGTGAATGTAGGTTTTTCACCGAAAATCAAGATTTATGTTCTGCACGTGTGGGAAAATAGAAAATTATCAAAAAAAAAAATTTAAAAATTAGTACACTATATATTGAAGTCCTTGATCCAACAAAAAAAATAAAATTGAATTTTGATACATACAAAAAAAAGTTACGTGTTATACGGTCGCGCTATGTCTAAATTGTAATTGGTTTGACTTTGAAAGTTGATTAAAGAAAAAATATTCAATTAAAAACTATCTAACCAAGTGGAAGCACTAGATTTCAGAGTTAAAAATCTAAATTTGAAAGAATTAGAATTTTATCCTTCATGGAAAAAAAGTTATGCGTTATACGGTGAGTGTCACTCTTTAAAAATGTTGTTTTCTAAAAAAACTAGTTTTCGAGGGAGATGGAAAAAGAAGTGTAATCTGATTCCAAAATTTTTGAAAAAAATATATTTAGAATCTATAGAAAAAATTCCACGAAACTCTAGTTTGCATCATCTTCAAATTTTTCACGGTTTAGCCGCTATAGGTGCCCGAAAGTGAAGATTTAGTTAAAATATATATTTCAGTGTCCAGTTTGGCCAAAAATTATAAACCACTATTATGGGATCACCCTTGAATATTTATTAATTGATGCTTAATAACTTTATTATTTGATGTTAAACAACTTCAATATTCCCAAAAATGATTCACCAACGATGTATCATTTACTTATGTGCTAATTCAATATGGAATCCAAGGAAGAATTTAAAAGGGATAAAGCTAGGAGGAGAGGGAAAATAGATATCTATAGTGTAACCTATTGTACCTTTTCTATACAAACAAGTCTAATGGCTCTTGTATTCTTTTCTATTTCATTTTATACTTTTCATATCCCATTTTCATAGGTGGATCATCAATTCTCTCAATTTTTTCTTTCTCCTATTCCAGGTCCTCACCTCCTCTTGTGGTATTCTAAAATAAACTCTAGTTTGTGGTGGGCACACACTAAGACTCAAAGGTGTCATTAGTTTGTGGTAGGCACCCACTAAGATTTAATTTCTTCTAGGAAATCTGAGCCAGTTGAACATAGCTCATAGTGATTTGACATGTTTGGGTATGAAAGAGTACCATGCCTAACATAAATATACCCATTGTTTGGTCATACGAGTTGTAGAACAAAATTTGCACCACTTTGCAACTTTACACTACTTGCATTTGATAACTTTTTCCTCAATTGAAAAGTCATCACCATAGGAAAGCTATTTTGAGATACTATAATCTGAGAGAGGTTATTGTAGAGGGGACCAATGTGATCCTATAGCCTCAGATAAAGAGTTTATAAGCATCACAATTTCTAAGTAACATGCCATCAAAGATTGTTTCCCTTTTGCAATTTGAACTCTTAAGGTATTACACCGCATGAATATAGCTCAAACCGATTCAACATATTTGGGTGTGAAAGAGGACTATGTCTAGTGTAAATGTACCCATCTAGATGCATTGGAATAGTTTGCTTGGTCACACAAGTTGCAAAATGAAAGTTCCACCACTTTGCAACTTTACATTGCTTGCATTTGATAACTTTTTCCTCAACTAAAAAGTTGTCACCACGAGAAAACACCTCTGAGATAAAAAACCAAAAGAGGTTATTATAGAAAGGTAGAATGCAATCCCATAGCCTCAAATGAATAGTTTGTAAGCATCACAATTTTTGAGTAATAGCCCATCGCAGATTGCATCTATTTTTCACTTTGGACTCTTAAGGGATCGAGCCGATTGAATGTAGCTTAGAGTGATTTGACATATTTGGGTATGAAAGAGGACCATGTCTAGCATAAATGTATCCATTTGGATGCGTTGGAATAGTTTGTTTGGTCACACCAGTTTCAGAACGAAAGTTGCACCACTTTTCCTTTTTACATTGCTTGCATTTGACAACTTTTTCCTCAACTAAAAAGTTGTCACCGTGGGAAAACACCTCCAAGATAGTAAAAATGGAGAGAGGTTATTATAGAGGGGCCCAACATGATCCTGTGGCCTCAGATGAAGATTTTTTAAGCATCACAGTTTTTGAGTAATATCCCATCAAAGATTGCAGCCATTTTGCACTTTGGACTCTTAAGGGATTGAGTCAGTTGAACATAGCTTGGAGTGATTCTACATGTTTGGGTGTGAGAGAGGACCATTCATAATGTAGAAATACCCATCTAGATGCATTGGAACAGTCCATTTGGTCACACGAGTTGCAAAACAAAAGTTGCACCACTTTGCAACTTTACACTGTTTGCATTTGACACTTTTTCTATCAAATGAAAATTGGACAACACAAGAAAATGACTTTGAGGTAACAAAAAATAAGATAAGTTATTGTAGATGGGCCTAATGCAAGATCTTGTAGCCTAAAACTGAGAGTTTGTAAGTGTCACAATTTCTGAGTAATAGCCCGTCGAATATTGTAGTCATTTTGCACTTTAGACTCTTAAAGGATCGAGCTAGTTGAACATAGCTCGAAGTGATTTGGAATGTTTGGGTGTGAAAGAGGACAATTCCTAGCATAAATTTACCCATCCGAATATGTACAAATAGTTCATTTGGTCACACAAGTTGAAGAACGAAAGTTGCACCACTTTGCAACTTTACACTACTTGCATTTGACAATTTTTTTCTTAACTGAAAAGTCATTACCATAGGAAAACGCCTCCGAGATAGAAAAAAACTGAGAGAAGTTATTGTAGAGGGTCCCAATGCAATCCCTTAGCTTTGGATGAAGAGTTTTAAGCATCACGGTTTATGAGTAATAACCCATCAAAGATTGCAGCCATTTCGCACTTTAGACTTTTAAGGGGTCAAGTCAGTTGAACATAGCTCAAAGTGATTCGACATGTTTGGGTGTAAAAGAGGAACATGCATAGTGTAAATGTACCCATTCGTATGTGTTGGAATAGTCTATTTGGTCACATGAGTTGCAAAATGAAAGTTGCACCACTTTGCAACTTTACACTGCTTGCATTTGACACTTTTTTCATCAAGTGAAAACTAGAAACCACGGGAAAATGACTTTGAGATAAAAAAACATAAGAGAGATTATTGTAGAGGGGCCCAATGCAATCTTGTGGTCTCAAATAGAGATTTTGTAAGCATCGCGGTTTTTGAGTAATAGCCTGTCGAAGATTGCAGTCATTTTGCACTTTGGACTCTTAAGGGATTGAGTCGGTTGAACATAGCTCAAATTGATTCAACATGTTTGGATGTGAAAGAGGACCATTCCTAATGTAAACATACCATCTAAATGTGTTGGAATAGTTAGTTTGGTCACACGAGTTGCAGAACGAAAGTTGCACCACTTTGCAACTTTACACTACTTGCATTTGACACTTTTTCCATCAAGTGAAAACTGGACACCATGGGAAAACAACTTTGAGATAAGAAAAACTGAGAGGTTATTGTAGAGGTTCCCTACATGATCTCAATGTATCAGATGGAATGCCCATAACTGACATGGTCTCCGAGTAACAGGTCGTCAAAGATTGCTTCCCTTTTGTAATTTAGATTGTTAAGGGATTGTGTTGCATGAATTAAAAAATGTTTGAGGGCAGCAATAAATTTCAAAATTTGAGTAAATATCATTACAAATGTTTAAGTGCAGCAATAAATAGGCACTAGAGAATTAAATCCCAAACCCAATTACAAATGTTTGAGGGCAGCCATGAATTTATAGTTGGAAAACATGTGTGAAGAACTTGTGGGGTACTTGAGTTAATTCATGTTACTTGAACAACATCTAACAAGTTATACATGCTTCTATTACTTGTAAATTTGATTATTTTTATGACATGTTGACATTATTTTATGACATTATGCATAAAAAATGTTTACAAATTGAACTTCTTAAATGTTTATGTGAATAGATGGTATGTTACATTAATATTGATATATAATCATTAGGTTGATTTGTTTTAATAAATGTTTTTATAATAATTTAGTCAATTGGTGCTAGTTATAATAGGGAGAGAATAAAAGAAGAAAAAGAATGATTGGTAACCATCAATGGTTATTACATTCACTACAATAATAATACGATGTTTACAATAAAATGATATTTATTTGGTAGACCTAATTCTTATGTGTGTGCTACAATTGTCTAATATGCTTCATACACCAATATGACACCCAAGTGCTTGTACTTGTAGGAAAAATGCTTTCTCAAAACTATCAACTAGTAATACAAAATCATGAGAAAAAAATTAACCTATGTGAATTCCAACACCCCACGTAAATAAAATATTGAATCAATGTGCCCCATTTTCATGCACACAAACTAAACTTATAAGATTCTCTTACAATAACTAAAAATAGGATTCAAGGATGCCTTAGGTACTCTATTCTCACAAATCTTTTGCAATGTCACTCATACATTCAAGATGCTCTTATAATGTCTACATCATAGGTGCTCATGATGAGGTTAAGTTCAAATGAATAACTTGAAATTACCTCGCTAAGCTTGACACACATTTTTATAGTGTCTACATCATAGATGGTCATGATGAGGTTAACTTCAAATGAATAATTTAGTACCATCTGCTAGTCTTGGATTTGGTGTATACTTTATAACTCCATTTAGGTTTAATATCTCCCACCTAAACAAAGAAAAGAGATTGTAAATATTAATAATCACATAATCACTTAATCAATTCAAATAAACATGTGATATGTCAATAATCTAAAACTTGTATGCTCAACTATGCAATATCTTATAACTTATCACTAGTCAATCTAGTTCGTTAAATATCTTAAAAAGTAAGTTTTATATGAATATAAAGCATACCTCCCATCTATTAGGATTAAACTTTAGAGGGTCCTCAAAGTAATGAGGATCAACATGAATAGAACGTAACCAAACTATTACTTTCCAACCTTTTGGAAACTTGTAACCTGTTATAAAAACAATACAATTTAATCTTCCACTTTACTAATCTATTGATAATATCCTACATCAATTTTTTTTGTATATTTTTTGAGAAAAATAAATTACCATTGAACTTTGTATGCTTTTCCACAGTTCTAAACATAAAATGTGCTACATTTGCAAGTCTGATATCTTCATCAAAGACCTACATATATGATATAAACATTAGATGATAGCATTGGCATCATACAAATTAATGTGGATACTTACAAATTAATAAGAACCAATGTGCATACTTACAAATTAATCCAACGAACCATTTGGGTATAATCTACTCTTTATTGTGTCAAGTATTGACTCATGGTTAGACTCACACACCTTCCACAAGGTCTTGTTCAAAGGTATACCCCCATATTTGATCAAATGAACATTGGATGCCATGACAAGGTTTGAGTAATGATTAATGAACATTGGATGTACATCACTGTGAGACCACATTCCTATGAGGTACATTTTCAAATAGCCCCTACCTTGTCAACCCCACTGTATTGATAAGCCAGTGAGCTCACTAGCTTGTCAATGCTCACATGAATTTTTGGATCCAATTCTTTAAATAAATTTGGCCATGTGGCATGCCATGATTACAAGATAGGCTCAAAATGGAAATATGGACAAGGCATGTGAATTGTTTAACATTAATGTTTTGGTAGACATGTGTGCAAAATGTTGTACCTTTGACAAGCTAGTGAGGTCACTAGCTTGTCAATGTGGTAGGGTTGACAAGGTAGGGCCTACTTGAAAAAATGCTTCATAGAAATGTGGTCTCACGGTGATGTACATCACCATGAGACCACATTTCTATGAGGCATTTTTTCAAGCAGATGTACATCACTGTCAAAACACATTTCTATGAGGCATTTTTTCAAGCATCCCTTACCTTGTTAACCCCATCGTACATCACTGTGGGACTACATTTCTATAAGGCATTTTTTCAAGCAACCTCTACCTTGTCAACCGCACCACATTTACAAGCTAGTGAGCTCACTAGCTTGTCAATGCGGTAGGGTTGACAAGGTAGGGCTGCTTGAAAAAATGCCTCATAGAAATATGGTCTCATGGTGATGTACATTACCGTCAGACCACATTTCTATGAGGCATTTTTCAAGCATCTGCTACCTTGTCAACCCCACCACATGCATCACCATGAGACCAAATTTCTATTAGGAATTTTTTCAAACTACCCCGACCTTGTCAACCCTACTACATTGAAAAGCTTGTCAATGCAGTGGGGTTGACAAGATAGGGGCAATTTGAAAAAAATTCCTCATAGAAATGTGGTCTCATGGTGATATACATCACCATGAGACCACATTTCTATGAGGCATTTTTTCAAACTACCCCCCACCTTGTCAACCCCACCACACTGACAAGCTAATACATCACTGTGAGACCCCATTTCTATGAGGCACATTTTCAAGCAACCCCTACCTTGTCAACCCCACTGCATTGACAAGCTAGTGAGCTCACTAGATTGTCAGTGCAGTGGGGTTGACAAGCTAGGGGTTGCTTGAAAAAGTGCCTCATAGAAATGTGGTCTTGGTCTTGTGGCATGGCATGATTGCAAGATAGGTTGCACCTTTCCCCATTATTTCTAACTTAGCCTTGAATAAAGAGTCTTGAAATAGTGGAGAGAAGGGTTACAATCCCTTGTAGGTAGAATAATCAAGGAAACATTAAAAATATATCACAACATTAGTGATGAGGTAATTTTAGAAATAGAGATGAAAACCAAAATAGATTCAAAGATCTATCAATGTGGGAGGAGTATATTCCAATTTTTCAAAGACATGTATGGAAAATTTGGTAGCATAGACATTGCAATCAAATATTTGAAAAAATGCACATCACTATGAGACCCCATTTCTTTGAGACATTTCTTCAAACAACTGATTGCCTTGTCTATGTTGTTTGATAAAATGCTTTGGTAGACATGTATGGAAAATTCGGTAGCATAGACAAGGAAATCAGTTTCTTGCTAGAATTGTTTGACAAAATACATCAATGAGATATATCCTCATGGACTAGAATGATTGTAGGATATGCACAAAATGGATTTGTTGAAAAGGCTTTAGAAAATTTCAAGCATATGTAATTTCTAAGTGTAAAACCAAATTCCACTACATTTTCCAACATCCCCAATGCTTATACCGAAATGAAAGCTTTGGAAAGGGGCATGCACATCCATAGAAAAGGATTGAGAATGTATTCTTTTAAATACTTATAACTTCTCTCTCTCATATATATATATATATATATATATATATATATATATATGTAAGTATACAAAATGTGGAAGCATACACAAGGTAGGTCAATTGTTTAACAAAATGCCTCAAATAGATGTCGTTTAAAAATGTAATTGGAAAGTGTAAAGAATTGTGTAATTTAAAATGTGCATTGACAAGCTAAGGTTATAATGACAAATAAACAATGATGAACATGGAAAAATGCAAAATAACAAAATCAAAGCAATCCAAAATAGAATGAAATAAAATATAAAGAAAATGTGTAAATACTTCACATATCTAAAAAATGGAGATTCAAATGGAGGGGTTCTACCCAATTATGTAGCCTTTGCTTCTTACATCGAACTCCTCAAAAAGTGGAGTTTTTCAAAACCTTGTTTCCTTTTCAATGTTCAATTGTATATCACTCTTGAATAGAATTTAGACACTAATTGATATTATATGCCTTTCAATGTGAAAACTCTGCTATTTCATGCAAAGGTGGTGGAAAGATCATTAAAAGGTGGTAGTTTGTGAAAAAATTGCATGCACAATTCACAAAAGCATCAAAAAGCTTCTTTTTTGTCAGAACACGCACATAACTAGGAGAATATGTAGAATGTGGGCCTAGAGATCATAGGTATATTGATTTTTTTACCATTTTTAGAGCAAGACAAAATGTTCTCACGTTATAATATGCTCGCATTATAATACGCCCGCATTATAATATGCTTGTGTTATAACACGAGAGCATTATATCTTGCTAAACAAATGGATAAATCTCAACTTATTCAGAATGCACTCGTGTTATGAGAAAGATGATTTATTATAAGTTTATTTTCTCTCTCTCTCTATCCTTAGCCATCCATCCCCCTTATCCATCTATGTCTCTCACTTATCCCTAATCTCTATCTCTCTCTCACACTCGCTCCCTCTATCTCTCTCCCCTCTACCCTTAACCCTCTACCCTATACCCTTAATCCTTAAACCCTAAACCCTTAAACCCTCAACCCTCAACCCCCCCTCTCTCTCTCTCTCTCTCTCTCTCTCGTCTCCCTCAAACCCTAAGCCACTGCTTTGCCTCTACATAACACTCAGCCCTCCTCTCTCTCTCTCTCTCTCTCTCTCTCTCTCTCTCTCTCTCTCTCCCTCTCTCTCTCTCTCTCTCTCTCTCTCTCTCTCTCTCTCTCCTACCCCTCTCCCTCTCTCAATTCTCTCTCTCCCACTCCCTCTCTCTACCTACACAACTAGACATTTCTCTCTCTCTACCCTAAACCCTCAATTCTCAACCCTCTACCCTATGCATTGGATCCTCAACCCTCATCTATCTTTGTCCCTCCCTCCTCTTCTCTCCAATCTATCTCACTTCACCCTCCATCTCTCCCCCCCTCTCTACCTAATCCCTCTCCAGCCCTTACCCTCAGCCTCCAAAACATAAACACTCAACACCAGCCCCTTAAAATCCTCTACCTCACTTTTCGACTATTTCTCTACCTCAGCTCATCCTCAGTCACTTAAACTAGGTACCTCTCTACTGCTATTACACTCAACCTCAACCCTTAATCCCTCAGCCTTGACCCTCAGCCCCTACCTCAGCCATCCCACCTCGGCCTTTAGGCTTGATCAGCCCTCGGCCATAGGTTCACGGCCACTTAAACACTTTACTCTCTACCATCTACCCTTTTCCTTATACATTAAACCCTCAACCCTCAATTCTCAACCCTCAATCCTTAATCCCTCAACCCTCAACCCTTAAACCCTAAACCCTCAACCCCTATACCCTCTATCTTATATAGTGGACCCTCAACCCTAATCCTTCAACCATATACCCTCAAACCTATACCCTAAACCCTCTACCCTCAACCCTAAACCATTAAACCTTCCCTCTACCCTTAACCCTAATCCATCAACCCTATACCCTCAACCCAATACCCTAACCCATCAACCTCATAGGTCCTCAACCCTATACCCTCAATTATCAACCCTCTACCTTATACATTGGATCCTCAACCCTCATTTATCTCTATCTCTCCCTCATCTTCTCTCTTTCTCTCTATCTCACTTCTCCCTCCATCTCTCCCTTCCCCCATCCCTCCCTATTTACCCTAATCCCTCAACCCTATACCCTCAACCCTTAAACCCTTAAACACTCAACCCTCAACCATAAACCTTCAACCCTTAAAACCTCTACCATCTACCCTCAACCCAATACCCTAAACCATCATACCTAATCCCTCAACACTCAACCCTTAATCCCTCAACCCTTAAACCCTACAACCTCAACCCTTAATCCCTCAACCCTCAATCCCTAAACCCTCAAATATCAACCCTTAATCCCTCAACCCTCAACCCTTAAACCCTAATCCCTCAACCCTAAAATCATCAACCCTCTACCCTCTACAATATACATTAAACCTTGAACCCTCAATTCTCAACCATCTAACCTATACATTGGATCCTCAATCATATACCCTAAAACCTATATAATCGACCCTATACCCTCAACCATCAACCCTAAACCTCATCCCTCAGCTCTTAAATCCTTAAACCCTTAACTCCTCAACCCTTAAACACCCTCAACCCTCAACCCTATACATTGGAACCTCAACCCTAATCCCTCAACCCTATACCCTCAACCCCTATCCCTCTCTCTCTATCTATCCATCTCACCTCTCTCTCTCCATCTCTCCTACCCTCTCCCTCTTTCTATGTACCTCTCACTCAATCAATCCCTACCACTCTCTCTCATTCCCTCTCTCTCTCTATCTATCTATCTATCTATCTATCTATCCCTCCCACTGCCTCTCATCCTCCCTCTCCCACTCTCTCTCTCTCCCTCTCCCCTCGGATCCTCCCTCCCACCCCTCTCTCTCTCGGGGCCTCTCCTTTGGCACCCTACCTGAGCCTCTCTCTCTCTGTCCTCTCTGTCTAGCCCTCCCTCCTGCCTGAATGGTCCCTCTCCTCCATCCCCCTCTCACACTCCCTCCCACACCTCTCCCTCTCTCAGGTCACTCACTCACACTCCCTCTCTCTCCCACTCCCTCTCTCGTACTCCCTCTCACTACCTATCTCTCAAGTCTCTCCCTCTCACCCCCCTCACACTTTCAAGTCTCTCCCTCTGGCACCCTACCTATATAACTCTCTCTTTCTCCCCATCTCTATCTCTCTCTCTCCCTCTCTCTCAATTCTCTCTTGTTTCTCTCTATCTCTCTCTCTTATCCCTCTCACTCCAACCCCTTATCTCCCACTCCCTCTCTCTTAGGTCTCTCCCTTCCACCCCCTTTCCCTCTCTTAGGTCTCTCTCTCACTACCTCTCTACCTCTCTCTCTCAGGTCTCTCCCTCACTCTCTCCCTCCCACTCTACCTAGACAACCCTCTCTCTTAAAATTCTCCCTCCCTATAAAGACATACATGCATGCATGCATATAAGCAGACATACATACATTACATACATACATATGTACATACAATCTTACATACATACATAGATATAAGCATACATACATATATGCGCTGATACATACATACATATAGGCATACATACATACAGGAATACATACATGCATACATACATACAAGCATGTATACATACATAAATAAATGTCATACAAGCACACATACAAACATATAAATATATATACATACATTCAATAAAGTAGCATTTAACACAAAGCAAGAAATAACACGAGTGCATTATAACACACTCACATTATGTATTGCTATACATGTCTTGCACAAATGAAAAACCATGTCAAAACTAAGAAATAATGTGAGCGTATTATAGGGTAAACACAAAAAACTGGTTTACAATTCCATTGAGGAAGGAAAAATGCATTTTCGGATGGAAAACACTTTAGGGGGTTCGCTAGAACTAGAAGGATTCGCTAGCACCCCCTAAAGGGTTCACTAGAACCGGGGGGTTCGAGTAAACCCCCCTTTAATGGGTTTATTTTTTAATTGCATTAAAGGAGGGTTTGCTAGAACCCCCTTTTGCTCCCTTGTCCCCCTCTAGCACCAAAAATCTCCAAAATTTTTCCCTTTGAAGCTCGAGTTGAAGATGAAAATGGAGGAGACTTCATAGACCCAACTGGATGATGGTAGTCATTTGAACGAGCTATCGAATAAATATAATTTTAATATGTTTTGGTTTTGTGCTATTTTTTGGTTTGGTTAAACATAGGTTTTCAAAGAAATCAGAGCTCTACATTACATGTGGAAAAAATAATGAATTATCAATTTTTTTTTAAAAATGTCTGGGTGCACTAGATATTTAAAGGTCTTGATCCAGCAGGTGTAATGGTCGCCTATATTTAATTATGATGGTTTGACTGACTTCAGTTAAGGAAAACATATTCAATAAAACACTATAAAAAATGTAAGCACTAGATATATAAGTGATTTACAAATCTAAATTCAAAAAAATAAAATTTTATCACTTCATGACAAAAAAATATATTTGTATCGTTGAGCATCACTCCTTAAAAATCTGGTTTCTTTGAAAAACTGATTTTCAAGGAGATGGAAAAGAAGCGCAATACATTTCCAAGAAGATTTGAAAAAATAAAATTAGAATCTATGAGCAAATGCCACAACTCACTGAATTTGTGTCATTTCAAATTCTAATAGTTTAAGCCTATAGGTGCTGAAAGTGAAGATTTAGTTAGAGCACTTGAGTTAGGTGTCTAGTTTGGCCAAAAATTGTAAACCAATATTGGGGTATCGCCTTATAACACACTTGCGTTATTTCTTTCTTCAGGACTCCCCAAGCCTTGGGCTTGGTATTCTCCTTGGAATACCAACCCAAAGGCTTCGAGGGCCTTCCCAACATCCAAAGACGTATTTTTACAAATTCTACAATATTTCACATAGTTGTGTTCATGCTTGCTGTCAGGTTTGCATGTGTTTCAATGTCAAACAAATTAAACACCTGGGTAATGTTAGGCTCTCACTTACCTATCTAACGATGTAATTTTTTTCACTTTTTGACAATGTTAAGCCTTTGATATTTAATCTCTTTTGTTTGTGTGTCTATTTTTTGGTAAAAACCAGTGTTTGGTGTTTTTTTCATTATAAATTAATCGTTCATCAAAATTTCAAATAGATCACATTTTTAGAAACTAGACTCCATTCTACACATATTAAAAAACATAATAATTTTCAATTAGTTTCCAAAATCTATAGGGGTAGCTTGGCCAAAATTCTATTTTTAGGAAGCGTCCACTTTGAAAATTAGTAAAAAATCAAATATTCATTAAAAAATTATTAGAAAATTTGAGCATAAACTACACATTGTTAGCTAATTTTTTCGCCAAAGCGATTTTTAAAATTTTAAAAAAAGGTTAACCATGCTAGGGATCTACAAAAGTTGTTATGTTATGTTTTTCTAACAAAAACAACACCAATTCATGTGGTCCCCTCTTTTGAACCCCTTAATCTCAACCATTTTTAAAAAAAAATAGTAGTTTAGAGAGTAGACTTGGAGCACTATGATCCTTGTTTTTGTTTTATCCCACAATTTTGAGTGTAACTATCCTCAATTTCATGTTCAAGGTCAATATTTCCTTATTTCAAAAGAAAAGAGGCCACTTAACCCCCTTTTTGGCCCCTCATCTTTTTTCACTTACCCATAGACCTAACACAAAGATATTTACTTCTCACATTATTGTAATCATTAGAAACATTAGCAATAACCAAAGATAATGAGAGAAGGATTACTATCTTAATTAGTACTATCAATAATGTAATGTGAGATTTATCTTGATATATCTTATGGAGAGTCATTCCTAAATGTAGTAGGAGAAATATAAGTGTCAAACACCAACACTATTATATAGGAGAATGAAGAATAATTCATAATGTTTCTATATCATTCAAAATAGGACTATTATTAGTTATGGAACTATCATATTGTCATCTAGTATAAAAAATATACTCATAAGTAAAAAATATCATATTCATTTCAAGATTGTCATTACGGGGTCATAGTAACTAAATCAACTTATATTTGAAAGAAATATTAGATTTTTGAATTTTTTTCTCTAAAGCCTCTCTTTCCTCATTATTGATTATATTTTACTTTTAGAATGAATTAGTTTAGGATTAGAGTAGGATTTCCAAACTTGTATATATTAATATTTTAAGGCTAATATTTCATGTTTACAAGCTATCTTAATGTTGGTTAAATGAGTTTAAATTCTATATTTTGTAACATTGATTGTTGGGATCAATTTTCTAATATATTTCTAAATCTAAAATATTGATCATACATGTGAAATTAACCCTTGATATATTTCAAATAATTCAAAATCCTTAGGCACTTGATTGGAATAATAAAATACAAGGTCATTAATTTTTCTTACAAATTAATTTCCTTTTAAGAGAGGTGTCATTCATCTTGTATTTTACCTAGACTTGTGTTAGAAAGAATTTATAAATCCACATATGTATGTAAATCCATGCATATAATCCACATACCCTTATGAAAATCCTCCTAAACATCATCATGTAAAATATGATAATAGTAACAAAATATAACATGCATCTGAACATATAAAATACACACACATCCAAATACATGACCCATAAAAATTGATGTTAATATAAAAAAACATCATTGGTAATTGCAATAAAGAATCAAATTTTAAAATTAATAAAAAAAAGTAAGAAAAAATATCTTTTGGTCTTACATCACTAGGATGAGGTGAGACCTATTGAGGTGGAAATTACACATCCTAATCTCAAGAGGAGGAGAGTAGGAATTTTTTTGTAGGAGATTTATTTTTAGCCAATCTGTAGAAAGAGAGGTTTCCTCAAGGAATTTACAACATGTTGAAATTAATGTAAGATCTTAAGGAAATTTACATCAAATTATTATGTGATTGAACTTTTAGGAATTGACATTTCCTTGAATTTTGAAGTTGATGATTTCTTCCATTACTATGAAGATAAAATAAGTGGAGAGAAATGAATAACTTTAAGTTTTATAAAAAAAGAATGGGTACATTTATTTCCAAAGAGAGAATATGATGAATTTGAGGTAGTGATAGATTCCTAATTGAGAAAAAAATATTAAGGGAAAAGAGCTAATATGGATGAGTGATATATGACATAATATAGATGAGTGTATTTGTGGTAGTTGAGCATGAAGTATTAGGCTTATATTTTATAAAAAATTCACAAGCCATTCATGGTATATTTCTTTGACTTGGAACATATGATGTAGGAGAATTTGAGTCCACAAAAAATCTTATGTTACCAAAATAAATAGAAATTTTAGGTTTTTAATTTCTTGCTTTGGTTTTGTGTGTTTGTTGTTGGGTGGTTCTTATCAAGTTTCATTTTTAAGTAATTCTATAAGAAGGATGCAATGATTTTATATGATGAAGACTATTTTATCTATACTACACCACATATTCAAGTTGGTTTAATTCTAAATCAAACTATTATAGATCAATCTTTAGTTAAAATAGATTGTTTCAATAAATATAATATGAAATTTATGTACAATGCTACAAGGACTATGTATTATGTTGTAAATCACTTATAAATAGGTTATCATGATCTCATGTAAACCCCATAATTTTATTTTATTTTATTTTAACCTCCAATGATTGTCTTGCTAGTTAAAATATTTTTTGTATCTTATTCTAACCTTGAAGTCATTAGGTCAAATTTTCACAAGTAACTAAATTGATATGTAAAGATTTCTTATGGTCTAATACAAACACTTATGTTCTTGTTAGCTGGTTTGGAGGGTTGTGTGACATTTAACCTAGTATTTTCTTAAATCAACTTTTCTTTAGCTAGATATTTTCTTGGTATTTTCCTTTGGCAATGTGTGTGTCTAGTGTTCCTTCTTAATTGTTTGAAATCATGGTGTGTGTTTCTTTGCTAAGGGTTACATGTACTAAGGAGATATTGGTTAGTGGCATGACTTGCAAAAGAAAGAAAAATGGATTTATTATCCATGGAAGTTACTTGGAGGTTGTGGATTGACAACTTTAGTGTTGGATAAAAAGAAAGAATAGGATCAATGAAGGAGATGAGTATACAGTGATGTAAAAAGAAGAATAGAGTAACAAAATTAATAAGGACAAATAAAATAAAAATAATAAAAGGGACTAATCTATCTAAGAAGAAGGATTTCTTGATGGATAGGTTGTGAGTGATAAGCTATAAGCTACAAAAAAAACTTATGATCCTCAAAGCATAATGTATTTTTGTAAGAAAGTTGTATTCTATTATAGAGAATATAATTAGAAAAAAATCATTCCATTTTTTGCTTCCATATGAAATTTTGTATGTGTTAATCAAGTCTGGATTGCTAGATTCAATCATTTTTAGTAGATCTCTAGTCTATGTTATATTAAATCCTTCACCACCTCTTATAATTGGTTGTATTTCCTCAATGAGCTAATATTTTTTGTATAATGTGATAAGTCATATTTGAGGCATCTCATAAAGATTTATATATTTTTAAAATATTGTAAGCTTGGTAATAACTACTTCAACCTTGATGATTTAATTTTTGTTTTTTTGAAGATATACTCTCCAACAATTTTGTGATTACAACTCTAAGATATGATGGACAAATAAAATATCTTAATCAACTCATTTTAAGATAGTCAAAATTTAATTTAAAACAAAAAAATTAAACAGTCAAGAAAAAACCAATATTATGCCAAACTCCTCCACTTTTTTTTAGCGTCCTACCTACCTATATCATTTATGGTGGATTGGTGAAACAGTGTAGCATGAACAACTTGGAGTGGAAGAAAGCAACTTTGGACATTATGAAGAGACTGGTTGATTGGTCACGCTTCAAGATTTCGTACCAAAGCGCTCCTCCATATCATAATGGTGTATGACTGGTGTAGGCATTCAGACTGTATAACTTCAATGACCACCTTATCATTATCAAAACATATGTGCAGGAATTCAAACTGTTGTGGGGACATGTACCACAGGTCATCTATGACCATTGAGTAATTTCTTATCAATAACTGGCAAGATGTGTTGGCAATCAAAAGGACAAATAAGATAAATATGACAAGGTAGGGGAGATGTCTCACTTACCGCCTCCCATTGAATTACCGCCACCTCCATGCTCACTCCACCTCCCAAAAAAAACTCACTTTGATCCATTTAAAAACTTTATTTTATCAAATAACAAATTGCAACACCAATGGCTGCTCATAACACAATGTGTAACTGACTAGTGTAGATAGACAACCAAACAAGCATTTTCATTTATAAAAAAGTCAACTTGCACAAAAAAAGGCTCATTTACAATTAATTTAAAACTTTTATTATCACAAATACCCCCACTTGCAAATGTTTATCCCTCATTACATATTATTTTAATAACTACACATGCACACTTAATGGTGCTTTACATGACATAATCACAATCTCCTATCAACTCTATAAGATTTGAAATGCATAGTCTTCCATACACACCCTGACAGATACATGTATTAACTTCATTTCCTGTAGGTACCCGCATAATTAAATACTAGTGTAAGGCTCCCCAAATAAGAATTCAATCATATCATCTTTAAAAACCTACGTAATTGGAAACTACAAATTCAAATGCTCAAACAAATTCAAATTTGAAACACGACAACCAAATTGAATGCATTCAATTGTCAAATTTGAATTCCTAAATAAGAGGGGGAAAGCAACTAGCAACATTCACAATTGTTATTTGTGAAGAATTATTCTCTACAAAACTCAAAGCATCAATAGGCATCCTCTGCACATTCCTCTACATATTCCTCCAATATCCCAAGTTTTAGGTTGGTACTTTATACATTCTACTTATAGTTATTTTCATGAAATATTCATTTAACATTTATATTTATGTAGTGGGTAAGCCCAAAAAAGTGGTTTACAATTCGAATGAGGAAGGAAAACTTGTAAAAAATGACCCCATGCCAAAAAAAATCATTTTGGGGGTTCGAACAAACTAGTTGTATGTTTGAAGGACCAAAAAGTGGTCTGAGAACCCATTTAATACATGTACGCACTCAATGGAACAAAAAATGGAACCCCTTTATGAAGGGGGTTCGAATGAACCTCGTTTGCTCGCTAGTGTTAGGAAGGTAGATATCTAAAAGTTAAATAAAGATTTGATTAATAAAATAGAGAAATAAAACACACGTAAATTATAGCAGAAATAAGACAACAAAGAGAATTTAACACGGTTCAAATTCAACTGCAGTACCCTCCTGCTTATGCTATGCTGCTGATATTTCATAATCGTTAGACTTTATGATACTGCATCTGATTTGATGATGATGGATTATTCTGTGACATGATGATACTTTGTGTGATGTTTATTGTTTTCAGACATGACATGATTTAGCGTAGATGCTTAATTTCAGTTGTTATTGCTATGCACATGCTTATGATGGACTAACAACATGTATTGAGTTAGTTTTATGTGAGTGTATTGGTGTGGAGAACAGAATCGCATCACTCGCTTGTGAGTGCCCTGTGATATCTGTGATTTTCTCCACACGGTGTGTCTATTTTAAATGCTTTATATATATACATGTATGCACATTGTTTGCTTGGTTGCAGGATTTGCAGGTATATGACACCGACTCCACCTGTGTAATCAGGTCTGAGCGTGTCAAGACTCAACGGAATTGTTGAATGGGAGATAGTAGTTAGGTTTATCCTAGTCCAATCTCTAACCTTAGTATTAGTACGTTGTCAGTTTTTAGTTTGGGTCATAGGTTGTTTTGTAATGTGTTTCTGCCGGTTAAATTGTTTTGAAAAGGTAAATGTTGGTTAAAATTTAATATTAATTATTATGCCTTAATTTTGGTTATTTTAATTAATATTTAAATATGATTGAAATTTATTTACTTAATTATTTAATACATTAGTTAGTTTAATTAGTTAAATAGTTGGTCTTAAAAGGATTTAACTATTTAATTAAATTAATTAATTAATTAGATTAAATTAGTAAGTGCATAAATTATATTATATTTAAATAAATTAGAATTAAGATGCATGTGAATTAGAAAGTAAAATATAATGTAAATAATTGCATGTGATATGAAAATTTGAGTTTTAAAATTTAAATTTAAATTTATTAATTAAAATTACATGCAAAATTTAAATGGCAAAACTGCCGAGAGGTGGAGAAGATATTTTCTCAACAACCTCTCGACATGTGTGTGAGTGCCATAATTTCATTTGGGGTTGTTGAAAATTTTTACGGAGGATATTGAGGATCTCGGAAATTGCACAGGGTTATTCTATTGCCTCGGGGAAATTTTCTGGGGACGGGCAAAATTTCTTTACTGTTAAAAAATTGATATTCTTAAGATTTATTATCTCTCTGGGGTTGTTATTTTTCTTGTGGAAGTTATCTTGCTTGGGAGATTTGTTTGTTTGGAAATCTTGTGGATCTCAGGATTTTCTTGGAGAAGCTTTTGGGATTTTCAACAGGCAGAGGTTACACTTCTACAGATTGATCTTCCAACACTGGATATTAGGTATTCTTCTTGTTTTTCATTGAATTCTTTTGTTTTTTTTTTTTAAAACTCTCTGTTAAGTTATTTGAGATTCAAGAATTCAAGAATCTGGAAAATATTGAAGAAAAATTTGAAGGAAACAGTTTAATGTTCTGTTTGTATAGAAACATATTTGTTTTTAGATATCTTGAGAAAATAAAATTTTGGAAAAATCATGCTGAAAAGAAATGTACTGTTATTCTTTTATTCTGAAATCAATTTTATACAGAAAGAAAATATTTTCCTTTTTCCTGTATTCTGTTACTGTAATTTTCTTTTTTGTTATATATATATATTTACACATAATATATATATAGGTTATATATATATATATTATGCATATATATATAATAGAGAATTTATATATTCTCTGGTATTTTCTATTGAATCGCCATATTGGCGAATATTTTCTTTATTATGAAAATTTCCAGATTAAAACCCGTATGGCGGGCGGATTTATGCCCGCAGTGTTATTTATTTTTTTAAAAAAAATTATATTTGGAAATTTCTTTGTTAACAGTATGGCCGATGCAGTGGGGAGCTACCCCCACGACCGGCCCCAAAGGGAGCCGGCTGTGAGGGCAACGCTCGGCACTGCCCTCGCCGGCAGTGCCGGCGCGGCCTGCACAGCCGAGCCCCAATGGGGAACGGCTATGGCGGCCGTCGGCCCTGTGTAGGGTTTCCCTGTTTAATACAAAATAAAACCCTTAAATAAAAATTCGTAATATTTCGTTTCTTTTGAGTTTATGAATATGTTTATGAATTCTTTTAAAAGTTTTAGTATTGAATATTGAAAGATTTGAAAATGGTTATTTATTGGAATTTTATTAATTGTAATATATATATATATATATATATATTAATGTATGTGGAAACTTTGACTTAAGTATGTATTTATAAATTAATAAATATAATTATATATTTAATTATATTTGTTAAGTAAGAAGATTATATGTTTATAATGTGTATGTAGATTAAGATTTAGAAAGCTAAAGAATATGTTAAATTGTGATTTAAAGGAAAGTTTATTTATTTTAAAAACAAAATAAATTGATTACAATACTATTGTGTGATTGATCTATTACTTCAAATTTTTGACGCATGGATTTAACATATCCAATTGATAGATTTATTTTGTTTTAAATTTGTTTAATCTTTCTTGTAATGGGTCAAAATGGGGAAAGTTATAATTGTTCAAGTCTTCCAGAGTTAAAATTGGGTAAAATGAGGGTATTAAGTTTTCAAAGTATATTTTATTGATTTGGGTTTGTCCAAGAGTTAAACATGGTGATTGGTATTGTTATGATTTAATTATCATTGTGTGATGTAAATTGTGCATTTGGTAAACCCTAAGTCAGGAAAACTTAGAGACCTTGTTATGTTTAGGGGAGTGGCTAGTCGTAAGGGCCGACACACAAAGTGGTGTCAGGGTAACTTACGATTAGTTAAGTAAGTCAGTGAAAACTAAAAATAACACAGTAGATAGATTTAAAACATGTAATAAGATGCTTATGCCTCTCTTATGACTCTTGAGCTTCCTTAGTCATGAGTGTAAGATGAGAAGGCCTGGAATGGCAAAATCGGTGTCTCGTTTCCTTAAGAGACATTCGATTCCGCAACTATATGTAATAGGGGCCGGGTTTTGTAAGAGGTTACCAGGGTAACCCAAGGATTAGGGGCTAGGACCTAGGAAGAAACATCAGGGTAACCATTACATCGTTGTGATGACACTCCACCTAGAATAACAGTTAAACTTTGTGATTGTGTTTCAAATCAATTATCAAATCTGGAAGCAATGTAACCAATAGTGTGTATGTACTAGCGTCTAGGGTTAGTAGATTTGGTCTAGGTAGCCTTATTACTATCTCCTAGCACGGGGGGTGGACCTACGGGTACCACATGGTCGGGTGGAACGTGCACCTTACTCCGTTGGGTCCCTAGTTTGTTCGATGCATTGAGCGCTTCATGGATGGACAGCTCGCACATGGATTCCTTCTATACTTTCCTCATTATATTTTGTAAACATGTATTTGAAAACATCCCTCAATTGTATAAGAGGTGATCAATGTAATTGTAAATTGTATCTATCATTTGAACTACCTCATCAGATGGATGAGTAATGTAATATCATATCATTGCAATGTATGGAAATGTATTTGTACTTTATTATATCTTGAATGGGAATTTAAATTATTATGCAATGTTTATTTTATGTTATGAATTATTAAGTGCAATGTGAAGTACTTAAGTCGCTAATGGAAAACTTAAAGTAGTGTAACGTCGTTTAACCTAAGAATGTATGCAACTAATTAACATAATATTAATACTTAAATTTATTACACTTTTATATCACTTTTGCAACATTCTTAGGTTATTTAGACGGGGCATTACAGATTGGTATCAGAGCCAGGTTACAAACACTGGACGCTCTGGGTAATCTAGAGCCCATTAGGTTGACCTAGTACGTAGTGTCGCAATTGATAACCTTGGTTGAATAGTATCTAAGATGGTAATTTTCTTGTTTAGGAACATGCCTAGGGCGAGGAAGAGGTCAG
>VDFB02271358.1:929597022-929609220 GCA_007258455.2 Sequoia sempervirens | reverse complement strand
TATGAAAAGCCTTCCGCTTCAAATAAGGTATTTCTCATGAAGCATCTATTTAATATGAAAATGGTAGAAGGTGGGTCAGGTGATAATCATTTAAATGAGTTTAATACAGTTACTAGTCAATTAACTTCTGTAAATGTAAACTTTGATGAAGAAGTTAAGGCTCTTTTGATTCTGCGTTCTTTGCCAGAAAGCTAGAATAGCTTGGTAATAGTTGTTAGTAATTCTGTTTCTAGTTCAAATACATTGAAATTTGATGTTGTTGGTGTTATTTTGAGCAAAGAAATTCATAGGAAAAGCTCAGGTGGAACATCCACATTAGGCAGTGTTTTGAATGAGGAAAGTAGGGGTAGAACAAAGGAGAGAGAAAATAATTACACTGCAGGAAGTCATGGGAAGTCATGAGGAAAATTAAAGGACAAAAGGTCTCAATCTAGAGACAAAAGGGATTGTTGGTACTGTGGTAAGCCGGGTCATTTAAAGAAAGATTGTTGGTCTCAAAAAAATAAAGGAGAAAAAAAAGAATACAATAAAGAGACAAATGTGGTAAGTAATAAATCTGATGAGGCTGCTTTGATTCTTTCGCTTGATAATGTTGATGATTCTTGCATTTTAGATTCAGGGGCTTCATTTCATGCTACGCCCCATAGAAGTTATTTTCTTGATTATGTCCAAGGGGATTTTAGGTTGGTTTATTTGGGAGATAGCAAACCCTATCAAATTGTTGGAAAGGGAAGAATCAAGATTAAGTTGTAGAATGGGAATCATTGGCTACTACATGATGTAAGGCACATTCCAAAGTTAAAAAGAAATTTAATTTCAGCAGGCCAACTAGATGATGAAGGTTGTGTTGTTACATTTAGGGATAAAAATTGGAAGGTTACAAAATGTGCCTTAGTGGTAGAAAAAGGTGTGAAAGTATGCACCTTATATCTTTGTACAGGTCATACTGTTCCTTCTACTTTAGCTATTGCAGATAAAAATCAATGTTCAGGAATAGTTGTTGTAGTTCAGCAGGTAGAAAATTAGACAGTTGCTATGGATTCTGAATCAACACCGTGGCATAATAGACTTGGGCATATGAGTGCAAAAGGTATGAAAATACTTCATTCAAAGAATGTTTTGCTAGGTCTGAAATGTGTTAATATGGATTTTTATGAAAGTTGTGTGTATAGAAAACAAAAAAGAGTTAGTTTTCTCAAGGATGGAAAAAAGAAAGAAAGATGAGAAATTGGAGCTTGTACATATGGATGTATGGGGACTAGCTCAAGTATCTTGTCTCAGTGGCTCTCGTACTATGTCACTTTTATTGATGATGCAACAAGAAAGGTATGGATTTATTTCCTTAGGAAGAAATCTGATGTATTTGAAACTTTTAAGAAATGGAGAAGCTTGGTTGAGAATAAGACATGTAAAAAGTTAAAATGTCTCAGATTTGATAATGCTGGTAAGTATTGTAGCAAAGATTTTAAAGATTATTGTTCCTCTAATTGTATTCGGAGGAAAAAAATGGTTCCAAGGACTCCATAGGAAAATGGAGTGGCTGAGCGCATGAACAGAACAATAATGGAGCATGCACAAACTATGAGATTTCATGTTGGGTTGCCTTTAAACATGTGGGTAGAGGTTGTAAACATTGTTGTTTATTGAATCAATAGAGGTCCCTCTAATCCTTTGGGTTGTGGTTTTCTAGAGGAAGCATGGACAGGTAAGAAGGCGAGTTATTCTTTTCTCAAGACCTTCGATTGTGAAGAATTTGCACATGTAGATTTTGAAAATAGAACCAGGATTTATGTAAAATCAAAGAAATGTATATTTGTTGGATATGACATTGATGAATTTGGTTATAGGCTTTGGGATTTTGAAAATAAAAAAATTGTGAGAAGCGGGGATGTCATATTCAATGAGAAAGTGTTGTACAAAGATTAGTTGTAGTAGCATGAGAAGAAAGAAAATGATTATGTAGTGTTGGATGATACACCAAAAAACAATGTTGTAGTCATTCCTCATGCTTTGCAACAACAACAACAACAAATACCACAAACTTCAGTGAATGTTAGACGATCTTCAAGGATAAGTAGACCTCCAAAAATATTTTCTCCCTCTTTGTATTCTATTTTATTAACTGATGTTGGTGAACCAGAATGTTATGATGAAGGTATGCAGGTAGATGCCAAGGTTCAGTGGGAGCATGGAATGGAAGAAGAAATGAAATCCTTGGATAAAAATCAGACTTGGGAATTATGCAAGTTGCCTGCAGGTAAAAAGGCTTTACCAAACAAATGGGTTTATAGGATGAAAGAGGAGGATGGAGGCAAGAAAAAATTTAAAGCCAGATTAGTTGTAAAGGGATTTATGTAGAAAAAGGGTATTAATTTTGATGAAATATTTTCTCTTGTTAAAATGACTTCTATTCGTACTATTTTACATATTGTGGCTGCTGAAGATTTATATTTAGAGCAACTTGATGTTAAAACAACTTTTCTCCATGGTGATTTGGAAGAGGAAATATATATGGAACAACCACAAGGATTTGAGGTCAAAGGTAAGGAGAAACTTGTGTACAGATTGAAGAAAAGTCTATATGGCTTGAAGCAAGTACCTCGGCAACGGTATGTTAAATTTGATAGTTTTATGGCTAAGAAAGGCTACATTCGGTGTAATTCAAACCATTGTGTTTATTTTTAGAGGTTAGATGATGATAGCTACATTATCTTATGTTTATATGTAGATGATATGCTTGTAGCAGGGACTAACATGGATCACATAAGGGAGTTAAAACAACAGTTAGCAAATTCATTTGCTATGAAGGATTTGGGGGCAGCCAAGAAAATCCTTGGTATGAAAATTACAAGAGAGGAAAAATAGAAAATTGTTTTTATCTCAGGTTGATTATGTTGAGAAGGTGTTGCAGAGATTTCATATGGAAAATGCAAAAGCTGTCAGCACACCTTTTCCCAGTCATGTTAAGTTGACTAAGGATATGTGTCCAAAGACACAAGAGGAGGAAGAAAAAATGTCCAAGGTACCATATGCTTTAGCTATAAATAGTTTAATGTATGCCATGGTATGCACAAGACCAGATATTGCACATGTTGTAGGAGTTGTTAGCAGGTATATGAGTCATCTCGGCGTTGAGCATTGGGATGTGGTAAAATAGATTCTCAGGTACTTGAGAGCTACATCCAATAAATGTTAATGTTTTGGGGGCTCTAATACTGATTTAAAAGGCTATGCTAACTTAGATTTGGCAGGGGATATTGATAACAGGCAGAGTACCACATGCTATGTATTTACAGTTGGTGGAACAACGGTGAGTTGGATTTCTTGGTTGCAAAAGGTGGTTTCTTTATCCACCACAGAGGTAGAGTATGTTGTTGCAACAAAGGTGAGAAATGAGGTGATATGGTTGCAACTTTTCATGGAAGAGTTGGGAAAAAATAGGCTGAAAATTACTTTTTTTGCAAATTGCTAGAGTGTTATACATCTTGCAAAGAATTATGCCTTGCACTCTAAAAAAAAACACATATAGTTGAGATATCATTTCATTTGATTAGTGTTGGAGGATGGATAGGTCAAGTTGGATAAGATACATATAGATACCAATCCAATGGATATGTTTACAAAGGCGGTGACAAGGGAGAAGTTGATCTCCCCTTTAGCTTCGGTTGGCCTTCAAAGTTGAATTCAGGTATAACAGAGCAGCATGTTCCAAGGTACTTATTTTCAGTGGGAGTTGTAAGTGCAGTAGTGTCATCCAGGATCAGTCTCCAAGTGGGAGATTATTGGTATGTGGTGACTGATCATGTTATACTATACACCCTGACATGTATCCTCACCAGGGTTCGGGGCTGGGCTGGGCTCCAGGTGGGGGTTCAGGGGTGGCCACCCCTGAGAAATTTTTTTTCCCATTTTTTTCACATCATCACCGAAAAAGAAAAAATCACCGGAAAAGAAAAAAAAGACTTTGTAAAACCCTAATTTTGGAAGCTTCTAAAAAGATTGTTATAAGGGGTTGGGATGGGGGTTATAATATGTAGAAAAAGGCAGTTATTCACGAGATTGTAATAAATTTTGCACTAGATATTAAAATCATTGGATGGCTACGGTTTTGTGGATGTGGCCCGGATTGGGTGAACCACATTAAATTCTCTTTGTTGTCTTGTTTTTGCTATAATTTTCTGTGTTTTATTTCTCTATTTTATTAATCAAATTTGCATTTAACTATTAGATATTTGCCTTCTAACCCTAACAAAGTGAACCAAGTTTCATTCGAACCCCCTTCCATAAAAGGGTTTCTATTTTTTTTTTGTTCGGTTGGTCCGTACATGCATTAAATGAGTTCTCTCGAACGCTGGTTCGAGTGAACCCTCTTTTGGTTCGTTCGAACCAACTAGTTTGTTCGAACCCCCAAAATGAATTTTTTTGGCATGGGGTCATTTTTTACAAGTTTTCCTTCCTCATTCGAATTGTAAACCACTTTTTTGGGCTTACCCACTACATAAATATAAATGTTAAATGAACATTTCATGAAAATAACTATAAGTAGAATGTATAAAGTACCAACCTAAAACTTGGGATATTGGAGGAATATGTAGAGGAATGTGCAGAGGATGCCTATTGATGCCCTAAGTTTTGTAGAGAATAATTCTTCACAAATAACAATTGTGAATGCTGCTAGTTGCTTTCCCCCTCTTATTTAGGAATTCAAATTTGACAATTGAATGCATTCAATTTGGTTGTCATGTTTCAAATTTGAATTTTTTTGAGCATTTGAATTTGTAGTTTCCAATTACGTAGGTTTTTAAAGATGATATGATTGAATTCTTATTTGGGGAGCCTTACACTAGTATTTAATTGTGCGGGTACCTACAGGAAATGAAGTTAATACATGTATCTGTCAGGGTGTGTATGGAAGACTATGCATTTCAAATCTTATAGAGTTGATAGTTGATTGTGATTATGTCATGTAAAGCACCATTAAGTGTGCATGTGTAGTTATTAAAATAATATGTAATGAGGGATAAACATTTGCAAGTGGGGGTATTTGTGATAATAAAAGTTTTAAATTAATTGTAAATGAGCCTTTTTTTGTGCAAGTTGACTTTTTTATAAATGAAAATGCTTGTTTGGTTGTCTATCTACACTAGTCAGTTACACATTGTGTTATGAGCAGCCATTGGTGTTGCAATTTTTTATTTGATAAAATAAAGTTTTTAAATGGATCAAAGTGAGTTTTTTTTGGGAGGTGGAGTGAGCATGGAGGTGGTTGTAATTCAATGGGAGGTGGTAAGTGAGACATCTCCCCTACCTTGTCATATTTATCTCATTTGTCCTTTTGATTGCCAACACATCTTGCCAGTTATTGATAAGAAATTACTCAATGGTCATAGATGACCTATGGTACATGTCCCCACAACAGTTTGAATTCCTGCACATATGTTTTGATAATGATAAGGTGGTCATTGAAGTTATACAGTCTGAATGCCTGCACCAGTCATACACCATTATGATATGGAGGAGCGCTTTGGTACAAAATCTTGAAGCGTGACCAATCAACCAGTCTCTTCATAATGTCCAAAGTTGCTTTCTTCCACTCCAATTTGTTCATGCTACAATGTTTCACCAATCCACCATAAATGATATAGGTAGGTAGGACGCTGAAAAAAAGTGGAGGAGTTTGGCGTAATATTGGTTTTTTCTTGACTATTTAATTTTTTTTGTTTTAAATTAAATTTTGACTATCTTAAAATGAGTTGATTAAGATATTTTATTTGTCCATCATATCTTAGAGTTGTAATCACAAAATTTTTGGAGAGTATATCTTCAAAAAAACAAAAATTAAATCATCAAGGTTGAAGTAGTTATTACCAAGCTTACAATATTTTAAAAATATATAAATCTTTATGCGATGCCTCAAATATGACTTATCACATTATACAAAAAATATTAGCTCATTGAGGCAATACAACCAATTATAAGAGGTGGTGAAGAATTTAATATAACATAGACTAGAGATCTACTAAAAATGATTGAATCTAGCAATCCAGACTTGATTAACACATACAAAATTTCATATGGAAGCAAAAAATTGAATGATTTTTTTCTAATTATATTCTCTATAATAGAATACAACTTTCTTACAAAAATACATTATGCTTTGAGGATCATAAGTTTTTTTTGTAGCTTATAGCTTATCACTCACAACCTATCCATCAAGAAATCCTTCTTCTTAGATAGATTAGGCCCTTTTATTATTTTTATTTTATTTGTCCTTATTAATTTTGTTACTCTATTCTTCTTTTTACATCACTGTATACTCATGTCCTTCAATGATCCTATTCTTTTTTTTATCCAACACTAAAGTTGTCAATCCACAACCTCCAAGTAACTTCCATGGATAATAAAACCATTTTTCTTTCTTTTGCAAGTCATTCCACTAACCAATATCTCCTTAGTACATGTAACCCTTAGCAAAGAAACACACACCATGATTTCAAATGATTAAGAAGGAACACTAAACACACACATTGCCAAAGGAAAATACCAAGAAAATATCTAGCTAAAGAAAAGTTGATTTAAGAAAATACTAGGTTAAATGTCACACAACCTTCCAAACCAGCTAGCAAGAACATAAGTGTTTGTATTAGACCATAAGAAATCTTTACATATCAATTTAGTTACTTGTGAAAATTTGACCTAATGACTTCAAAGCTAGAATAAGATACAAAAAATATTTTAACTAGCAAGACAATCATTGGAGGTTAACAAAAAATAAAATAAAATTATGGGGTTTACATGAGATCATGATAACCTATTTATAAGTGATTTACAACATAATACATAGTCCTTGAAGCATTGTACATAAATTTCATATTATATTTATTGAAACAAGCTATTTTAACTAAAGATTGATCTATAATAGTTTGATTTAGAATTAAACCAACTTGAATATGTGGTGTAGTATAGATAAAATAGTCTTCATCATATAAAATCATTGCATCCTTCTTATAGAATTACTTAAAAATGAAACTTGATAAGAACCACCCAACAACAAACACACAAAACCAAAGCAAGAAATTAAAAACCTAAAATTTCTATTTATTTTGGTAACATAAGATTTTTTGTGGACTCAAATTCTCCTACATCATATGTTCCAAGTCAAAGAAATATACCATGAATGGCTTGTGAATTTTTTATAAAATATAAGCCTAATACTTCATGCTCAACTACCACAAATACACTCATCTATATTATGTCATCTATCACTCATCCGTATTAGCTCTTTTCCCTTAATATTTTTTCTCAATTAGGAATCTATCACTACCTCAAATTCATCATATTCTCTCTTTGGAAATAAATGTACCCATTCTTTTTTTATAAAACTTAAAGTTATTCATTTCTCTCCACTTATTTTATCTTCATAGTAATGGAAGAAATCATCAACTTCAAAATTCAAGGAAATGTCAATTCCTAAAAGTTCAATCACATAATAATTTGATGTAAATTTCCTTAAGATCTTACATTAATTTCAACATGTTGTAAATTCCTTGAGGAAACCTCTCTTTCTACAGATTGGCTAAAAATAAATATCCTACAAAAAAATTCCTACTCTCCTCCTCTCGAGATTAGGATGTGTAATTTCCACCTCAATAGGTCTCACCTCATCCTAGTGATGTAATACCAAAAGATATTTTTTCTTATTTTTTTTATTAATTTTAAAATTTCATTCTTTATTGCAATTACCAATGATGTTTTTTTATATTAACATCAATTTTTATGGGTCATGTATTTGGATGTGTGTGTATTTTATATGTTCAGATGCATGTTATATTTTGTTACTATTATCGTATTTTACATGATGATGTTTAGGAGGATTTTCATAAGGGTATGTGGATTATATGCATGGATTTACATACATATGTGGATTTATAAATTCTTTCTAACACAATTCTAGGTAAAATACAAGATGAATGACACGTCTCTTAAAAGGAAATTAATTTGTAAGAAAAATTAATGACCTTGTATTTTATTATTCTAATCAAGTGCCTAAGGATTTTGAATTATTTGAAATATATCAAGGGTTAATTTCACATGTATGATCAATATTTTAGATTTAGAAATATATTAGAAAATTGATCCCAACAATCAATGTTACAAAATATAAAATTTAAACTCATTTAACCAACATTAAGATAGCTTGTAAACATGAAATATTAGCCTTAAAATACTAATATATACAAGTTTGGAAATCCTACTCTAATCCTAAACTAATTCATTCTAAAAGTAAAATATAATCAATAATGAGGAAAAGAGAGGCTTTAGAGAGAAAAATTCAAAAATCTAATATTTCTTTCAAATATAAGTTGATGTAGTTATTGTGACCCCGTAATGACAATCTTGAAATGAATATGATATTTTTTACTTATGAGTATATTTTTTATACTAGATGACAATATGATAGTTCCATAACTAATAATAGTCCTATTTTGAATGATATAGAAACATTATGAATTATTCTTCATTCTCTTATATAATAGTGTTGGTGTTTGACACTTATATTTCTCCTACTACATTTAGGAATGGAGTAAAAGCACAAAGTTGTGTCACACTTTCAGCCAACTTATCAACACAACTGAATTTAAGTATTTCTAACTAAAAATAAAATTTGGTCAAACATATGACCTAGTAAGATTCATTCTAGCTAAGTTAGATACTTCCACAACTTTTTCAAATAAAATTGTTCGCTAAAAATATATGGAGCACCACTTGGAGTCCAATTTACCAAAAAAATAAAATTATTTGAAAAACTTGAAATTTCAATAACTCTTGCTAATGTAAATAACATTTTTTTTAAATATAAAAATACCCTTTTATAGATCCATAAGTGTAGTTTTCAAAAATATATTTATTTTAATAGTTTAATAGATTTTTATATTTTATATTTTATTTTTACTAAAAGTAGGTTATTAGCACAAAATATTTGGTTAATTACTATGCCAAGGAAAAATACTAAAACTTATTAAAAATAATTGAAAAAAATATGATGCACTAGATAAAAGAATCTATTTTAAGATGGTATAATTTTTTTTCCATTTTAGATAAATATTTAAAATGAAAGTTGACGTCCGATGAAAACAGTTGTTTTTTTATTCATGCACATTTTAATATTTATTTAAAAATATACATTTATCAAAATTGGAAAAAAATATATCCATGCACTAAAATTTCAAGTTATAAATACACAAAAAAAATTGAAAGAAAAAAAAAATTTACTATAAAAAGTTTGACGTCCCATGTAACTTCATTTTTCTGCATTTTATCAGCAACAAAATTATAGTTTTAATTTATTAAAAACTAGTTTAAATTAATTTTTTAATTTTTTTAAAAAAATACAAACATAAAATATACTAAAAAATACATATTTTACTAGTTTACATCATTTCAAAATTCAAAACATATATGCCACTTTTTAGTGATTCAAGTTTAAAAATTGGATCAGTGTTGGTCGTTTTTTTTATAAAGTGTGACACACCCTTGTGCTTTTACCCAATTACTCTCCATAAGATATATCAAGATAAATCTCACATTACATTATTGATAGTACTAATTAAGATAGTAATCCTTCTCTCATTATCTTTGGTTATTGCTAATGTTTCTAATGATTACAATAATGTGAGAAGTAAATATCTTTGTGTTAGGGCTATGTGTAAGTGCAAAAAGATGAGGGGCCAAAAAGGGGGTTAAGTGGCCTCTTTTCTTTTGAAATAAGGAAATACTGACCTTGAACATGAAATTGAGGATAGTTACACTCAAAATTGTGGGATAAAACAAAAACAAGGATCATAGTGCTCCAAGTCTACTCTCTAAACTACTATTTTTTTTAAAAAATGGTTGAGATTAAGGGGTTCAAAAGAGGGGACCACATGAATTGGTGTTGTTTTTGTTAGAAAAACATAACATAACAACTTTTGAAGATCCCTAGCATGGTTAACCTTTTTTTAAAATTTTAAAAATCGCTTTGGCGAAAAAATTAGCTAACAATGTGTAGTTTATGCTCAAATTTTCTGATAATTTTTTAATGAATATTTAATTTTTTACTAATTTTCAAAGTGGACACTTCCTAAAAATAGAATTTTGGCTGAGCTACCCCTATAGATTTTGGAAACTAATTGAAAATTATTATGTTTTTTAATATGTGTAGAATGGAGTCTAGTTTCTAAAAATGTAATCTATTTGAAATTTTGATGAACGATTAATTTATAATGAAAAAAACACCAAACATTGGTTTTTACCAAAAAACAGACACACAAACAAAAGAGATTAAATATCAAAGGCTTAACATTGTCAAAAAGTGAAAAAAACTACATCGTTAGATAGGTAAGTGAGATCCTAACATTACCCAGGTGTTTAATTTGTTTGACATTGAAACACATGCAAACCTGACAGCAAGCATGAACACAACTATGTGAAATATTGTAGAATTTGTAAAAACATGTCTTTGGATGTTGGGAAGGCCCTCAAAGCCTTTGGGTTGGTATTCCAAGGAGAATACCAAGCCCAAGGCTTGGGGAGTCCTGAAGAAAGAAATAACGCAAGTGTGTTATAAGGCGATACCCCAATATTGGTTTACAATTTTTGGCCAAACTAGACACTGAACTGGTTGTTTCTAACTAAATCTTCACTTTCAGGCACCTATAGTGGCTAAATCATTAGGAATTTGAAAATGACACAAACTAGTGAGTTGTGGCATTTTGTCTATAGATTCTAATTTTATTTTTTTTCAAATTTTTTGGAAACAGATTGCAGTTCTTTTTCCATCTCCTTTGAAAACTAGTTTTTTCAGTAAAAACCATTTTTAAGGAGTGATGCTCACCGTATACATCATAGTTTTTTGTCATGAAGGATAAAATTCACGAAGATTTAGATTTTGCTTAACTATGATATCTAGATTCGCCATTTTTTTATAGTGTTTTATTGAATATGTTTTTCCTTAATCAAGTTTTGAAGTCAAATTATTCTAATGAATTCAAATTATAAATTTGAGGACCCGATATACCGATTTTTTGTATATGAAATTCATTTTTTTTGTTGGATCCGAGGGACGCCCAATATGAATTACGATATTTTTTAAAAAATTGATAATCTACTATTTTTCCACGTAATGCGAGCAGGGAAACCCGATTTTGGTGAAAACCTATATTTAATCAGACTAAAAATACATAATAAAACCAAAACATATTAAAATTATATTTATTCGATAGCTCGTTCAAATGACTACCATCATCCAGTTGGGTCTATGAAGTCTCCTCCATTTTCATCTTCAACTCGAGCTTCAAAGGGAAAAATTTTGGAGATTTTTGGTGCTAGAGGGGGACAAGGGAGCAAAAGGGGGTTCTAGCAAACCCTCCTTTAATGCAATTAAAAAATAAACCCATTAAAGGGGGGTTTACTCGAACCCCCCGGTTCTAGTGAACCCTTTAGGGGGTGCTAGCGAATCCTTCTAGTTCTAGCGAACCCCCTAAAGTGTTTTCCATCCGAAAATGCATTTTTCCTTCCTCAATGGAATTGTAAACCAGTTTTTTGTGTTTACCCTATAATACGCTCACATTATTTCTTAGTTTTGACATGGTTTTTCATTTGTGCAAGACATGTATAGCAATACATAATGTGAGTGTGTTATAATGCACTCGTGTTATTTCTTGCTTTGTGTTAAATGCTACTTTATTGAATGTATGTATATATATTTATATGTTTGTATGTGTGCTTGTATGACATTTATTTATGTATGTATACATGCTTGTATGTATGTATGCATGTATGTATTCCTGTATGTATGTATGCCTATATGTATGTATGTATCAGCGCATATATGTATGTATGCTTATATCTATGTATGTATGTAAGATTGTATGTACATATGTATGTATGTAATGTATGTATGTCTGCTTATATGCATGCATGCATGTATGTCTTTATAGGGAGGGAGAATTTTAAGAGAGAGGGTTGTCTAGGTAGAGTGGGAGGGAGAGAGTGAGGGAGAGACCTGAGAGAGAGAGGTAGAGAGGTAGTGAGAGAGAGACCTAAGAGAGGGAAAGGGGGTGGAAGGGAGAGACCTAAGAGAGAGGGAGTGGGAGATAAGGGGTTGGAGTGAGAGGGATAAGAGAGAGAGATAGAGAGAGGGGGTGGGATAGAGAGAAC
>VDFB02271358.1:929558043-929596922 GCA_007258455.2 Sequoia sempervirens | reverse complement strand
AACCTCATAGAACATTTAGGAAAAATTCCAGCACAAATTTCTATACTTGAGCTACTACGGCTATCTCCTGAGCATAAAGCTATCCTAGATAAAGCGCTTGCTATTGCTACAATGCCTATAGACCTACATGTGGATCAATTCCAAGCTATGGTGGGACACATCACCTCTCCTTACATTCTTACTTTTACTGAGAACAATGACTCATCCATCTGACAACCGCATAATGCACCTTTACACATTGACATCCTTGTCCATAATGTCAAGATCAAGTGAGTTTTGATAGATGGAGGAGTTGGTATTAATATTTGTAGTCAAGAATTGATCACAAAATTAGGGTTCTCTAAAATTGTAGTTTATCCAAGAAAAAAGATTATCATAAAGGCATATGATGAAGAGGAGCGCTCATCTAAAGGATCATTTACTCTACCAATCAGAGTTGGACTTGTGGTAAAGGATGTGGTTTTCCAAGTTCTTGATCTCCCCCTGACCTGTAACATCCTCCTTGGAATACCTTGGATTCATGCAAAACAAGCAATACCGTCTACATACTATCAGTGCATTAAATTCCCACACAATGGTGTTGAAATCACAATAAAAGGAGATCCAAACCCTTTCATGTATTGCCATAATCTAAGCCCTAAAACTAAAATCACAATCCATAGCAATCATGAAACACCTGCTTCTCAAGCATATGTTGATCCCAATTCCTTAAAAGCATCCACCTCAAAATACAATGAAGTTGAGATCAAAATACAAGTGAATGAACAAGGAGTAGGGGAATATACCCTGGATCATGCTCTTTGTGTTGGAAAGTTACCTTTATCTCCTCAAACCTATGGCAAGCCATAGATGACTAAGCCATCCACTTCATTTACCGTACCATCAAGAACCAAAGTCAAGATCCATAATATGGGATGTGGAGAATACGGTTTAGATAATTTATCAGTAAAAGATAATGCTAATGTCATCGAGAAGTATCAAACTTCCAACAATGATGTCAAGACATCTACAAAAGGAACAAAAAAAGATGGTTGTGCTTGGATTGAAACCTTTTGGGATCCTGCTGATACACCTTCCTTTTCCATATCTTCTTCCACTCAATCTTTTCATATCCATGATAACCCCCTGTTTGACTAGGACATCTATGATAACCCACTCTTTGATCATGACCCTATTGAGAATATCCAATCATTATCCTTCCATCCCACTTGCCTTGGGCTAGGATATGAATTTCCTATTGTCGCCTCTACTAAGCCATTTTTCCAAGTCATTAAGGATGTGCAAGCCTCCTTTGATGTTAAAAGTACTAAAAAGGAGAGTCCCAAAGACACCATTGATGGCATCATCACTCCCATTCATCCACTAAATATTCCTATCATTTTTCCTATTTCATCCACCTCACTCAAATCTACTTGCATCATAGACATGGATCAACAAATTATATCTCAAGAAAAGAATAAAGGCAAAGCTCTAATGAACGAGCTATCTTTAAAAGGAGATGTTGAATAAAAAACAAAAGAAGATCAAGCAAGTCCCTTAGCCAAAATAAAAAGCTATTAGAAAAATAAAAAATGAAAGATGATCAAGACAAGTCCCCTAGCCAAAATAAAAAGCTATCGGATAAATAAAAAATAAAAGTCAAAAGTGAAAGTAAGCAAAAGTCAATCTCCAAGTATGCCTCTCCATCAAAAATCATTGGGGGCATCTATCAAGGAACAAAATAAAAAAAAGAGCTTGATGATCCAAGGTCTCCATCCACGTCACTCTCACTCATACCATATATTCCATTCCACCCTTCCATGTTCACATATCTACCATACCACACCATTGGTGATGTCTTTCAATCTATCTTTGACAATGACCCCTTCATGTACTCTAGCTCATCAGTCGCCCAAGCTCCTTTTTGTCTGAAGCCTAATGTCCCATGTAGTGTGCACATTAGGGATCATACTATAGCCTCTTTCATCTGCCACATGTATCATCCTTTATAATTGCCACTTGCACTCCTCATCTCGATCGAGTCCTTTCATCCAGCATGGTCATCAACATAGGATTAGGGCATCATTAATGCAATCTATGGATCTGGTGCTTATCAATTCTATACCTAACTTCAGAGAGTTAAGCTAAAAATTCCTAAAAAATTACAACAAAAAAATGGAAAAAATTCCTAAAATAAATACAAAAAAATGGAAAAAGTTCTAAAAAAATACAAAAATTGGGAAAAAGTCCTAAAAAAATGAAAAAAGTAAAGAGAAATCAATTCATTCAATGGTGAAAACCACTTTGGTGGCACCTTGAGCAAGTACCATGGTGAAAATTGAGAAATCGGTGCCATGTGTAGAGGCTTCACTCCTCTTTCCTTTGGAGTTCCACTTGATCTTTTCATCCTACTTCCATTCACCCGCCACTTCATAATAACCTTTTCACACTCACAATGTCTTGTGAATTGTTTGATATTTCCCTCGCTTGCTCACTTTGCCAGGATTCTAGGTTGCTCTTATCCCTCACTACGACATTTCCTCAATGTTAGCTATGGGTTGGGACACTAAACATCTCACAGTAAGAGAAACTATCCTCTTTGTCTTTTTGCTCACTTGGGACTCATCTCTTTCTATCATAATAAAAAAATCAAATATTCTTAAAATCCAAAAAAATTAAATAATGTCAAAAATCCAAAAATAGCGACTCTTTCAGATAGCCATGCAGCTTTAGACTTCAAAAAAATCAAAATGTGCTATGATTGAAAATCAAATGAACATCACAGCCTACCTATCAACACATCTTTTAGATCCAAGCAAACACATAAATTGTAACAAGAATCAGTTCGACATTGAAGCATGATCCATGTTTGTTTGTTCATCTTTGATTATTTTATGATTTTATTTATGATTTTATCTTTGGTGGCATGTATTTTAGCTTCTCAAGGATGTCTTGGACTAGAGAGGTGAGGATGGGGCATGTTCACTTGTTTGTTGTGTGTCGATTGTTTCTTATTCACGGGATGACTCATCTTAAGACATGGTTATCCAAAACCATCGAGGACCTATGAGTCTAGTGTGGATGAGAACATTCCTTGTCTGATAGTGTTTTCCATGCAATAAGTATTCAATTCATCTAAGGTCCTTATACTTCATTGCTAAATAAAAATGAAAACAATATTCAAGTCGTCAAGAAGTTCATGTTATCTAGACACTTATACTAATTTGGAACATAATAAGCTCAATGATGATATAAGCACTTAAAAAGCACAAGAATTATCATCTCCTTGTATTCTCCCTTTCATCAATCATTTCTTTTATTTTTTTTCCCTCTTTTTCTCTTCATCATTTTGTTCATTTTCTTTGTCACAAAGAAATCAATCAATTACTTTATCCAACTGATGTATGTCTCTTAATCAAATCTCAAATTAATAAACTTGCTTCTCATAACCCCCTAATCAATCAATCAATCAATCATTGTATCAACTTGTCTTGTACAAGCATCAATCTCAATCAGCTTAATCAGCTCATCAATCTAGCTATACTGATCATTTCCATCAATTGTTCAGTTGCACCCATCAACTATGCATTTCCATCAAATGTACATCACTGCTTAATCACTTGTGTAATATCAATCATCTAATCATTTTCCTGTAATCTATTGAGAGATCAATCTTCTTACAATTTGTTCAATTAATCTCTCGAGGGGGCATATCATATTCATCATTATCCTTATCAGGGTATCTCTGGGGCATGCATCAGTTGATAATTTTTTCTTTGAAACAACATGACAGGTGGCATTGTCTCAAAGAGGGGAAAAATGTAGACACAAAAATTTCCTCTAATAATATTAAAAGTTTTATCAATATGTGGATCCATTATTAGTACCATTATCCATTCTATATATAATTCATCTCATATTCATATTTCATGCATAACCATTTTATAAATATTTATCCATCTCATTAAATCATTTATAAATCTATAATCATTAAAATATTATTTATCCATTATCATTTATCCATATTCATAAACTCCATTTGCATAATCATTTTCACTAAATTCATTTGCATAATAATTTATCCATTATCATTCATTTATTCATATGATCTTTAAAATATCCATACATTTATATATTTGCACATTTCATTAAAATCCATTTGCGTATTCATAAATCCATTCATATATTTATCTGTTTCCTTTAGTTACCAGTTTGCATGCATTTCTCCATTTCACTCTTCTATCCCACATTTTCTCTAATATTGAATCCACTGCTGAGGAGATCTATTTAAACCTTGCCCTCTCTCATCTTCGAATCATCCACATTCTTTGTATTTTAATTATCTTTGCATCCCCTTTGAGTACTCTTTGTTTTGCACTCTTTTTATCGATTTGCTCTGAGTATTCTTTGCATTTACCACTAGTATTTTTCATTTCTCTCATTTTAGCTTCATTGGAATATCTCTCATATGCGTCAATCATAACCTCTTGTGTGTGCTTCTTAGAGCATATATTCCTCAACACAAGATTGTGATTGTAGGAAAATAATGGAGTAAATCCCTGTTACCATGCATGTGTGTTTAGATTAGATATTTGTTTTTGCATGTGTGTGTTTCTTGCAGGTGACTTCATTGAGGATGTTGGAAATCTAAACCTTAATCTCATAAGATTTCAGACCCATTTTTCCTCCATCTACAAAAAAATATTGATGTAAATGTCCATCTTGGGAAAAAAGTGAGACACAGTATTGTGATTTCACCCCATGATGTGCATCACTATTGTAGTTTTTCGTGATTTAATAATTTATTGTTTTATTTTCAAATTTTGCAAGTAGAAAAACCTCCATATGTTGGTAGGGCAATGGAGCTTGGTGTTTCTACTACTATAGACTCCTCAATGCCTCTCACAGGGGTATGTGGCAGATTACTAAATTTCAATTTACATTCATTGTTATAGTTGTTAGTTAGTGAAAAATCAAACCATTATTGGTTCATAGTTTAATTTCTCTTTGGATGGTTTGTAAAGGGCTTCAACACAACATATCATGGGCATGCAAATATTTCCCTTGAGGAGAGTGATCATCTAATGGCGGTAAGTGATTATTTTGTTAAATATATCTTTTTTATAATGCAATTTCTATATATTAATGTCTTTACTTGTTATTGTAATAGGTAAAGCTTGATCAAGAACTAAACCCTAGGAGGAGCACCAGGAGCACTCCTCGACCTCAGAATAAATGTATCACAAACTTGTCACCATCTGACTAACAAGCAAAGGGCAAGAGTTTATTTCGAGAGCCTAAAGGGCAATGAGTTTTGATTTAGGGCCCTTTGTTGTATGCCTATATGGAATTTTGGACATATTTTGTATTGAATCTATTTGACATTGTATTCCTATATGACATTCTTGTAAGCCTATATGGCTATTTTGTATATATTTTATACTTATATCGACATATATTGATGTATGCCTAAATGGCTATTTGGTTAATACAAAATTTTTTTATCAATGTTCATATTTGCATTGTAAATCCATGGTTCAATAGATATGAGTTACATGTATTCAAGTGTATACTTTACAACTTACATGTATACTTTAGGAGTTACATGTATTCCAATGTATACTTTGCGACTTACATTTTTTCATGTGTATACCTTGTATTCATGCATATACTTTGTACAATGAAAGCGTATATACTATGTATTCATTTGTATACTTCAAGTCTTATGCATATTTGAGTACTTGTGCTTCACTTAGTCAAATGTATGCTTAACTTATTCACATGTATACTTATTAATTGGTTAGCCCTAGCATTCTTCATTTCTACCCTTTATGGTTTGTCTTGAATATTTATTAATTGATGCTAAATAACTTTATTAGTTGATGTTAAACAACTTCAATATTCCCAAAAATGATTCACCAACGATGTATCATTTACTTATGTGCTAATTCAATATGGAATCCAAGGAAGAATTTAAAGGGGATAAAGCTAGGAGGAGAGGGAAAATAGATATCTATAGTGTAACCTATTGTACCTTTTCTATACAAACAAGTCTAATGGCTCTTGTATTCTTTTCTATTTCATTTTATACTTTTCATATCCCATTTTCATAGGTGGGTCATCAATTCTCTCAATTTTTTCTTTCTCCTATTCCAGGTCCTCACCTCCTCTTGTGGTATTCTAAAATAAACTCTAGTTTGTGGTGGGCACACACTAAGACTCAAAGGTGTCATTAGTTTGTGGTAGGCACCCACTAAGATTTAATTTCTTCTAGGAAATCTGAGCCAGTTGAACATAGATCATAGTGATTTGACATGTTTGGGTACGAAAGAGTGCCATGCCTAACATAAATATACCCATTGTTTGGTCATACGAGTTGTAGAACAAAAGTTGCACCACTTTGCAACTTTACACTACTTGCATTTGATAACTTTTTCCTCAACTGAAAAGTCATCACCATAGGAAAACTATTTTGAGATACTATAATCTGAGAGAGGTTATTGTAGAGGGGACCAATGTGATCCTATAGCCTCAGATAAAGAGTTTATAAGCATCACAATTTCTAAGTAACATGCCATCAAAGATTGTTTCCCTTTTGCAATTTGAACTCTTAAGGTATTACACCGCATGAACATAGCTCAAACCGATTCAACATATTTGGGTGTGAAAGAGGACTATGTCTAGTGTAAATGTACCCATCTAGATGCATTGGAATAGTTTGCTTAGTCACACAAGTTGCAAAATGAAAGTTCCACCACTTTGCAACTTTACATTGCTTGCATTTGATAACTTTTTCCTCAACTAAAAAGTTGTCACCACGAGAAAACACCTCTGAGATAAAAAACCAAGAGAGGTTATTATAGAAAGGTAGAATGCAATCCCATAGCATCAAATGAATAGTTTGTAAGCATCACGATTTTTGAGTAATAGCCCATCACAGATTGCATCTATTTTGCACTTTGGACTCTTAAGGGATTGAGTCCTTGAATGTAATTCAGAGTTATTTGACATATTTTGGTATGAAAGAGGACCATGCCTAGCATAATTGTATCCATTTGGATGTGTTGGAATATTTTGTTTGGTCACAAATTGCTTGTAGAACTAAAGTTGCACTAATTCTTCCTTTTACATTACTTGTATTTGATAACTTTTCTCAAGTAAAAAGTTGTCACCATGAAACACCTCCAAGATAGTAAAACGGAGAGAGGTTATTGTAGAGGGCCCAACATGATCATGTGGTCTCGCATCTAATAGGTTTTAAGCATCACTGGTGCAATAACCCATCAAAGATTGCAGCCATTTTGCACTTTTGACTCTTAAGGGATTGAGTTAGTTGAACATAGCTTAGAGTGATTCTCAAGATGTTTTGGTGTGAAAAGGACCATTCCTAATAAAATCTTACTCCATCCAAATGCATTAGAATAGTCCATTTAGTCACATGAGTTGTAGAACAAAAATTGCAACACCTTGCAACTTTCCACTGCTTCCATTTGACACTTTTTCCATCAACTGAAAAATTGGACACCACAAGAAAACCACTCTGAGATAACCAAAACTGAGAGAGGTTATTGTAGATGGGCCAACACAAGATCTTTGTAGCCTCAAACTCGTATTTGCAGTGTCACAGCTTCGAAAGTAATATCCGCCAAATATTGCAGCCATTTTAAAATTTTGACTCTAAAGGATTGAGCTAGTTGAACATAGCTTCGAGTGATTTGAATGTTTGAGTGAAAGAGGACCATTCCTAGCATACAACTTACCCATCCAATGTGTTGGAATAGTTTGTTTGGTCACACAAAGTTGAAGAATGAAAGTTGCACCAATTCTTCAACTTTACACTACTTCTGCATTTGACAACTTTTCCTCAACTAAAAAATTGTTAATAATGAAAACCTCCGAGATAGAAAAAAACTGAGAGAAGTTATTGTAGAGGGTCCCAATGCAATCCCTTAGCTTTGGATGAAGAGTTTTAAGCATCACGGTTTATGAGTAATAACCCATCAAAGATTGCAGCCATTTCGCACTTTAGACTTTTAAGGGGTCAAGTCAGTTGAACATAGCTCAAAGTGATTCGACATGTTTGGGTGTAAAAGAGGAACATGCATAGTGTAAATGTACCCATTCGTATGTGTTGGAATAGTCTATTTGGTCACATGAGTTGCAAAATGAAAGTTGCACCACTTTGCAACTTTACACTGCTTGCATTTGACACTTTTTTCATCAAGTGAAAACTAGAAACCACGGGAAAATGACTTTGAGATAAAAAAACATAAGAGAGATTATTGTAGAGGGGCCCAATGCAATCTTGTGGTCTCAAATAGAGATTTTGTAAGCATCGCGGTTTTTGAGTAATAGCCTGTCGAAGATTGCAGTCATTTTGCACTTTGGACTCTTAAGGGATTGAGTCGGTTGAACATAGCTCAAATTGATTCAACATGTTTGGATGTGAAAGAGGACCATTCCTAATGTAAACATACCATCTAAATGTGTTGGAATAGTTAGTTTGGTCACACGAGTTGCAGAACGAAAGTTGCACCACTTTGCAACTTTACACTACTTGCATTTGACACTTTTTCCATCAAGTGAAAACTGGACACCATGGGAAAACAACTTTGAGATAAGAAAAACTGAGAGGTTATTGTAGAGGTTCCCTACATGATCTCAATGTATCAGATGGAATGCCCATAACTGACATGGTCTCCGAGTAACAGGTCGTCAAAGATTGCTTCCCTTTTGTAATTTAGATTGTTAAGGGATTGTGTTGCATGAATTAAAAATGTTTGAGGGCAGCAATAAATTTCAAAATTTGAGTAAATATCATTACAAATGTTTAAGTGCAGCAATAAATAGGCACTAGAGAATTAAATCCCAAACCCAATTACAAATGTTTGAGGGCAGCCATGAATTTATAGTTGGAAAACATGTGTGAAGAACTTGTGGGGTACTTGAGTTAATTCATGTTACTTGAACAACATCTAACAAGTTATACATGCTTCTATTACTTGTAAATTTGATTATTTTTATGACATGTTGACATTATTTTATGACATTATGCATAAAAAATGTTTAGAAATTGAACTTCTTAAATGTTTATGTGAATAGATGGTATGTTATATTAATATTGATATATAATCATTAGGTTGATTTGTTTTAATAAATGTTTTTATAATAATTTAGTCAATTGGTGCTAGTTATAATAGGGAGAGAATAAAAGAAGAAAAAGAATGATTGGTAACCATCAATGGTTATTACATTCACTACAATAATAATACGATGTTTACAATAAAATGATATTTATTTGGTAGACCTAATTCTTATGTGTGTGCTACAATTGTCTAATATGCTTCATACACCAATATGACACCCAAGTGCTTGTACTTGTAGGAAAAATGCTTTCTCAAAACTATCAACTAGTAATACAAAATCATGAGAAAACAATTAACCTATGTGAATTCCAACACCCCACGTAAATAAAATATTGAATCAATGTGCCCCATTTTCATGCACACAAACTAAACTTATAATATTCTCTTACAATAACTAAAAATAGGATTCAAGGATGCCTTAGGTACTCTATTCTCACAGATCTTTTGCAATGTCACTCATACATTCAAGATGCTCTTATAATGTCTACATCATAGGTGCTCATGATGAGGTTAAGTTCAAATGAATAACTTGAAATTACCTCGCTAAGCTTGACACACATTTTTATAGTGTCTACATCATAGATGGTCATGATGAGGTTAACTTCAAATGAATAATTTAGTACCATCTGCTAGTCTTGGATTTGGTGTATACTTTATAACTCCATTTAGGTTTAATATCTCCCACCTAAACAAAGAAAAGAGATTGTAAATATTAATAATCACATAATCACTTAATCAATTCAAATAAACATGTGATATGTCAATAATCTAAAACTTGTATGCTCAACTATGCAATATCTTATAACTTATCACTAGTCAATCTAGTTCGTTAAATATCTTAAAAAGTAAGTTTTATATGAATATAAAGCATACCTCCCATCTATTAGGATTAAACTTTAGAGGGTCCTCAAAGTAATGAGGATCAACATGAATAGAACGTAACCAAACTATTACTTTCCAACCTTTTGGAAACTTGTAACCTGTTATAAAAACAATACAATTTAATCTTCCACTTTACTAATCTATTGATAATATCCTACATCAATTTTTTTTGTATATTTTTTGAGAAAAATAAATTACCATTGAACTTTGTATGCTTTTCCACAGTTCTAAACATAAAATGTGCTACATTTGCAAGTCTGATATCTTCATCAAAGACCTACATATATGATATAAACATTAGATGATAGCATTGGCATCATACAAATTAATGTGGATACTTACAAATTAATAAGAACCAATGTGCATACTTACAAATTAATCCAACGAACCATTTGGGTATAATCTACTCTTTATTGTGTCAAGTATTGACTCATGGTTAGACTCACACACCTTCCACAAGGTCTTGTTCAAAGGTATACCCCCATATTTGATCAAATGAACATTGGATGCCATGACAAGGTTTGAGTAATGATTAATGAACATTGGATGTACATCACTGTGAGACCACATTCCTATGAGGTACATTTTCAAATAGCCCCTACCTTGTCAACCCCACTGTATTGATAAGCCAGTGAGCTCACTAGCTTGTCAATGCTCACATGAATTTTTGGATCCAATTCTTTAAATAAATTTGGCCATGTGGCATGCCATGATTACAAGATAGGCTCAAAATGGAAATATGGACAAGGCATGTGAATTGTTTAACATTAATGTTTTGGTAGACATGTGTGCAAAATGTTGTACCTTTGACAAGCTAGTGAGGTCACTAGCTTGTCAATGTGGTAGGGTTGACAAGGTAGGGCCTACTTGAAAAAATGCTTCATAGAAATGTGGTCTCACGGTGATGTACATCACCATGAGACCACATTTCTATGAGGCATTTTTTCAAGCAGATGTACATCACTGTCAAAACACATTTCTATGAGGCATTTTTTCAAGCATCCCTTACCTTGTTAACCCCATCGTACATCACTGTGGGACTACATTTCTATAAGGCATTTTTTCAAGCAACCTCTACCTTGTCAACCGCACCACATTTACAAGCTAGTGAGCTCACTAGCTTGTCAATGCGGTAGGGTTGACAAGGTAGGGCTGCTTGAAAAAATGCCTCATAGAAATATGGTCTCATGGTGATGTACATTACCGTCAGACCACATTTCTATGAGGCATTTTTCAAGCATCCGCTACCTTGTCAACCCCACCACATGCATCACCATGAGACCAAATTTCTATTAGGAATTTTTTCAAACTACCCCGACCTTGTCAACCCTACTACATTGAAAAGCTTGTCAATGCAGTGGGGTTGACAAGATAGGGGCAATTTGAAAAAAATTCCTCATAGAAATGTGGTCTCATGGTGATATACATCACCATGAGACCACATTTCTATGAGGCATTTTTTCAAACTACCCCCCACCTTGTCAACCCCACCACACTGACAAGCTAATACATCACTGTGAGACCCCATTTCTATGAGGCACATTTTCAAGCAACCCCTACCTTGTCAACCCCACTGCATTGACAAGCTAGTGAGCTCACTAGATTGTCAGTGCAGTGGGGTTGACAAGCTAGGGGTTGCTTGAAAAAGTGCCTCATAGAAATGTGGTCTTGGTCTTGTGGCATGGCATGATTGCAAGATAGGTTGCACCTTTCCCCATTATTTCTAACTTAGCCTTGAATAAAGAGTCTTGAAATAGTGGAGAGAAGGGTTACAATCCCTTGTAGGTAGAATAATCAAGGAAACATTAAAAATATATCACAACATTAGTGATGAGGTAATTTTAGAAATAGAGATGAAAACCAAAATAGATTCAAAGATCTATCAATGTGGGAGGAGTATATTCCAATTTTTCAAAGACATGTATGGAAAATTTGGTAGCATAGACATTGCAATCAAATATTTGAAAAAATGCACATCACTATGAGACCCCATTTATTTGAGGCATTTCTTCAAACAACTGATTGCCTTGTCTATGTTGTTTGATAAAATGCTTTGGTAGACATGTATGGAAAATTCGGTAGCATAGACAAGGAAATCAGTTTCTTGCTAGAATTGTTTGACAAAATACATCAATGAGATATATCCTCGTGGACTAGAATGATTGTAGGATATGCACAAAATGGATTTGTTGAAAAGGCTTTAGAAAATTTCAAGCATATGTAATTTCTAAGTGTAAAACCAAATTCCACTACATTTTCCAACATCCCCGATGCTTATACCGAAATGAAAGCTTTGGAAAGGGGTATGCACATCCATAGAAAAGGATTGAGAATGTATTCTTTTAAATACTTATAACTTCTCTCTCTCATATATATATATATATGTAAGTATACAAAATGTGGAAGCATACACAAGGTAGGTCAATTGTTTAACAAAATGCCTCAAATAGATGTCATTTAAAAATGTAATTGGAAAGTGTAAAGAATTGTGTAATTTAAAATGTGCATTGACAAGCTAAGGTTATAATGACAAATAAACAATGATGAACATGGAAAAATGAAAAATAACAAAATCAAAGCAATCCAAAATAGAATGAAATAAAATATAAAGAAAATGTGTAAAGACTTCACATACCTAAAAAATGGAGATTCAAATGGAGGGGTTCTACCCAATTATGTAGCCTTTGCTTCTTACATCGAACTCCTCAAAAAGTGGAGTTTTTCAAAACCTTGTTTCCTTTTCAATGTTCAATTGTATATCACTCTTGAATAGAATTTAGACACTAATTGATATTATATGCCTTTTAATGTGAAAACTCTGCTATTTCATGCAAAGGTGGTGGAAAGATCATAAAAAGGTGGTAGTTTGTGAAAAACTTGCATGCACAATTCACAAAAGCATCAAAAAGCTTCTTTTTGTCAGAACACGCACATAACTAGGAGAATATGTAGAATGTGGGCCTAGAGATCATAGGTATATTGATTTTTTTACCATTTTTAGAGCAAGACAAAATGTTCTCACGTTATAATATGCTCGCATTATAATACGCCCGCGTTATAATATGCTTGTGTTATAACACGAAAGCATTATATCTTGCTAAACAAATGGATAAATCTCAACTTATTCAGAATGCACTCGTGTTATGAGAAAGATGATTTATTATAAGTTTATTTTCTCTCTCTCTATCCTTAGCCATCCATCCCCCTTATCCATCTATGTCTCTCACTTATCCCTAATCTCTATCTCTCTCTCACACTCGCTCCCTCTCTCTCTCCCTCTGCCCTTGGCCTCCACACTCGCCCTTGTGTGTAAACCTAGGCCCTTAGAGCCTCAGCCTCAGCCCTCTCTCTCTCTCTCTCTCTCTCTCTCTCTCAAGTCTCTCCTCCTACCCCTCTCCTCTCTCAAGTCTCTCTCGCTCACTCCCTCCCTCTATCTCTCTCCCTCTGCCTCAGCCCTTAGCCAGCCAAACCCTAAGCCCTTATAGCTTTTACCCTCTGCCCTTAACCCTCAGCCCTCCTCTCTCTCTCTCTCTCTCTCTCTCTCTCTCTCTCTCTCTCTCTCTCTCTCCTCCTCTCTCTCTCTCTCTCTCTCTCTCTCTCTCTCCTACCCCTCTCCCTCTCTCAATTCTCTCTCTCCCACTCCCTCTCTCTACCTACACAACTAGACATTTCTCTCTCTCTACCCTAAACCCTCAATTCTCAACCCTCTACCCTATGCATTGGATCCTCAACCCTCATCTATCTTTGTCCCTCCCTCCTCTTCTCTCCAATCTATCTCACTTCACCCTCCATCTCTCCCCCCCTCTCTACTAATCCCTCAGCCCTGCCACCCTCAGCCTTAAGCCCTTAAACACTCAACCCTCAGCCCTAAACCCTTAAAATCCTCTACCCTCCACCCCTAAACCCAATACCCTCTACCCTCAACCCTAATCCCTCCAATCCTTAAGCCTAAGTACACTCCTCTGCTATAATACCTCAGCCTCAGCCGCCAATCCCTCAAGCCCCTTAGAGCCCTCAGCCCTGCTTGCCTCAGCCATCTACCTCAACCTTCAAACCCGTCCAACCCTCAACCCTTAAATTCTAAACCCTTAAACACTTTACTCTCTACCATCTACCCTTTTCCTTATACATTAAACCCTCAACCCTCAATTCTCAACCCTCAATCCTTAATCCCTCAACCCTCAACCCTTAAACCCTAAACCCTCAACCCCTATACCCTCTATCTTATATAGTGGACCCTCAACCCTAATCCTTCAACCATATACCCTCAAACCTATACCCTAAACCCTCTACCCTCAACCCTAAACCATTAAACCTTCCCTCTACCCTTAACCCTAATCCATCAACCCTATACCCTCAACCCAATACCCTAACCCATCAACCTCATAGGTCCTCAACCCTATACCCTCAATTATCAACCCTCTACCTTATACATTGGATCCTCAACCCTCATTTATCTCTATCTCTCCCTCATCTTCTCTCTTTCTCTCTATCTCACTTCTCCCTCCATCTCTCCCTTCCCCCATCCCTCCCTATTTACCCTAATCCCTCAACCCTATACCCTCAACCCTTAAACCCTTAAACACTCAACCCTCAACCATAAACCTTCAACCCTTAAAACCTCTACCATCTACCCTCAACCCAATACCCTAAACCATCATCCTAATCCCTCAACACTCAACCCTTAATCCCTCAGCCCTTAAACCCTACAACCTCAGCCCTTAATCCCTCAACCCTCAATCCCTAAATCTCAAATATCAACCCTTAATCCCTCAACCCTCAACCCTTAAACCCTAATCCCTCAACCCTAAAATCATCAACCCTCTACCCTCTACAATATACATTAAACCTTGAACCCTCAATTCTCAACCATCTAACCTATACATTGGATCCTCAACCATATACCCTAAAACCTATATAATGACCCTATACCCTCAACCATCAACCCTAAACCTAATCCCTTAGCTCTTAAATCCTTAAACCCATGCTCCTCAACCCCTTAAACACCCTCACCCTCACCCTATACATTGGAACCTCCACCTATCCCTCCCCCTGCCACCCTCAATCCACTCTCTCTCTATCCGTCTCACACTCTCTCTCATCTCTCCTGCCCTCTCCCTCTTTTTCCTGCCTCCACTCTCAGTCCCTCTCTCTCGTTTCCCTCTCTTTGCTCTCTATCTATCTATCTGTCTATCCTGTCTCCCTTGCCTCTCCATCCTCCTCTCTCCTCTCTCTCTCTCCTCTCCCTCAGGATCTATCCTCCACCCCCTCTCTCTCGAGGGCCTCTCCTTTGGCACCCTACCTGGGTAACTCTCTCTCTCTCTATCCTCTATCTAACCCTCCACTCTGCCTAGATAGTCCCTCTCCTCCATCCCCCTCTCTCACACTCCCTCCCACACCCTCTCCCTCTTTCAGGTCTCTCAATCTCACACTCCCTCTCTCTCCCACTCCCTCTCTCTCACACTCCCTCTCACTACCTATCTCTCAAGTCTCTCCCTCTCAACCCCCTCACACTCTCAAGTCTATCCCTTTGGCACCCTACCTATATAACTCTCTCTTTCTCTCCCTCTCTCTCTCTCTCCCCCCTCTCTCTCTAAATCTCTCTTAGTTCTCTCTATCCCACCCCCTCTCTCTATCTCTCTCTCTTATCCCTCTCACTCCAACCCCTTATCTCCCACTCCCTCTCTCTTAGGTCTCTCCCTTCCACCCCCTTTCCCTCTCTTAGGTCTCTCTCTCACTACCTCTCTACCTCTCTCTCTCAGGTCTCTCCCTCACTCTCTCCCTCCCACTCTACCTAGACAACCCTCTCTCTTAAAATTCTCCCTCCCTATAAAGACATACATGCATGCATGCATATAAGCAGACATACATACATTACATACATACATATGTACATACAATCTTACATACATACATAGATATAAGCATACATACATATATGCGCTGATACATACATACATATAGGCATACATACATACAGGAATACATACATGCATACATACATACAAGCATGTATACATACATAAATAAATGTCATACAAGCACACATACAAACATATAAATATATATACATACATTCAATAAAGTAGCATTTAACACAAAGCAAGAAATAACACGAGTGCATTATAACACACTCACATTATGTATTGCTATACATGTCTTGCACAAATGAAAAACCATGTCAAAACTAAGAAATAATGTGAGCGTATTATAGGGTAAACACAAAAAACTGGTTTACAATTCCATTGAGGAAGGAAAAATGCATTTTCGGATGGAAAACACTTTAGGGGGTTCGCTAGAACTAGAAGGATTCGCTAGCACCCCCTAAAGGGTTCACTAGAACCGGGGGGTTCGAGTAAACCCCCCTTTAATGGGTTTATTTTTTAATTGCATTAAAGGAGGGTTTGCTAGAACCCCCTTTTGCTCCCTTGTCCCCCTCTAGCACCAAAAATCTCCAAAATTTTTCCCTTTGAAGCTCGAGTTGAAGATGAAAATGGAGGAGACTTCATAGACCCAACTGGATGATGGTAGTCATTTGAACGAGCTATCGAATAAATATAATTTTAATATGTTTTGGTTTTATTATGTATTTTTTTTTTAGTTTGATTAAACATAGGTTTTTCACCGAAAATCAAGCTCTCTGTTCTGCACATGTGGAAAAATAGTAGATTATCAATTTTTTTTTGAAAAATATCAGTGCACTAGATATTGAAGTCCTTGATCCAACAAAAAATTATGAATTTCGATACATACAAAAAAAAATTTGTATACGGTCCGCCTATATTTGAATTGTAATTGGTTTGACTTCAAAACTTGATTAAGGAAAACATATTCAATAAAACACTATAAAAAAAATGTAAGCACTAGATATCATAGTTACAAATCTAAATTCAAAAAAAATAGAATTTTATCCTTCATGACAAAAAACTATGATGTATACGGTGAGCATCACTCCTTAAAAATGGTTTTTACTGAAAAAACTAGTTTTCAAAGGAGATGGAAAAAGAACTGCAATCTGTTTCCAAAAATTTAAAAAAAAAAAAAAATTAGAATCAATAGACAAAATGCCACAACTCACTAGTTTGTGTCATTTTCAAATTCCTGATGATTTAGCCACTATAGGTGCCCGAAAGTGAAGATTTAGTTAGAAACAACCAGTTCAGTGTCTAGTTTGGCCAAAAATTGTAAACCAATATTGGGGTATCGCCTTATAACACACTTGCGTTATTTCTTTCTTCAGGACTCCCCAAGCCTTGGGCTTGGTATTCTCCTTGGAATACCAACCCAAAGGCTTCGAGGGCCTTCCCAACATCCAAAGACGTATTTTTACAAATTCTACAATATTTCACATAGTTGTGTTCATGCTTGCTGTCAGGTTTGCATGTGTTTCAATGTCAAACAAATTAAACACCTGGGTAATGTTAGGCTCTCACTTACCTATCTAACGATGTAATTTTTTTCACTTTTTGACAATGTTAAGCCTTTGATATTTAATCTCTTTTGTTTGTGTGTCTATTTTTTGGTAAAAACCAGTGTTTGGTGTTTTTTTCATTATAAATTAATCGTTCATCAAAATTTCAAATAGATCACATTTTTAGAAACTAGACTCCATTCTACACATATTAAAAAACATAATAATTTTCAATTAGTTTCCAAAATCTATAGGGGTAGCTTGGCCAAAATTCTATTTTTAGGAAGCGTCCACTTTGAAAATTAGTAAAAAATCAAATATTCATTAAAAAATTATTAGAAAATTTGAGCATAAACTACACATTGTTAGCTAATTTTTTCGCCAAAGCGATTTTTAAAATTTTAAAAAAAGGTTAACCATGCTAGGGATCTACAAAAGTTGTTATGTTATGTTTTTCTAACAAAAACAACACCAATTCATGTGGTCCCCTCTTTTGAACCCCTTAATCTCAACCATTTTTAAAAAAAAATAGTAGTTTAGAGAGTAGACTTGGAGCACTATGATCCTTGTTTTTGTTTTATCCCACAATTTTGAGTGTAACTATCCTCAATTTCATGTTCAAGGTCAATATTTCCTTATTTCAAAAGAAAAGAGGCCACTTAACCCCCTTTTTGGCCCCTCATCTTTTTTCACTTACCCATAGACCTAACACAAAGATATTTACTTCTCACATTATTGTAATCATTAGAAACATTAGCAATAACCAAAGATAATGAGAGAAGGATTACTATCTTAATTAGTACTATCAATAATGTAATGTGAGATTTATCTTGATATATCTTATGGAGAGTCATTCCTAAATGTAGTAGGAGAAATATAAGTGTCAAACACCAACACTATTATATAGGAGAATGAAGAATAATTCATAATGTTTCTATATCATTCAAAATAGGACTATTATTAGTTATGGAACTATCATATTGTCATCTAGTATAAAAAATATACTCATAAGTAAAAAATATCATATTCATTTCAAGATTGTCATTACGGGGTCATAGTAACTAAATCAACTTATATTTGAAAGAAATATTAGATTTTTGAATTTTTTTCTCTAAAGCCTCTCTTTCCTCATTATTGATTATATTTTACTTTTAGAATGAATTAGTTTAGGATTAGAGTAGGATTTCCAAACTTGTATATATTAATATTTTAAGGCTAATATTTCATGTTTACAAGCTATCTTAATGTTGGTTAAATGAGTTTAAATTCTATATTTTGTAACATTGATTGTTGGGATCAATTTTCTAATATATTTCTAAATCTAAAATATTGATCATACATGTGAAATTAACCCTTGATATATTTCAAATAATTCAAAATCCTTAGGCACTTGATTGGAATAATAAAATACAAGGTCATTAATTTTTCTTACAAATTAATTTCCTTTTAAGAGAGGTGTCATTCATCTTGTATTTTACCTAGACTTGTGTTAGAAAGAATTTATAAATCCACATATGTATGTAAATCCATGCATATAATCCACATACCCTTATGAAAATCCTCCTAAACATCATCATGTAAAATATGATAATAGTAACAAAATATAACATGCATCTGAACATATAAAATACACACACATCCAAATACATGACCCATAAAAATTGATGTTAATATAAAAAAACATCATTGGTAATTGCAATAAAGAATCAAATTTTAAAATTAATAAAAAAAAGTAAGAAAAAATATCTTTTGGTCTTACATCACTAGGATGAGGTGAGACCTATTGAGGTGGAAATTACACATCCTAATCTCAAGAGGAGGAGAGTAGGAATTTTTTTGTAGGAGATTTATTTTTAGCCAATCTGTAGAAAGAGAGGTTTCCTCAAGGAATTTACAACATGTTGAAATTAATGTAAGATCTTAAGGAAATTTACATCAAATTATTATGTGATTGAACTTTTAGGAATTGACATTTCCTTGAATTTTGAAGTTGATGATTTCTTCCATTACTATGAAGATAAAATAAGTGGAGAGAAATGAATAACTTTAAGTTTTATAAAAAAAGAATGGGTACATTTATTTCCAAAGAGAGAATATGATGAATTTGAGGTAGTGATAGATTCCTAATTGAGAAAAAAATATTAAGGGAAAAGAGCTAATATGGATGAGTGATATATGACATAATATAGATGAGTGTATTTGTGGTAGTTGAGCATGAAGTATTAGGCTTATATTTTATAAAAAATTCACAAGCCATTCATGGTATATTTCTTTGACTTGGAACATATGATGTAGGAGAATTTGAGTCCACAAAAAATCTTATGTTACCAAAATAAATAGAAATTTTAGGTTTTTAATTTCTTGCTTTGGTTTTGTGTGTTTGTTGTTGGGTGGTTCTTATCAAGTTTCATTTTTAAGTAATTCTATAAGAAGGATGCAATGATTTTATATGATGAAGACTATTTTATCTATACTACACCACATATTCAAGTTGGTTTAATTCTAAATCAAACTATTATAGATCAATCTTTAGTTAAAATAGCTTGTTTCAATAAATATAATATGAAATTTATGTACAATGCTTCAAGGACTATGTATTATGTTGTAAATCACTTATAAATAGGTTATCATGATCTCATGTAAACCCCATAATTTTATTTTATTTTTTGTTAACCTCCAATGATTGTCTTGCTAGTTAAAATATTTTTTGTATCTTATTCTAGCTTTGAAGTCATTAGGTCAAATTTTCACAAGTAACTAAATTGATATGTAAAGATTTCTTATGGTCTAATACAAACACTTATGTTCTTGCTAGCTGGTTTGGAAGGTTGTGTGACATTTAACCTAGTATTTTCTTAAATCAACTTTTCTTTAGCTAGATATTTTCTTGGTATTTTCCTTTGGCAATGTGTGTGTTTAGTGTTCCTTCTTAATCATTTGAAATCATGGTGTGTGTTTCTTTGCTAAGGGTTACATGTACTAAGGAGATATTGGTTAGTGGAATGACTTGCAAAAGAAAGAAAAATGGTTTTATTATCCATGGAAGTTACTTGGAGGTTGTGGATTGACAACTTTAGTGTTGGATAAAAAAAAGAATAGGATCATTGAAGGACATGAGTATACAGTGATGTAAAAAGAAGAATAGAGTAACAAAATTAATAAGGACAAATAAAATAAAAATAATAAAAGGGCCTAATCTATCTAAGAAGAAGGATTTCTTGATGGATAGGTTGTGAGTGATAAGCTATAAGCTACAAAAAAAACTTATGATCCTCAAAGCATAATGTATTTTTGTAAGAAAGTTGTATTCTATTATAGAGAATATAATTAGAAAAAAATCATTCAATTTTTTGCTTCCATATGAAATTTTGTATGTGTTAATCAAGTCTGGATTGCTAGATTCAATCATTTTTAGTAGATCTCTAGTCTATGTTATATTAAATTCTTCACCACCTCTTATAATTGGTTGTATTGCCTCAATGAGCTAATATTTTTTGTATAATGTGATAAGTCATATTTGAGGCATCGCATAAAGATTTATATATTTTTAAAATATTGTAAGCTTGGTAATAACTACTTCAACCTTGATGATTTAATTTTTGTTTTTTTGAAGATATACTCTCCAAAAATTTTGTGATTACAACTCTAAGATATGATGGACAAATAAAATATCTTAATCAACTCATTTTAAGATAGTCAAAATTTAATTTAAAACAAAAAAAATTAAATAGTCAAGAAAAAACCAATATTACGCCAAACTCCTCCACTTTTTTTCAGCGTCCTACCTACCTATATCATTTATGGTGGATTGGTGAAACATTGTAGCATGAACAAATTGGAGTGGAAGAAAGCAACTTTGGACATTATGAAGAGACTGGTTGATTGGTCACGCTTCAAGATTTTGTACCAAAGCGCTCCTCCATATCATAATGGTGTATGACTGGTGCAGGCATTCAGACTGTATAACTTCAATGACCACCTTATCATTATCAAAACATATGTGCAGGAATTCAAACTGTTGTGGGGACATGTACCATAGGTCATCTATGACCATTGAGTAATTTCTTATCAATAACTGGCAAGATGTGTTGGCAATCAAAAGGACAAATGAGATAAATATGACAAGGTAGGGGAGATGTCTCACTTACCACCTCCCATTGAATTACAACCACCTCCATGCTCACTCCACCTCCCAAAAAAAACTCACTTTGATCCATTTAAAAACTTTATTTTATCAAATAAAAAATTGCAACACCAATGGCTGCTCATAACACAATGTGTAACTGACTAGTGTAGATAGACAACCAAACAAGCATTTTCATTTATAAAAAAGTCAACTTGCACAAAAAAAGGCTCATTTACAATTAATTTAAAACTTTTATTATCACAAATACCCCCACTTGCAAATGTTTATCCCTCATTACATATTATTTTAATAACTACACATGCACACTTAATGGTGCTTTACATGACATAATCACAATCAACTATCAACTCTATAAGATTTGAAATGCATAGTCTTCCATACACACCCTGACAGATACATGTATTAACTTCATTTCCTGTAGGTACCCGCACAATTAAATACTAGTGTAAGGCTCCCCAAATAAGAATTCAATCATATCATCTTTAAAAACCTACGTAATTGGAAACTACAAATTCAAATGCTCAAAAAAATTCAAATTTGAAACATGACAACCAAATTGAATGCATTCAATTGTCAAATTTGAATTCCTAAATAAGAGGGGGAAAGCAACTAGCAGCATTCACAATTGTTATTTGTGAAGAATTATTCTCTACAAAACTTAGGGCATCAATAGGCATCCTCTGCACATTCCTCTACATATTCCTCCAATATCCCAAGTTTTAGGTTGGTACTTTATACATTCTACTTATAGTTATTTTCATGAAATGTTCATTTAACATTTATATTTATGTAGTGGGTAAGCCCAAAAAAGTGGTTTACAATTCGAATGAGGAAGGAAAACTTGTAAAAAATGACCCCATGCCAAAAAAATTCATTTTGGGGGTTCGAACAAACTAGTTGGTTCGAACGAACCAAAAGAGGGTTCACTCGAACCAGCGTTCGAGAGAACTCATTTAATGCATGTACGGACCAACCGAACAAAAAAAAAATAGAAACCCTTTTATGGAAGGGGGTTCGAATGAAACTTGGTTCACTTTGTTAGGGTTAGAAGGCAAATATCTAATAGTTAAATGCAAATTTGATTAATAAAATAGAGAAATAAAACACAGAAAATTATAGCAAAAACAAGACAACAAAGAGAATTTAATGTGGTTCACCCAATCCGGGCCACATCCACAAAACCGTAGCCATCCAATGATTTTAATATCTAGTGCAAAATTTATTACAATCTCGTGAATAACTGCCTTTTTCTACATATTATAACCCCCATCCCAACCCCTTATAACAATCTTTTTAGAAGCTTCCAAAATTAGGGTTTTACAAAGTCTTTTTTTTCTTTTCCGGTGATTTTTTCTTTTTCGGTGATGATGTGAAAAAAATGGGAAAAAAAATTTCTCAGGGGTGGCCACCCCTGAACCCCCACCTGGAGCCCAGCCCAGCCCCGAACCCTGGTGAGGATACATGTCAGGGTGTATAGTATAACATGATCAGTCACCACATACCAATAATCTCCCACTTGGAGACTGATCCTGGATGACACTACTGCACTTACAACTCCCACTGAAAATAAGTACCTTGGAACATGCTGCTCTGTTATACCTGAATTCAACTTTGAAGGCCAACCGAAGCTAAAGGGGAGATCAACTTCTCCCTTGTCACCGCCTTTGTAAACATATCCATTGGATTGGTATCTATATGTATCTTATCCAACTTGACCTATCCATCCTCCAACACTAATCAAATGAAATGATATCTCAACTATATGTGTTTTTTTTTAGAGTGCAAGGCATAATTCTTTGCAAGATGTATAACACTCTAGCAATTTGCAAAAAAAGTAATTTTCAGCCTATTTTTTCCCAACTCTTCCATGAAAAGTTGCAACCATATCACCTCATTTCTCACCTTTGTTGCAACAACATACTCTACCTCTGTGGTGGATAAAGAAACCACCTTTTGCAACCAAGAAATCCAACTCACCGTTGTTCCACCAACTGTAAATACATAGCATGTGGTACTCTGCCTGTTATCAATATCCCCTGCCAAATCTAAGTTAGCATAGCCTTTTAAATCAGTATTAGAGCCCCCAAAACATTAACATTTATTGGATGTAGCTCTCAAGTACCTGAGAATCTATTTTACCACATCCCAATGCTCAACGCCGAGATGACTCATATACCTGCTAACAACTCCTACAACATGTGCAATATCTGGTCTTGTGCATACCATGGCATACATTAAACTATTTATAGCTAAAGCATATGGTACCTTGGACATTTTTTCTTCCTCCTCTTGTGTCTTTGGACACATATCCTTAGTCAACTTAACATGACTGGGAAAAGGTGTGCTGACAGCTTTTGCATTTTCCATATGAAATCTCTGCAACACCTTCTCAACATAATCAACCTGAGATAAAAACAATTTTCTATTTTTCCTCTCTTGTAATTTTCATACCAAGGATTTTCTTGGCTGCCCCCAAATCCTTCATAGCAAATGAATTTGCTAACTGTTGTTTTAACTCCCTTATGTGATCCATGTTAGTCCCTGCTACAAGCATATCATCTACATATAAACATAAGATAATGTAGCTATCATCATCTAACCTCTAAAAATAAACACAATGGTTTGAATTACACCGAATGTAGCCTTTCTTAGCCATAAAACTATCAAATTTAACATACCGTTGCCGAGGTACTTGCTTCAAGCCATATAGACTTTTCTTCAATCTGTACACAAGTTTCTCCTTACCTTTGACCTCAAATCCTTGTGGTTGTTCCATATATATTTCCTCTTCCAAATCACCATGGAGAAAAGTTGTTTTAACATCAAGTTGCTCTAAATATAAATCTTCAGCAGCCACAATATGTAAAATAGTACGAATAGAAGTCATTTTAACAAGAGAAAATATTTCATCAAAATTAATACCCTTTTTCTACATAAATCCCTTTACAACTAATCTGGCTTTAAATTTTTTCTTGCCTCCATCCTCCTCTTTCATCCTATAAACCCATTTGTTTGGTAAAGCCTTTTTACCTGCAGGCAACTTGCATAATTCCCAAGTCTGATTTTTATCCAAGGATTTCATTTCTTCTTCCATTCCATGCTCCCACTGAACCTTGGCATCTACCTGCATACCTTCATCATAACATTCTGGTTCACCAACATCAGTTAATAAAATAGAATACAAAGAGGGAGAAAATATTTTTGGAGGTCTACTTATCCTTGAAGATCGTCTAACATTCACTGAAGTTTGTGGTATTTGTTGTTGTTGTTGTTGCAAAGCATGAGGAATGACTACAACATTGTTTTTTGGTGTATCATCCAACACTACATAATCATTTTCTTTCTTCTCATGCTACTACAACTAATCTTTGTACAACACTTTCTCATTGAATATGACATCCCCGCTTCTCACAATTTTTTTATTTTCAAAATCCCAAAGCCTATAACCAAATTCATCAATGTCATATCCAACAAATATACATTTCTTTGATTTTACATAAATCCTGGTTCTATTTTCAAAATCTACATGTGCAAATTCTTCACAATCGAAGGTCTTGAGAAAAGAATAACTCGCCTTCTTACCTGTCCATGCTTCCTCTAGAAAACCACAACCCAAAGGATTAGAGGGACCTCTATTGATTCAATAAACAACAATGTTTACAACCTCTACCCACATGTTTAAAGGCAACCCAACATGAAATCTCATAGTTTGTGCATGCTCCATTATTGTTCTGTTCATGCGCTCAGCCACTCCATTTTCCTATGGAGTCCTTGGAACCATTTTTTTCCTCCGAATACAATTAGAGGAACAATAATCTTTAAAATCTTTGCTACAATACTTACCAGCATTATCAAATCTGAGACATTTTAACTTTTTACATGTCTTATTCTCAACCAAGCTTCTCCATTTCTTAAAAGTTTCAAATACATCAGATTTCTTCCTAAGGAAATAAATCCATACCTTTCTTGTTGCATCATCAATAAAAGTGACATAGTACGAGAGCCACTGAGACAAGATACTTGAGCTAGTCCCCATACATCCATATGTACAAGCTCCAATTTCTCATCTTTCTTTCTTTTTTCCATCCTTGAGAAAACTAACTCTTTTTTGTTTTCTATACACACAACTTTCATAAAAATCCATATTAACACATTTCAGACCTAGCAAAACATTCTTTGAATGAAGTATTTTCATACCTTTTGCACTCATATGCCCAAGTCTATTATGCCACGGTGTTGATTCAGAATCCATAGCAACTGTCTAATTTTCTACCTGCTGAACTACAACAACTATTCCTGAACATTGATTTTTATCTGCAATAGCTAAAGTAGAAGGAACAGTATGACCTGTACAAAGATATAAGGTGCATACTTTCACACCTTTTTCTACCACTAAGGCACATTTTGTAACCTTCCAATTTTTATCCCTAAATGTAACAACACAACCTTCATCATCTAGTTGGCCTGCTGAAATTAAATTTCTTTTTAACTTTGGAATGTGCCTTACATCATGTAGTAGCCAATGATTCCCATTCTACAACTTAATCTTGATTCTTCCCTTTCCAACAATTTGATAGGGTTTGCTATCTCCCAAATAAACCAACCTAAAATCCCCTTGGACATAATCAAGAAAATAACTTCTATGGGGCGTAGCATGAAATGAAGCCCCTGAATCTAAAATGCAAGAATCATCAACATTATCAAGCGAAAGAATCAAAGCAGCCTCATCAGATTTATTACTTACCACATTTGTCTCTTTATTGTATTCTTTTTTTTCTCCTTTATTTTTTTGAGACCAACAATCTTTCTTTAAATGACCCGGCTTACCACAGTACCAACAATCCCTTTTGTCTCTAGATTGAGACCTTTTGTCCTTTAATTTTCCTCATGACTTCCCATGACTTCCAGAATTATTTTCTCTCTCCTTTGTTCTACCCCTACTTTCCTCATTCAAAACACTGCCTAATGTGGATGTTCCACCTGAGCTTTTCCTATGAATTTCTTTGCTCAAAATAACACCAACAACATCAAATTTCAATGTATTTGAACTAGAAACAGAATTACTAACAACTATTACCAAGCTATTCTAGCTTTCTGGCAAAGAACGCAGAATCAAAAGAGCCTTAACTTCTTCATCAAAGTTTACATTTACAGAAGTTAATTGACTAGTAACTGTATTAAACTCATTTAAATGATTATCACCTGACCCACCTTCTACCATTTTCATATTAAATAGATGCTTCATGAGAAATACCTTATTTGAAGCGGAAGGCTTTTCATATAACTTTGTCAGGGTTTCCATCAACTCTTGAGTTGTCTTTGTAGTTGTAATATTGAATGCCACTAATTGTGCCAGGCATAAATGAATGGCTCCTAGTGCCTTTCTATCTAGAATATTTCATTCCTCATCACTCATTCCTACCGGTTTCTTAGTTGTTCCTTCCAACAGCCTCCACAAATCCTTCTGATAGAGATAATCCTCCATCTGCATCTTCCATAACTGATAGTTCTACCCATTGAATTTTCCTACCTTCAATTTACCCCCGTCCGCCATTGCTCCCACTTAACCATGAGACTCCCACTCAACCGTGAGACTTTCATGCAGATGATAATTAAACACAACCCTCTCTAATACCACTTTTTAGGGTTAGAAGGCAGATATCTAATAGTTAAATGCATATTTGATTAATAAAATAGAGAAATAAAACACAGAAAATTATAGCAGAAACAAGACAACACAGAGAATTTAACGTGGTTCACCCAATCTGAGCTACATCCACAAAACCACAGCTATCCAATGATTTTATTATCCAATGCAAAATTTATTACAATCTCATGAATAATCTCCTTTTTCTACATACTATAACCCCCATCCCAACCCCTTATAACAAGCTTTTTAGAAGCTTCCAGAATTAGGGTTTTACAAAGTTGTTTTTTTTTCTTTTTCGGTGATTTTTCCTTTTTTGGTGACAACACAAAAATGTGAAAAAAAATTCTTGGGAGCTATCACCCCTAAACCCCCGCTTTTCAAGGGTTGCCACCCCCAAAAGGCCCACTCGGGGCCTAGCCCAACCCCGAACCCCAATGAGGATACATGTTGGGGTGTACAGTATAGCATGATCAGTTGCAACATACCAACATGCTCAAACCCCCCTCATTCGAGTGAACCCTCCCTTTATGTGATTTTTGGCCTTATTCACAAAAAAATTCAAAAATTTTGCACTTCAAAGCTCAGGTTGAAGATGAAAATGGTGGAGACTTCACAGACCCAACTGGAATTAGGTAGTCCTCAGAATGAGCTATCCAATGAATATAACATTAATATGTCTTGGTTTTATTATGTATTTTTTTTAGTTTTATTAAACATAAGTTTTTTACCGAAAATCAAGTTCTTTGATCTGCACATGTGGAAAAATAGCAAATTATCAAAAGAAAAATGAAAAATATGAGTGTACCAGATATTGAATTCCTTGATCCAACAAAAAAACAATTGAATTTCGATACATACAAAAAAAGTTACGTGTTATACATTCGCGCTATGTCTAAATTGTAATTGGTTTGACTTTGAAACTTGATTAAAGAAAAACTACTCAATAAAAAACTATCTAACCAAGTTGAAGCACTAGATATTGGAGTTACAAATCTAAATTTGAAAGAATAAGAATTTTATCCTCATGGAAAAAAAGTTATGCATTATACGATGAGCGTCACTTTTTAAAAATGCTATTTTCTGAAAAAAACTAGTTTTCAAGAGAGATGGAAAAAGAAGTGTAATCTGATTCCAAAATATTTCAAAAATATATATTTAGAATCTATAGACAAAATTTCATGAAACTCTAGTTTGCATCATCTTCAAATTTCTCACGGTTTTACTGCTATAGGTGCTCAAAAGTGAAGATTTAGTTAAAAAAAATCATTTCAGTGTCCAATTTGGCCAAAAATTGTAAACCAGTATTGTGGGATCACCCCAATGTCTTTTTACTTTGTTTTATAAGTAAATGAAAGGTCTTTTTTGGTGACAAGTTTTTCCTTACAAACCCCATTTACAAATTCAATAACTTGTGTGTTCATTTACTATTTTGGTTATTTCTCAGGGTTTATATTTGTCATTTATTTCATAAAAGGCTCCTTTATATTCTATGTCTCATGTTCTTTTTGCAAATTGATAAAGGCATGTTGAATCATCTGTTAGACTCATTTATATTCATAATAAGTGTACACATCAGCTTTCATTTTCACTATATATGAATATACATGTACATATCAATGTGTTTGTGTGTGTGTGTATATATGTATGTATGTATGTATGTATGTATGTTTATTATTTTCATTTATTTCTCAAGGTTTATATTTGTCATTTATATTATTTGTCTCTTGTTCATTCAACAAATCGATATAAGCATGTTTAATCATTCATTAGACTCCTTTATATTCAATATAACTATACACATCAATTGACATTTTCATTATATATGTGTGTGTGTGTATATATATATTTGTGCATATATACATGTATGTATATATATATATATGTATGTATATATTTATATTATTATATGGGTATATATGTGTATTATGTATTTAAAAACATATACACAGATATATATATATATATATATGCATATACATACATACAGATACATACATATAAATTCATATATACATATCGTTTGGTTGTCCAATACAACAGACTAGCATTTTTTTACAATAAAATGAGTTACTATTTTTCTACTTTCCATAGCACATACAACAGGCCACCATACATATATTTGTCATTTATTTCGTAAAAGGCTCCTTTATATTTTGTGTCTCTTGTTCATTCAAAAAATCAATATATATGTGTGTATCCTTTGCCTATCCTTTCAAAATTCAAACAATGGTACTGGTTAATCATTGTAACACCCCGTCGTGTGAACCCCAAGGGACAATTAAACAATAATTACAACACGATTTTTTTTTTAAAGTTAACATAACATACATGTAATACACATTAAGTCATGACATGAATTTCATTTAAGTAGATTCATTAGCACATACATCCCTTGGGGTACATGAGGATTCATTACGAGACTTAGATCCACACAATGACAATAAAGAATAAAATCCAAAAATATAATCCATAACAAAGTAAACATTAACGAATATAACACATACATGAAAATTCATTGATAAGAAACCATCTGTGTATGTAAATACAACATATACATGATTAACTCAACACAATGAATAACAACTGCCATGGCCAATATCCACACAAGGTTTAATGTTACATTACAGTACAATGTTCAAGAGGTACAATGATACAAAAGTGTTTCCAAACATAAATGGAAACCATACACAAGATAACATGATACAACTGAAAAAATGAATACATAGTATCATAACTGGCTCCAAGACAGATACAACTCTGGAGTCACCACAACAACACCAATCTGCACCTCTCAATCCTCAGCTAGGGACCCAATGGGGTGCTTAGCACGTTCCACCCGACCACGTGGGTCTGAAAACCCACCCCCCGTGCTAAGGAGCTGACAAGAAAGAGTCCTCAACCAAGAACATCCAAACACGGAACCACAAGACTCAACATCATACAAAAGTATCATAAAACTCAAGGATTACAATGACATAATCAACAAAATCCAAGAGTCAACATAATATCTTAAAGTCATAAATCTCATCACATAAATCAAAGCAATGACCAACAAACAAGTAACCAAATGATGATCATGAAACACTTCCAAATCAACTTGAATTAATAAACATAATACAATTCCAAATTGCAATTAAACAATACAATAACATCATATCACAGTACCATAAGAGTACAAGGTCATAAGTCAAATATCAATGAGATCATACAAGACCACAAAGTACACCAAAGATGTATCAAGGCAATACTCCATAAATCAATATAAGTCCATTTAACCACAATCTAAACCAACTCACATAACATACTTCCAGAGGAGCACAATAAAGTAAAAACACCTGGGCAACTAGGGGAGAGTGTCATCGCATATTCCTACATGGGCTATCATGTGCTCTTCCTCCCAACTGGAGGCGTCGGTCCCATCTATGGCTATCTTGTGCCCTTCCTCCCAACTGGAGGCGTCGGTCCATAGGGTGACTCATGCGGAGCCGTAAACCTCTCGTGAAGAAGAGGTTACGACCTTGCTGACCATGGCCTTCTCAGCCTTCCATTAGTCTGCAGAAGCACTAATGAAGATGAGGCATCCATTTTTAAATCTTATAATGATATTACTACCCAACCCTCCTAAGTTAATTATTAGGTTTTCACTTGATTACTAACTCACTTGTGGGTTATCCTGTGCCCTTCCCCTTAAACGGGGCACCGGCCCCCACGAGGAGCCACTCTCCCTAGAGACCCAACAACATCAAACCAAAAAAAAAAAACCAAGGGTTGTACAACATAACAAGAACATTAGATCACAACAAAGAAGCATGCGAGGCATTACCCATCTCACTATAAACACATAATCAAAGTCTCAACAATTCCCGTACAACCCTTTCAAAATCATGAAACCAAAACACTTGCTACATCAAGGGAACATAAAGAGAGAACATCAACTGACAATTCATCTCAAGCCTTTGGAAGCCAAAGAACGACAATCCACAAACGAGGGTGAAATGAAGCAACAAGATTTTTTCCCCAATAATTCCAACACAAGGATAAAATTTCCCTCAAATATGAGATTAACTCAAAAAAGCCACAAAAAGGAAGATTCATCAAGACCCATCAACAAATCAATCAACCCTAAAACACAAATACAATCCACATATCAACAATGGTGTCACCTAAAAAGGGAATCATAGAAGAAAATCAACCTTTAATTCAACAAAAATCACTCAACATCCAAAAGCCACCAACTAGGCGTTCCACGGGAGACCTCAATTTTCTCCTCACAAGAACCCCTTACAGGGGCACACAAATCACCTTCATAAAATCGGCAACATGGCAATGACAACAATTATCTATTCACATTCCCAATTAAAAGAAACCAACCTACTCAATGACCAAAACAATTACCATCTCAAGATTCTAAATAAGTATCCATATAAGAACAACATTTATTAGAAACTCGGATCATCATAAAGTTATCCCCTAATCAACAATCCAAGAGAAACAATTAAGAATGAAAACTTAATTCAAGGAGCAATTTATTTCGTTGATTCAAGTTTATAATACTACCATAATGAAGTCAAATAGAGTTTACTACAATACTTAACCATGGCCAAAGATACACAATTCCATAAGAGTTCAGTACAAACACCCATATGACACGATACTCAATGATTACTTAATTAGAATTATACAGAATTCAACAATCTATAAATTTCTACTATATTTTATTTATTAAATAAATCCTTCTTGACTATCAATTCTCTTTTATTCCTAACTGACTTTCCTATCTACAAACTACTTCCACATGTTTCACCTTCAGCCATAAAACACCATAATTCTAAGAACTACCAAAGTGACATCTATACCATAATAATTCACATTCTAAGATTTATATGACTTTATATATATTTATATGACTTATGAACAATGCTTAGATGGAGCCTTTGGATGAAGCAATACAATTGATTTAAATGATAGCAATTTTATATTAAATTATTATATAATATCATTTGACTTATTAAATTTACAACCTCTATCATATACACAATCTCAAGCATAAGGAAAAACTTTACAAGCAACAATCTTAGTATTACTCCTAAGAGAAAGTCTATCATGCACACATAAGGTGTCTGGAAAGAATGTCGACACACTGCCTATGGCCTTATAAAGGTTATTATGCATGAATAAGAAGAGTAACTATAACCTATTCGAGAGTTTGGAGTTGGGGTAGTCATTTAAACAATATCTCACATGACTTTGTAACCGAATGATAGTCTAGAAAGTATACACATAGAACAAAGGAATCAGCAAGATTATTTAATTTTACTACACCTTTGCAAATCTAAATGTTGCAGCTATGATGGGTTGCCAATGGTTTCAGGGAGACTTATTAAATTTTGATCAATGCCTCAACTCTAAATGTTGTAACAGTGACAGGTTGCCAAGTAAATTAGAAAGTGAATTTTGGACTTTGGAAATATCACCATCTACTCGCATTATTATCTAATCCCAAATGTTATCCACAAGATTGAAGGGAAGGAGACAAGTGAGGTGCAAATATGTGACTTAAGAGTAGAGGAAATAATGTACAACTTTTTCTTTTCTGAACTAGATGCTTTTCTGTTTGGTGGCAAGTTTCCAGAGATGCGCTTAAATTTGAAGTTGGAAGTTAAACTTTACCATGATCAAAGGCGAGCTCACTATTGTGTTAGTACATTGATGATATTTATTTTCAAGTGCTACAATTGCGATAGATTGTCAACAACATCAAGCAGGTTATTTAAATCTATAAACTTCCTATTATATTCAAGTGCTACAGCTGAGATAGGTTGATAATAAAATCAGAGAGATTATTTAAGCCTCTACAACATTCTATGTTTTAGTGAGAGGTTCCAAAAGAACTGGGAAGTTTATTTGACTCAAGCACCCTACCATGACAAAGTACCACCGCTGCCACAGGTTGCGAAAGGAAACAAAGGATTAAACCAAACCATGGCAATGGATTCGATTAGAGAAAATACAAAGGGATACAAGGAAGAAGCTTAGAAACTTCCAGCCATAAGGAAATTTGGCTTTTGTACGCATATTCTTCGTTATACAGGTTGTGAGGATAAAAGCAAGCAAGCAACAAATGTCAAGCATAATCACTATGAAATACATAACATCAAATGCCTTGGACCTGAAATTGCAACTCAAGCATCAATATCAAGCATTGGGTACATCTGTTGAATTGAAATTGAATTTTATAGTATGCAGAGAATCAAAACACAAGGATACGCTTCTTGTGCAAGGGAAGTACCACAAAAGGATACAGAGAGAGCAGAAATGAATATCATACTACGTTACAGAGTACAACTTTTACTGCCATAATGAAAGGATATCTACAACTATGACCAAAATTTTTTATCAATAATCTAATGTCCGTAGACACCTCTTGATCGATTACCATTTATAAGGCAGAATAAACAATGGCATTAAATGAATAATAATGATGATTCTAACAGCCGATAATTCCTAGAGTGTGAATTAACATGCATATGGTACCAAGAGGGTCAAACACCAATGGAAGAGATGGGGTTTCCAAGAGATAAGGATTGAAGTAACAACAAAAAAAAGGAAAAAGGAAAACAGATTAAGGTATGAGAATCCTGAAAGGACACAATGAAAAGGTCGAAGAAGTCGGGGTGAAAACCATAACTGTCAACCCAAGGAAAATCTAAACTAAAGAAAGCCATCCCAATTTTCAGTTAGCAAGGAAAGGGAGTCGATCAGAACTAGAGGAGACAAAGAAAATAACCCATGGAAATCAAGGGAAGGTTATGAGTTGCATAATCACACAGAGTGGGGAAGTGATCCAAAACTTTGAGCAGGTATAAGAAAGGTTGAATGTCGCGATGCTATATCAAAAGGTTTTGAATCAAAAAGGGAAATCAGTTAACAATACCAAATAATCATTACTTAAGCCAAGTCGGCTTCCAATATAGCTTCCAAATCTCTAACTGGTATAAACGTAATGGCTCGCATGCAATGAGAAACCCAAAATAGAATTCAAGCTAAAAATTCATATTAAGCAACCGTACCAAAGACAATGAAATCATACCCCTGCAACATCCGACTACTCTAGTGAAAAAATAAGTGCATAGGAAGATTCGACAATCCTCTAACCTGATAAATAGCCATTTCCTCATTCCTCCACCGTCTAGAGTGACGAGTAGCAAGCTATGACTTCTACAAGTATAGCTTCAATTGGTATGAAGCTCCCAGCTAATCTTCATGCCTCTTGGGATTGGTAACACCAGAGACGTAAGAGCTCTTCCCCGCTGCCCTCCTTCTACCTATGCCGTAATAGGAGCTATGGAACAACCTCCCCCTCTCCTCCTTCCTGGGGAAGAATATATTAGTTTCTCAATTATTCTTGCAGAGTCCCCACTTCTTTCTTCGAATTCCCCCCCCCTCGAAAAGGTCGCTTTCTTTCCCTTTCTTTCCAGCTTTTCTTGCTTTAAAACACTTCAGCTTCCTATCCCCTTATCCATTTAAATTTCTTATTAAAATAATTATCTTTTCATCATTATTAAATTATAAATCACATTATTTTCCTATATATAATATTTATACCCCACAAGATAATCTTTTATAAGGTAAAAATTAATTTAATTATTTAAAATTAAACGTGTAAATATTATTTCACAATATGGACTTGTTATTTACAATTTTACTTCTAATTTTATTTAAATTACTTCATCAATATGTTTAATACAATAATTTATGTAATTCATCCCTAAATGACAACATTTCCACTAATTAATTCAATTAACTCGCTTAACAGAGCCATTAAAATCTCACTTTAATCACATGAACCGACCAAATAACCAACAAGACCACAAAACACACTTATGCAAATATCCAGGAGGGCCACAACGGACAGGGCACTACAATCATTTTCTTCTACATCTTATTGAATTTGTAAATGAATGTGTAAAATGTTTGTTAGTTTTATATATATATATATATATATATAACAATATATAACACAGCTTATTGAATCTGTAAATGAATGTGTATAATGTTATATATATAACACAGCTTATTGAATTTGTAAATGAATGTGTACAATGTTATATATGGGTAATTGCACCAAGATGGTTCCCAAAAAGGGGGCTTAAGTGGCCACATTTTTTTCTAAAATCAAGAAATACTGACCTTGGACGTGAAATTGAGGATACTTACACTCAAAATTTTGAGATGGAACAAAAAGAAGGATTCAAGTGCATTGAGTCTACTTTCTAAACTACTAATTTATTTTTAAAATGGTTGAGATTAAGGGGTTCAAACGAGGGATGTACAAAAATTGGTGTTGTTTTTTTTAGAAAAACATAACATAGCAACTCTTGTACGACCCTCATACGTTGAACCTTTTTTTAGTATTTTTAAAATCTCTATAGTCGGAAGTTAGCTAATAGTATGTAGTTGATGCATGATTTTTCTGATTATTTTTTAATGAATATTTTATTTTTTACTAATTTTCAAATTCAACACTTCCTGAAAAACAAAATTTTGGCCATGCTACCCTTGCAAATTTCAGAAACTAATTGAAATTTAAAAAAAAAATTGTCGAATGGATTATAGTTTCTAAAAATGTAATTTATTTAAAATTTTGATGAACAGTAATTTATAATGAAAAAAACACCAAACACTGCTTTTTGCCAAAAATGAGACATACAAACAAAAGAAATTATGGATGAATGGCTTAACATTGCCAAAAAGTGAAAAAAATTACATCTTTGGATAGCTAAGAGAGAACCTAACATTACCTAGATGTTCGATTTGTTTGATATTCAACCACATGCAATCTTCACGGTGAGCACAAACCTGATTATGTGAAATATTGTAGAAATTGCAAAAACACGTCTCTGGTCATTTGGAATGCCCTCCAAGCCTTTGGGTTGGTATTCCATGGAAAATACCAAACCCAGGGCTTGGGGATTCCCAAAGCAAGATATAACATGAGTACGTTATAATGCACTTGAGTTATATGTTAGTTTTGACATGGTTTTTTTCGTTTGTGGGGAGCATGTCTAGGAAGACATAATGTGAGTGTAGTATAATTTGCTCATGTTATGTCTTGCTTTATGTTAAATTCATATTGAATGTATCTTTATATATTTGTATGCACATGTATGCTTGCATGTCATGTATGTATGTATGTATGTATGTATGCATGTATTTATCAATGCATGTATATTTTATGTATGCCTACTTGTATGTAAGATTGTATATACGTGCATGTACATGTATGCTTGTATGTATGTTGGATTGTATGTACATATGTATTATGCTTGTATTTATGTATTTATGTATATCTTTAGAGGGAGGGAGAATTTTAAGAGAGAGATATCTAGAGTTGTCTAGGTAGGGTGGGAGAGGGAGAGGGAGAGGGGGGGTGGAAGTGAGAGTTTAAGAGAGATGGAGTGAGAGAGAAGGGGTTGGAGTGAGAGGGAATTTCCTAGGTAGGGTGGGATGGATAGGAGTGGGAGAGAGAGAGGTGGGAGAGAGAAAGTGAGAGAGGAGAGAGAGAGGGGGGGAGAGAGAGATGAAGAGAAAGAGAGAGTTATGTAGGTAGGGTGCCAAAGGGAGAGACTTGAGAGTGTGAGGGGAGGTGAGAGGGATAAAGGGGTAAAGTGAGATTTTAAGAGAGAGGGAGTGGGAGAGAAGGGATTGGAGTGAGAGGGACTTAGCTAGGTAGGGTGGGAGGGATAAAGGGAGTGAGAGAGAGAGGGGGTGGGAGAGAGAGAATTAAGAGAGAGGGAGAGATAGAGATAGAGAGAAAGAGAGAGTTATGTAGGTAGGGTGCCAAAGGGAGAGACTTGAGAGTGTGAGGGAGGTGAGAGGGAGAGACTTGAGAGATAGGTAGTGAGGGGGAGTGCAAGAGTGATGGAGTGGAAGAGAGAGGGAGTGTGAGTGAGAGACTTGAGAGAGGGAGAGGTTGTGGGAGGGAGTGACCTAATAGAGGGAGAGAAAGAGGGGGGTGGATTCAGAGGGACTTATCTAGGTAAGGTGGGAGGGATAGATAGAGAGAGGGGATAGAGAGAGAGGGAGAGTTTTACCTAGGTAGGTTTCCAGAGGGAGAGACCTGAGAGAGAGAAGTGGGAGGGAGAGACATGAGAGAGAGGGAGGGAGAGGGAGTTGGAGAGAGTGGGAGGGAGATAGAGAGAGATAGATAGAGGGAGCGATGGAGGGTGGTGGGGATTTATTGAATCAGAGGTACATAGAAAGAGGGTGAGGGTAGATAGAGACAATTAGAGAGGGTAGGAGAGAGGGGGGGAGGGAGAGGTGAGATATCTAGATAGAGAGAAAGTGATAGGGGTTGAGGGTATAGGGTTGAGGGAGGGTGGAGGGTGGACCTATAGGGTTGATGGTTTCTAGGGTATTAGGGTTGATGTTAGAGAGTATTGGGTTAAGGGAATAGGGTAGAAGGTTTAAGGGTTTAGGGTTAAGGGTTTAGGGTTGAGGGTAAATGGTTTAGGGTATAGGTTTGAGGGCATATGGTTGAAGGATTAGGTTGAGGGTCTAATGTAAAGCATAGAGAGTATAGGGGTTGAGGGTTTATGGTTTAGGGTTTAATAATTGAGGGTTGAGGGTTGAGAATTGAGGGTTGATGGTTTAATGTATAGGGTAGAGGGTAGAAGGTATAGGGTTTATGGGTTTAGGGTTTAAGGGTCAAGGGTTGAGGGTTGAGGGTTGAGGGTTGAGGATTGAGGGTATAGGGTATAAGGTCGAGGGATTAGGGTTGAGGGTCCAATGTATAGGGTGGAGGCTATAGGAGTTCAAGGATTAGGGTTTAAGGGTTGAGGGTAGAGGGTAGAGGGGAGAGAGATAGAATTAGGGTATGGGGTAGAGGATAGAGGGTAGGGTGCCAAAGGGAGAGACTTGATAGTGTGAGGGGGGTGAGAGGGAGAGACTTGAGAGATATGTAGTGAGAGGGAGTGCGAGAAGGATAGAGTGGGAGAGAGAGGGAGTTTGAGTGAGAGACCTGAGAGAGGGAGAGGCTGTTGGAGGGAGTGACCTAATTCAGGGAAAGAAAGAGAGGGTGGAGTAAGAAGGACTTATCTAGGTAGGGTGGGAGGGATAGATAGAGAGAGGGCAGAGAGAGAGAGAGAGAGTTAGTTTCCTAAGTAGGTTTCCAGAAGGAGAGACCCAAGAGAGAGATGGGGTGTTTGGGAGGGACAAGAGAGAGAGGGAGAGAGAGGGAGTGGGAGGGAGATAGAGAGAGATAGATAGAGGGAGTGATAGAAGGTGGTAGGGATTGATTGAGCGAGAGGTATGTAGAAAGATGGATAGGGTAGATAGAGACAATTAGAGAGGGTAGGAGAGAGGGAGGGAGAGATGAGATGTATAGATAGAGAGAAAGTGATAGGGGTTGAGGGTATAGGTTTGAAGGATTAGGGTGGAGGACCTATAGGGTTGATGGTTTCTAGTGTATTAGGGTTTAAGGGTTGAGGATTGAGGGATTAGGGTCGATGGTAGAGATTATTGGGTTGAGGGAATAGGGTAGAAGGTTTAAGGGTTTAGGTTTAAGGGGATGAGGGTTGAGGGTAGAGGGTTTAGGGTATAGGTTTGATGGTATATGGTTGAAGGATTAGGTTGAGGGTCCAATGTAAAGGGTAGAGGGTATAG
>VDFB02271358.1:929490870-929557982 GCA_007258455.2 Sequoia sempervirens | reverse complement strand
AGAGAGAGAGGGAGGGAGGGAGGGAGTGGGAGAGAGATAGAGGGTATAAGGGTTAAGGGTAGAGGGTAGAGGGGAGAGAGATAGAATTAGTGTATAAGGGTAGAGGGAAAAGAGATATAATTAGGGTATATAGGGTATAGACAAAGAGAAAGAAAAGAAATCTAATAAAAAACCAACTTTCTCATAACGTGAGTGCGTTTTGAAGTAGAGATATGGATGTTTTATGAAGAAATAACACGCTCACATTATAATGTGAGCGCATTATAATGCAAGCATTTTTGTGTTGCACTAAAAATGGTAAAAAAACTCAATATACTTGTGATCTTAAGGACCACATTTTGCATATTCTCCTGGATTTGCGCATGCTCCGACAAAAAGTAGCTTTTTGATGTTGTGAAGTGTGCATGCATGTTTTTCACATTCCTCCACCTTTTTCATGATCTTTCTACCACCTTTGCATGAAATAGTAGATTTTTCACATTGAAAGACATATAATATCAATTCAAGTTTGAATTCCATTGAAAACTAATATACAATTGAAGTTTGGAGGGGAACAAGCTTTTGAAAAAGTCAAATTGTTGAGGAGTTTGAAGAAAGAAGAAGCTAAGGCTACATAATTGGGTTGAACTCCTCAATTTGAAACTTTGGTTTTTTAGGTATGTGAAGTCTTTACACATTTTCTTTCATTCTATTATGGCTTGCTTTCATTTTTTTTATTTTGCATATTCCATGTTGATCATTGTTTGTTTGTGATTATAATCTTAGGTTGTCAATGCACATTTTAAATTACACAATTCTATACACTTGCCAATTAAATTTTTAAACCACACATCTTTGAGGCATTTTGTTATTTAACAATTGACTTACCTTGTGTATGCTTCCACATTTTGTATACACATATATATGACATACGTTTTAAGTAAAATAAAACATCATTTCTCAATCCTTTATTATGGAAGTGCATACCAATAACTGAAGCTTTCATTGAGGTATTTTGTCAAACAATTATACCAAGCAGCTCATTGCCTTGTCTATGCTATCAAATTTTCTGTACATCTCTCTAAAAAAATGGAATATACTCCTTCCACATTGATAGATCTTAGAAATTATTTTTGTTTTCATCTCTATTTCTAAATTTACCTCATCACTAAACCTTCTTCATCACTTTTATTTGTGATTTATTTCAAATGTTCCCTTGATTAGTATACCTACAAGGGATTCTAACCCTTGTCTCCACTGTTAGAAGACTCTTTATTGAAGGCTATGTTAGCAACATGGGGAAAGGTGCAGCCTATCTTGCAATCATGGCTCAAAATGGAAGCATGGAAAAAGAATTTGAATTGTGATGCAACCAGGGGAGGTATTGCAACACAATTGAACACAAAAAATCAACCAACAACAATTCACAAGCCACAATTCTCAAAACTCTTCACTTTTCACCAAATCAACACTCTTCCTTGTACCATTGCAAACTCATTCAATTGGATATTTCTTCTCGATAAGATTCTTTGAGACCAAGACTGGAACCATTTCAAGGAACCTCCAGGGTACACAATCTCATGCCAATAAACCACTATTGGTTAATTTGTAACAACTTTCTCAAATCGAGCTTTTTGTGCCAACTAGGCCTCAATTTAGGACACTTTAGCAAAGAAACTTATCTTGAAACTTGACCAAAATCTCCAAACACATGTGGGAAACAATTGATATGTATTCAAACCAAATAATTCATAATTAGTTCTCAGAAATTCATCCACCAAGATGCCTAAACCAAAAACCCTCTTTTTAAGCCAAATAACCTTGGGCTTATTGGAAAACACACTTCCCAACCTTATCAAAACATGCCACCACATGAAACAGGTCTAAAATGGCCTACACAAACTCAATTCAACAAGAAACAATGCTGACCTAACACAACACTCACTTTAGCATGTCAAAACCTCTCAAATTCACATGGAAAACACCAAATTTCACTCTAGGGCTTCATGCCCAACTTAACTCTTGACCTCCCATGTACACACTCAGCATTCCCACATCTTTTTAGTGATATTGTAGACCCATTCCTTGAGTTAGAGTTTCCAAAATGAAAGGAATGGGTCAATACACCATTTTAAATGACTTTCAAACCTTAAAACTATGTGTTCAGGATGGTCTCAGAAATGGTTGACATGGTAGGGGCAGCGTATGCCTCATAGAAATGGGGTGTCACTACATCACCATGACACCCCATTTCTATGAGGAATACATTGCCCCTACCTTCTCAACCCTACCTCATTGGAAATATAGTGAGTGAGCTAGCTTTCCAATGACCCACTAGCTTGCCAATGTGGTAGGGTTGAGAATGTAGGGGCAACGTATGCCTCATAGAAATGGGGTTCCACGGTGATGTACAACACCATGGCATGTGGCACCCCATTTCATAGGATTGAGAAGGTAGAGGAAGCATATGCCTCATAGAAATGGGGTGCCATGGTGATGTCAGTGATGTACATCACTGTGGCACCCCATTTCTATGAGCCATACGCTGCCCCTACCTTCTCAACCCTACCGCATTGGCAAGCTAGTGAGTGAGCTAGCTTGCCAATAGGGTAGGGTTGAGAAGGAAGGGGAAGCATTATATCAACTCACGTGGTGAAGACCCCAACCAAGTAAAAATGATCAGACTAAAACAACAAACCAGCCCCTTAAACACTATACACTCAACTTATCCCAAACACACACCTAAAGGCTTGTAGCCCTCCAACACTACTTTTTCTCAATATCTTTTATAGAAGGCCATACAAATACCTAAAAAACATCATCTGAGACACACTTCAACTCTTAAAATACCAAAAGGTTTCAATAGGTTTCTTTGCAACAATATTGAAAACCAATACGCTACCCTGCCTTGTAGGCCACCAAATAGCCCTCTTTTACAAAGGAGGTACCTCCAAAACACTTTTTTTTCACCAAATATCAACTAATAGTCACTAATTGTGTAACAAAACAAAAAATTCAACCATTATTTCTCAGAGCCTTGACCTCTAAAATTTTATACCACTAAACCCTCAACTTTCATGCAAATAACCTAGGGTTTATTGAAAGTCTTGACAACTAGGCTTACCAGACCTCACCAATACCAAAACACTTCAAAAATTCCTTGCAAAAACTCAAATGACCATTACATGGAAGGTTCCTTGAACATTTCATCAAAACCCTTCTTTAACACCCCATTTACACAAAGAAAACAATGTAATTTTTCCTATCTTGCAATCATGGCATGCCCTTGCACCACCTTTCTCTATGCTAGAAAGAGTCTTGTACAAGATGATTGCAAGTATTTTTTATTAATTCTTGAATGAAATATATTTCATTTATTTGAATGGAAATATACTTTAGGAACTAATATTCGTCTCATTACCATGCAACAGGTAAAATTATCTGGAATGCTCAAGAAAAGAAGAAGGAATAAACTAACAGACGAAGAGTATGAAACCTTCAAAGCAAAGGAGAGAGAACGGGTGGCCAAATATCATGAAAAGAAGAAATTGGGTACTATTGAAAAAAACAAGCCAACTGAAGAGGAACCTAAACTGTGAAAAAGAGAATAGGATTTGATAGCACAAAGGGCACAAATGTGAAAGCATCGTGCTAAGACAGATTTAGATATCGTAGTTGGAGACACACCCTCTATGGAAAGTGAATATGAAGGGACACCATTAAGCACAAGTGAATATGGAGAGACACCAGCTACCGCAAGTGAATATGGAGGGACACTATCTATCACAAGTGAATATGGTTGGACACCATCCAACGCATCTCAAGTTGAGAGTACATCATCACTTGGATTTGAAAAAGAAGGTATGCCATCATCCCCATGAGAACCTCTAGGTATGTCTTCTACTCCACCCTCAATCGAAGGTACGCAATCTAGCCCACCTCAATTAAATATTGATGAGATTCCTAATGTTGAGATGCATGTACCTAGAAGAACAACACCTAGAATTTTGCGTAGAAAGCCAAAGTATTTGATTAATATTGATGAGGATATTTTGTAGAACATGGAAGGTAAGATTCTAGCACGCATTTGTAGAAGATACACTAATAAGATTTGGAAATTCTACTTTGAAAGGTTAAATTAGACCGCAAGATGTCAACTGTTTGTTGAAATGATGTGGGGTATAAAGTATAGAGACATCATGAAGACTCTTGGGTTGAGAACATCAAATGCACCAAGTGAAAACACTATTGTGAAGAATCTAATGGATGCATATGAGAGTGTGGGTAAGACCTCACACTTAAAGGATAGTAATGTTACACGATGTGTCATTACATCGACTTTGATAAGCAGTCAAACAAAGATAGCTCATCTCATTAGAAAGACGAGTGAACAAATGAGAATTAGTAGAAAAACTTTATCAAAAGCCATTCAAAGGCAACAAAGAATTGAGGGCACCAATTCAAATGAATTATGGGCATTCTCGGGGAGATTTCTAGAAAAAAGATTAAAAATTTGTTGAAGCATTGAGAACACTAATTGAAGAGTATTGGAAGAATAACACAAGGCCATCTCTGAATCAAAGGGATGTGGTAAGAAGGAGAATCGGTAGTTGGAACCGTGAACCACATCCAAAGCATTTTTTGGATATGACTCAAACCCAATTTTTTCATAAATTTCAAATGGATTATCCTCAAATTAGTATTTGTCAATGATTTATTGAAATGATTAAACCTTTTTATGTCAAGATAAATCACACATGTACTACTTTTTGTTGTAGACTACATATTGAATTCTCTAACCATTATGATGTTTATCGTTCTATATGTTGTGATTTGCATATTAACATTTTTTGTAGGATTGTTGCATAGAAGCCCCACCAAAATCTTCAAGAGAGTTCTTATAAAAAAAACTATGTGAAATAGAGGATGGCCATATATTCTACAGACAGCATGCTTGGATGGTCTAGGTGAGCGTTGCAATGGCTTATAATGTATGCCAGCATGTCAACATATGGAAAACACAGATGAGCTGGGACAAAAACTAGTAGAGTTCGGGAAGTATAAAATGGTGGCATACGCTACAAAAGATGGGTCTCAAGAAAAAATGTGTGATTTGGTTATTCAGAAGATTCTAGTGTATTAGTTTATGTCCATGTTTTGTGAAAATATAGTGTATGAGTATGCAAGGCATACCCATAGAGCTTGATGGCTGGACACGCAATTTAAGCTATGCAAGGACACCTTTCCAGTTGGCAGCATAGTATCAGTGGTTGACTTTACAAAGAACTACACTCTACAACCACAATGCGAGGTGCAGTCATAGTATTACAACTCCAAATAGGTTTCACTATTTGTGCAAATAGCATTCATTCATACAGCTAATAGTATAGAGGACCAAAGAAAGGTATTGATGGAGTATCACTTTTATATTAGTGATGATCGCACACATTCTCCAGAGTTTGTGCAAGTTTGCTGCCAGATGTTATACAGTGATTTGGCTTAGAGGGGCATAGCATACGATATACATATAATATGGTTGGATAATTGTGCAGAGTAGTTCAAGAACTCACGCATGTTCTACTGGTTGAGTAGGATGCGTGTCATTATAGGTGTACAACATATGTGGAACTTTTGTGAGGTCAGGCATGGAAAGGGGGAGCATGATGGTGCAGGAGCATGCATGAAAAGAGCATTAGCATGAGAAGAGTTAAAGTATAAAGATAGTGCAAAGTTGACAGATGCAAGATCAATCATCAAGTGGTGTAATGCTTTGATGGGTCCAGGTAATGAAGGTACATCTTCAGTTCGTAGGTATTTTTGGTTGATGGATGAAACTAACATTTCACCATATGAGGATTATTGTACACTAACAGGATCGAGTGAGCTACACTCTTTCCTTAGATCAAATTTAGCTTCATAGAGTATCGATACATGAAAGATGGCATGCTTTTGTTCTTCATGTACAATGCAAGCCTAGAATGATTGTGAGTCAGGAGAGTGGGTTGACAAATGGTTGACAAGTTATCATGGCCCAATTCACACATATCACCCTCTGACGGCATTGGAACTAACACAGATGGAATCATCGGTCGACTTTGATCACGTATCAGATCTAGTTCAACCAGATAATATATCTACTTGCTTAGTTTTTGAAATTCCATATTGGTATATTACTCTATAGTGTATTCATAATGTTGACTAATTTCAAGAGATTTGTTGCACATATCAATGCAAGGAGAGTTTATGCAGTTATTGCAGATGAATACAACGAAGAGGGAATTGAATATTACTTGTGTTGTGTTGAGGCCAAAAAGAAATTAGAGGCCCCAGTTATAGATGGAGAAAACATTGAATACCCTACAGGCTCGGTTGTTGTTACTAGAACGTGCCTTAGAAGGTACCCACATAAGAGTATTAAACATTGGTTGTTTCAGGACTTTGACACGCATCATAAGATTCTTCATTACTTGAACCTTGTTGTGGTATCTAATGTTTGTTTGACCAAATATGGGGATAGACCTTTGAAAAAGGTCTTGTGGAAGGTTCGTGAGTCTAACCACGAGGCAATAATTGACACAATAAAGAGTAGAGAAAACCCAAATGGTTCGTTGGATTAATTTGTAAGTATGCACATCGGTTCTTATTAATTTATACTTGTATGCACATTAATTTGTTTGATGGAAATGCTATCATCTTCTTTTACTTTTCCTATTTGTAAGTAACCTACTACAAATTGATTGGTGTCCCCTTGCAGAAAATGCAGATTTATGAGCCATCCAAGAGAATGTCAGCCAGAAAAGCAATGCAACATCCTTATTTTGATGATCTTGACAAATCTCAATCATGATTTTAAGCCATTACAAAAGTGTGTGCAAAGCTTGGTGAGGGAATCTCAAGTTATTCATTTGAAGTTAACCTTATCATGAGCAACTATGATGTAGAAATTATAAGAGCATCTCAAATTTCAACTTACTCTATTCATGAGAGATGTTGTGTGCAATAGGTATCTTGGAACTCCCACTAAAGATGTATGACTAGGAGTGATTAAGTTGAGAGACTAGCATGCCTATCTGTAAGTTCCTTCCATCTATTTTCATTTCATTTCCATTTTGGATGCTCTTTCTTTTTCTCTTTTACTTTGCGTATTTGTAAGTAAAATACTAAAAATTGATTGGTCTCTTGTTGTAGAAAATGATGATTTATGATCCATCAAAGATAATCTTAGCCAAAAAAGCAATGCAACATCCTTATTTTGATGATCTTGACAAATCTCAATTTTGATTTGAATCCATTATAAAGAGCGTGTGAAGCTTAGAGAGGGAATATAAAGTTACTCAATATAAGTTAACCTCATAATGAGAACATATGATTTATTGCAATCAAGTGTTTTTCAATTTGAATATGGAAGTGGTGAAGGAGAACCTTGCTCACAAAATGACTACAAAAAGAAAAATTTCAAAAAATTGAATTTTCAAATGTAAAATGTATCTAAAAGGTCATGTGAATACCTATTTAAATGTATTTGAATGTTTATTAGGTCACTAGGAGGTGAGGAAATTGAATTTGCAAAAAAAAATATGCTAAAAGTGCAAAAGTTGTAAAAATTGTCAAAAATGCAAGAAAAGGCAAAAAAATCAGAAGTTGAAGAGTTTTTTTGTGGGAAATTAGAGGGATAGTTCGATGAAGGAAGTTTAAAAGGAATTTATTAGTTGGGAAACATCTATATAAATCATGCAAGGTTGACCAAAATAAAAATATTTTGTATTCTTGAAGATTTGCAATCAATAAAGTCCTTGTTTTAGTGATTTTTTGAGTTTTTCCAGTTGTTCATTAACTTGTACGGCCCGTACAGTAGTTTAAGGCCTTGAATATTATTTTTTAAGGTAGAATAGTGCAATATATTTCATTTGAATCTATTTAGGATGGTATCCATTGAGTTTATCATTAGTTTGAACTATTTTTTCTCAACTCGATCTATAAACCCTCAAGATTGGGGTTTTGAGAGTCTAGATAACCAATAATGACTACTCCACCAAATTTGATAGTTTAGATCAGTGGAGTAGGTTAGTATTAGGATTTTTTAGGTGTGTGTGTGTTTATTTGTGTATTGGAATTCAAAAAACAAAGGTGGAGTTGCTGCTATAGGGTTTTATGATGAATTTCTAAGTGAAAAGTGTGGCTCCAAGTGGTGTTTTGAGGAAAACGAAGTGTTCAAGGATGGAAGGAGGTTTAGAATGCATAAGGAGGCATATATAAACATGTTTGGAGTAGTGGCTAATATTTTGAAGGTTTGTAATGCTGTTTTCTATCAAACCCTCATTCTTTTTGCATGGTTTAAGCCTAAAAACAAGGTTTCTATTGTTGGGTGTTTAATTGGACCTTTAATCCCCTAAATGTTGGTCAATCCTCAGTTTTGACACATGATAAAATATTTTTTGAAGTCATATGGTGTTTTAGAGTTTATTCATTGGTATTTCCTTTGTAAATTTGGGCTAATTTGAAGCATTTTCCAATGGGTAGGCTATTGGTTTACACATATTTTCCAAAACAGGTATACCTGATTTTTGGATATGTTAATATTTGCCAAAATGGGTTGCTAAAAAGCTATCAGTCTAGGTTTGAGGATCTCAATAAGAAGTTACACCTAATTCAAGGTTTGGAAACCTACTTGCAATTTGATGCCTTGATAGCTAAAATGGGAAAATCTATGTAAACAATTATTTGAATGATTCTTTATGATTGAAACCTATCTGAAAGGTGTTGGAAAACATGTCTCAATGCTTGGATAAGATCTAGGAAGCTAACTTGGTGTTTTGAGTGTTTTGAGAAAGGTTTACACAAAGTGTAAAATGATGTTTTGATTTCTAAAAAGTGGTAATTTGAGTAAACAAAGTTTTCAAAGTTTTAATGTGTATTGAAACTGCCAAGATAATGTATTTAAAAATGTATCTATGGTTTGGTAAAGGCACATAATTTAATCTTGAAGATTTGATGTTTTGAGTAAGGTGGATTTTTGGTGCAAAATAGTGTTTTTGACTACAAGTTAATGGTAAGTCTGATGGCTAGTCGTTTGTAAGTATGTATTTGATTTATTTCAGTCAAGAAAAGGTTTTTTATAGTGTCTTGAATTTCTAGTGAATGGTTAGAAGCAGACTCAATGGCTTGTAGTCTTATTCCCTCATTGAAACAAGTTGAAATGATCAGTAATTGGTTGAAAATTTAAGAATTGAATGGTTTAATGTTGTTGATCAGGTTATGTCTTACATATAGTCAATATGATGTTAGTAAGGTTGTTTTTGAATCTAATAATGACATAGAATACTGATGAAGTGCTTGGCTTGTTGGTTTCCTTATAGTTTCTAATGAGAAAAGTGGGATTTTGGTGAATGGATAAGTGAATTTTTCATGGAAGTTGAGCAAAAGAATGATGTTTGTTTAATTTGACCTTCTTCTATTAAGTTTGGGTCAGAAGTACCTTGATGGTTTGTGGATCCTGGTAGATTCTCTTGCATCAATAAGCAAGGGGTGTCAATCTTCACAAAACCTCAAATGAATGAGTTTCAAACAAAGTTTGAACCAACAACTCTCTATCTCTTCAATTTTATCCATTCACTCTACCTTGTCTAGTAGGTCAGCAGACCCTAGTTTTAGACCTTTTCTCACAAAATTATCAAATGACTGATCTAGATAGCCATTATTGAGTTACAACACATACTTCAAAATCAATAGTAATTGTTTTGGAACATCTTCATAAAAAATTACCGAAGTGCAAAAGGGAAACAATCTTTGATGGGGTATTACTCGTAAACCATGACACTTATGAAATTTTCGTCTAAGCCTATGAGATCACATTGGGACCCTCTAAAAAAAACTCTCTAGGTTTTTCCTATATTGGAGTTGTTTTCCTGTGGTGGATTTTCACTTGATGGGAAAAGTGTCAAATGCAAGTAGCGTAAAGTTGCAAAGTGGTGCAACTTTCGTTTTGCAACTCATGTGATCAAACAGACTATTTCAACATGTCCAAATAGGTATGTTTACGCTAGGCATGGTCCTCTTTCACACCCAAACACACAGAATCGCTCCAAGCTACATTCAACCAGATTGATCCCTTAAAAGTCCAAAGTGCAAAATGGCTGTAAACTTCAACATGTTGTTACTCGGATACCGTGACGCTTAGAAACTTCTCGTCTGATCTTACAAGATTGTGTTGAGACCCTCTACAAAAAAATCTCTTGATTTTGGCTATCTCAAAGTGGTTTTGCTGTGGCAGTGGATTTTCACTTGATGGAAAAAGTGTCAAATGCAAGCAGTGCAAAGTTGCAAAGTGGTGCAACTTTCATTCTACAACTTGTGTGACCAAACAAATTGTTCCAACATGTCTGAATCGATATTTTTACGCTAGGCATGGTCCTCTTTCGTACCCAAACACACGGAATCACTCTGAGCTATGTTCAACTGGATCGATCCCTTAAGAGTTCAAAGTGAAAAATGGTTGCAAACTTCAGCATGTTGTTACTCGAATACCGTGATGTTTAAAAAATTCTCATCTAATCCTACAAAATATTATTTAGACCCTCTACAAAAACCTCTCTATTTTGGCTATCTGAGAGTGGTTTTCCCATAGTGGCGGATTTTCACTTGATGGAAAAAGTGTCAAATGCAAGCAGTGCAAAGTTGCAAAGTGGTGCAACTTTTGTTTTACAACTCATGTGACCAAAAAAAATATTCTAATGCATTCAAATAGGTATGTTTACACTATGAATGGTCATCTTTCTCACCCAAACACGCAGAATCGCTCTGAACTACGTTCAACTGAATCAATCCCTTAAGAGTCCAAAGTGTAAAATGGCTGCAAACTTCAACATGTTTTCACTTAGATATCGTGATGGTTAGAAACTTCTTGTTTGATCCTATAGGATCATGTTGGGCCCCTCTACAAAAACCTCTCTCAGTTTTGGCTATTTCAGAGTGGTTTTCCCATGGCAGCGGATTTTCACTTGATGGAAAAAGTGTCAAATGCAAGCAGTGCAAAGTTGCAAAGTAGTGCAACTTTTTTTTTGCAACTCGTGTGACCAAATGGACTATTCCAACACATCATAATAGGTATTTTTATGCTAGGAATGGTCCTCTTTCACACCCAAACATGCAAAATCACTCTAAGCTACGTTCAACTGAATCGATCCCTTAAGAGTCCAAAGTGCAAAATGGCTACAAAATTTAGCATGTTACTCGAATAGCGTGATGCTTAGAAACTTCACATCTAATCCTACAAATTATGTTGGGACCCTCTACAAAAACCTCTCTCAATTTTGGCTATCTTGGAGAGGTTTTCCCATGGCGGTCGATTTTCACTTGATGGAAAAAGTGTCAAATGCAAGCAGTGCAAAGTTGCAAAGTGGTGCAACTTTTGTTCTGCAACTTGTGTGACCAAACAGACTATTCCAACGCATTTGAATAGGTATTTTTAGGCTAGGAATGGTCCTCTTTATCACCCAAACACACAGAATCGCTCTGACCTACGTTCAACCATATCGATCCCTTAAGAGTCCAAGTGCAAAATGGTTGCAAACTTCAACATATTGTTACTCAGATACCGTGATTCTTAGACTTCTTTTTTGATCCTACAAGATTGCGTTGGGCCCCTCTACAAAAACCTCTCTCAGTTTTGGCTATCTTGGAGTGGTTTTCCCATGGCGGTGGATTTTCACTTGATGAAAAATGTGTCAAATGCAAGTAGCGTAAAGTTGCAAAGTGGTGCAACTTTTTTTTGCAACTTGTGTGACCAAACTCATTGTTACAACTAGTGTAAAGCAGGAGGCTTAATACCCTTTTTAGAATTTTTTCCTAACAGTTTTCTTTGTTGTTCATTATTATCCTGAGGTTGATTTGTGAAAACAACCTTAACTGTATCTACTAAAGGTTCATTAATTGCTACCTTTTCAGTTAAAACAGACTATAACAACTCCTTTTGACCTAGTATTGCCAAAGAATCCCACATAGACATTGTGATATTCATCTTTTTCATATTTTCAACAATATTGAAAGGCACTGTAGGATTTATCTTATGTTGTACCCTTGTAACAACAGGCTCAGTTTGCAGGTGGGGATGCTCTTTGGCAACTACTTGTGGATTCCTCTACAAAATATGAGGCACTTGTGGTGTAGATGGTTTTATAGTTACAACTTTTCCTTTATCAGCTTCCTGCTCAAGTTCAAAGACTCTCTTCTTTGCTCTTGTGTTTGCAGCAATTGGAGAATCATTTGCATTAACTCCACAAAACTCTTCTCCTTGCCAGTTTAGAAGAGTAGCTTCACTTGAAAACTGGTCTTGCTAATAAAAGGTTCCATCATTAGGTTCGCTCTGTTGTGAATTTGAAACACTCTGCACCATTAAAGCTTGATTGATGACTCCATTTGAACACGTGGCTTGATTATGAGGATGGTTGCAAGGATATCACCATTCATAATCTACAGCCAAGTTATTTTGAACAGGGACAATATCCTTGGTTGCATTAATAGGAGCAGGATTATAAACTTGAAAGGGCCTTGGGTTAATATTTTGTCTTGGGCCCTAAAAATTTCCTTGATACTGCTAACCCTGATAAGGCTAATTTGGAGCTTGATTCTGCTATTGGTAAGGTCTATTATATGACTGTTATTTTTCTAAGTTTACCAATTTATTACTAAAGGTTTGCAGCAAATTCTTAATCTCTTGAAGCTCCTGAGATGAGCTTGTAGTGGCATTTTCTTGACTTGCAATAGTTGGAACAATACTTGATGACACTGGAAAAGGTGTAAAAGGTGGTATTTGAAGTGGCATACTAGGTTGTATCTCAGGAAATATTGGCATTGGTGGTATAGGGCCAATCTTACCTACCTGAAATAAATAATTTTTTGCCCTTATTGCTACCTCATAAGCATTTGGTAAAGACGCCCCTCCCATTGACTGTGTCATAACTTCTATTTCATTGTTTATAGCTTTCAAATAATACAAAAAGGCATGCTCAGTAGAAGGCCTCATAGTAGTTGGGATCCTATCCCAAGTTTTCTAAAATTTGAAGTTAAAATCTGACATTTTCTCCTGAGGTTCTCTTTTAATAGTTGTTAACTGTTCAACCAGTGACAGGTGGTCAGATTTGTCCTGAAACTGCTTATGGAGCGTATCTCATCCCAAGTTGCAATTGACCCAACTTGTAGACCTCTAAACCATTGTAATGTTTTTCCCTTAAAGGAGGTTGCAAGCAATCTGATAGCTACATTCTCTTGGGTTATATGGTGAACCCCACAAAGGGATGCCACATCTCTGATATGTTCAATAGGAGTTGTTTGATCTTCTCCTATGAAAAATGGAAAGCTATTCAAGGCTGCTACAGGGATATCATCATGTTGGGCCAAGTTTAATGGATTGCCTCCATTGAATGACACAAAAGGTTGATTTCTAGCCATTTGCACAAATGGAGGTTGATTGACCTGAACTGAAACAGCAAAAATAGAGGTTGTAACTATAGTTGAACTAGCTTTAGAAGTTGGTATGAAACTTGGTGAGGTTGATTGAACCCTCTTTGAAATGGACACTCTTTTAACAGACCTACTCTGCCTTCTAGGTGGAGATAACTACAAATATTCAAAGGATTTTGAACTTCTTGTCTGAATCCTTTTCATGTAAAGTTTCACAGCACTAGTTTTAAACTTTAACCACAGTGGAAGTCACTAGATATGCTAGAACCTACCTCTTAAAGGCTTGAAAATGTTGGCAGCATATCAGAACCAGCAATATCTATATTTTCCTTTAAACTGTCTTATTTGACAGTCCCACTGGGTGTGCCAAAAATTGTTAGCTCTTATGATTTGCACCCATGCTGAGATTAAACACAACCAATCATAAGCAACATGGGAACTTTTCTAAGGCTGTGGGTGACCCTATGATAGAAAAGTACCTCCAGAGAAAGTTGGTTCTTTGCTAATTTGACCTAAAAGTTCAATTTTTCTTTCAGAGAAAAGGGTAAGAAAATAACAATCTTCAAATGAAATGATTTCTATCCAATGATGAAATACTTAAGCTGACTAAAAGCATGCAAACTCAATTTTCGTTACACTTTTATTTAACAGATTGATAGAAAAATTACACTAATTTTTTTATATCAATTACATAAGTAATTTATGAGAAGGTGATTATACATGACTCCAGAAAGAAAAGGACAAACTTCATAACCTAAATCCTTGTATTGCTCACACATCTCATAACTTGTAATCTGATATTTTCTTGCAAAATAGGTACTTTTGATGAGATAGAAATATAGGGAAAAGCACAAATTTTCACAAGTATATTGATCAATCTCAATGACATGTACTCAAGCATAACAAGTGATGAGAAGGTAAAAGTGTATCAATTCTATTAATTTTCCAAGGTACTCACAGTTTGCATGACTGAATGAGTTATAGAGAAATGCTGAAAAATCTATGATGAAGGCTCTCCAGAAAATCTGCAAATTATGAACTCCCCTCAAAAATGAGTTACAAGAGTGAATATAAACACAACCCAAGTGGTTGCACCCAAGTAGGAGCACACAACCACCTTGGGTCGTATGTCCCAATAAATCCTAAAAAATAGGCCTCAAACTCTCCCAAAAATAACTCCAATATGTTGAAAAAGATCAATTTGACCATGACCAGGATGATGGAACAAGTAACTACTCCTAAAATCTCTCATGTGCTCCCAAGAGAATAAATAAACTCTCCTAAATTCCCTCCTTATGCCTACAAACCTCTTTTAACCACCCTATATACTCTCGAAAACATAAAGACTTTCAACAAACCTCATAAAGGTGCAAAAGGTATGTACCTTTTCTTTGCATTAGAATAGCCACATGACTTAATGATTTATAATATCACCATTATAGTCAATGTGCTTCACATTTAATTAAAATGCAAAAAATAAAAGGGATCATATTTGATCCTTAAATGCAAATAAGGTGAAAATATAAGTCAAGATTTACATGACATATACATTAGGCATAAAACTCAAAGACTCAGCCCATGGTGTATATTAATTGATGCATATTTTAAAAAAATGAAGTGATAAAATGCCAAATTTTGGTCGGATAACGATTAGGGAAAGGGAACCCTAAAGGAAAAAAATTGAGGCAAACTTATTCATTCCTTCATTTTACATTTTCTCTTTGCTGGAGCATCGCCATGACTCATGCACAGGTCAAGAATTCTGAAGCTAAGGATTGAGGACTCTTTTCTCAGGCCGAAACAAGTAAGACTTAGTTGGTATACACATTGTATCATTTTAATCACTGTAAATGAAGCTCTTATTTTCAAGCATGATTTATGCATTTGTTTGATGTCGGCCATGGTTATATCTCTATTGCAAAAGTCTTCTCCACATTTCCTTCATTTTTGTATCATTGCATTCTGATTTTATTTCTTCAAAGATATGCATTCTTTCTTTCTATGGATATATTAAGGGTTTCAAAATTCTCTGTAGAAATAATGTTGCGGCAACATACTTTGCTCTGTTTGTTTTGTTCCTACATTTTACATTTCTCCCTAAGAGAGATGAAAGAAACTCCCACCTCTAGGCATGATAAAATCTTGCAAGATCATAGTATGAATGAGAGAGGGCAAGTTGTTGAAATGAGGACTATCTTAGTCAATAATGTCTTGTGAAGAAACATATTCTTGTAAAAAAATTGAAACCCTTGCATAATATAGGTATAATTCAAGGGTTCGATACATTTTTCCATTTCTTTAGGAAAACTTTCAAAGGAATAAGGGTTTACCCTTGACTGTGGCAAGATATTAAGAAACTCACTTTTATTTCTTTTTGGACTTCAATTCTATTTTCAAATGAAAGCTTCTTCTTGCATCTTATACATGAGGAACTAAAACCATTTTGGGTTTATTAGATTTCTCAAAAATGCCTTATACCTATGTTCAATGTAATAGTAATTGTGTAAATTAAAGTTGATGTTTACCATTGTTGTTCTTCCACTATATACTTGGCAAAGAATCTTTGAACACTATGTCCTACTTGCTAATCTCTTATTCATGCATTAATCAAAGAAACTTATACATGCCCTCATTATTCATACATGTATCATGCTAAAAGGAAACTTAATATTAAATGACTTGCCATGTTAGTCACTCCTTTTGTAGGAACTACTGTAATATTCATGAAGGTTGTAGTTAAATATCTTGCACTATTAGCATACTTCATATAAACTCTACCCATCTTCCAGACTGAAGGCTATAAGTAATTCCCAAGCTTCTCATGCTATTTAGAGCTTGAACTTAGGGGAAGTTAGATTTAAATTTCTATGAGTCTTAGGATTGTCCCAACCATTGTGTTGTTCTTTGCATCCTGGGAATACTATTGATTTTTATTGTAACAAAGCACTCAACTATCATGACCTGCAATCTTTGCTCAAAACTTCTTCTTTTTCACTCAACACAGAATAGAAAACAAATAAGGTGCTCATATAGATAATGTTTTCCATTTTTTTTAAAAGTTGATATGCTCGTCACACCTAGATTTAATCCTCTATCCTTCTAGACTATACCTTCTTGGTGTTCTCGAGACCTGCCATAAACATTTTGTTTGAAGGCTTTAAGATTTATCATAATATCTTTGCTCGGACTAGCCATGTAAACTATATTTGACTGTGACGCCTTATAAAAAGTGTCCTCTTAAACAACTCATTGTCAACTTTTGATGGCATTATTTACCATTCCTAATGAATGAATATGAATGATAAGCATTAAATTGGTGACCACTCCTTCATTATCAGAAATTGTCCTGTTTGTGAAAAGGCTACTATACCCTTTGAACACTCATTGCATTAGCAACTAGAATTTCATTTGCTATTATTACCATGCCCCCATCTGTACTGTTATTTGTACTAGCATACTATCCTAAGAACATTTCTATCTTAAAGCTTGAATGAAGAGAGCTAAACACGCTTTAACATATAAATGCAATGTCTAAGTTGAGTTATCACTTGTCATTTTGTATATTTCTTGCATCAAATTCAGCATTTCTCAATACATTCCTTTAACATTGGCATTGATTTCATACTTTATGATCCTCATCAATAATTAAATATCACTTATGACAATGATTATTTGTTCATTGCCATAAATGATAGTTACTTATTTGTGTGGACCATAAAGGAATGATTCACTTAATGAATCATCTTAGCTTACCATTAAAAGCATATCAATGTAGCACGTCAGGCTCAACCCTTATGGGATCTACATTTTATCCCACATGTTGAACAAAAACATTGATTTCCCTGTATTTGCACATGAAACAAATAGTTAGAAAAAATTGTGCATATGCTCAAAAGGCTTAATGATCTTGCTTTTATTTTCTTTGGACATAGATAGCTCATTGCTTGTTTGATGCATGTAAAGGGAAATTTATACACTGGTGGGTGGATGTATATGTAGTGTTAGAGATGGTTATTTCTTAGAGATCTACTCTAACCTAATTGAAATTATTTCAGATGCAAGACATGGAAACATGGAGCTACATAGGACACTAAACATCTTGGAGCAAAATACCAAGCAGGACAACAAATTCTGACCAATCATCAAGAAATGATTGGCCTCTTCCTCTATATATGCATTTTTTCATTCTTCAATCCATTTGTGTATATATTGTACTTTATTTCCATTGGACAAGCTATATCTCACGACTTGTGTGAGATAGATTTGAACTCTTGAATCAATAAAGATTTTCTTTCAGCAATATTTGTGTAAATCTTTTCAATATTGTATGCACTTGTATAAATGCAACAATTTATTACTAAAAGATGTAATCTCTTTGATTCTTATTTCTATACATATAAATGCAATATAGGGAAGGTTGATATGAAATGCACTTCATTTTTAGTTTGCATACACTTTTAACTCACTCAATTTGACAAGAAACAAAATGAGTAACAACAAGCAGTGCAAAGTTGCAAAGTGGTGCAACTTTCTTTCTATAACTCGTTTGTCCAAAAAGATTGTTCCAATTCATCCAAATAGGTATGTTTACGCTAGGTATGGTCCTCTTTCACACCCAAACATGTGGAATCACTATGAGCTATGTTCAACCAAATCAATCCCTTAAGGGTCCAAAGTGCAAAAGTGAAGCAAACTTTGACGGGATATTACTCAGAAACTGTGACACTTACAAACTCTCTGTTTGAGACTACGAGATCATGTTGGGCCCCTCTACAATAACCTCTCTTGGTTTTTCTTATCTCAAAGTTGCTTTCCTATGGTGTCGAGTTTTCACTTGATGGAAAAAGTGTCAAATGGAACCAGTGTAAAGTTGCAAAGTGGTGCAACTTTTGTTTTGCACTACATGGAATTGCTTTGAGCTATGTTCAACCGACTTGATCCCTTATAATGGCATGCAAAACAATGGAAAATTGAAACATACACACAATGGTTGAGAATCCTGAGTATTCCACACAAAAAGCATATGATCATTGGTGCAGAGCACCTTGTTCCTTCATTTGATGAAGAAGGTCTAGTTCAGTGGTTTTAGTCATTATAATGTCAAATAAGGCCATGATATGCCATTTTGTAATCTTTCTTTTAGTTTTGAGTTAGTGTGGGGTCATTTGAGTCAATTATGTAAGTACGAATAAGAAAATAGCATTGGTAAAGGCATTCGAAGAGATTACTAATGTTGCCCATGTTCAAAATTTAGAATTGAGGCCTTAAAAGCAAGGCTAGATGAGGTGAAAAGAAGAAATTTCTTGAGAATATGTTAGAATAGGTTCGAAATAGGGTGAGTTTGTGGATTTTGATGTGTTCAAACGGTCTGCAAGGACAAGGGAGGTCAAAAGTATGTTATGGCATGAAGCCCTAATTGGGAATAGAGGTATTTTGAATGGACAAGAGAGGTTTGAGGGAGTAAAAGTGGGTAAAGTCAAGCAACAACATAATTTGGTAGTCAATTAAGTTTGTGTAGGTAGAATGAAGAGTGTTGGAAGATTTTTTGAGGTTGTATGATGTCTGGATATGGGGTTTTCAATAAACCCTAGTGAAATTTGAGAAAAGTGAAGGTTTAGAGAATAGTGGGGTTAGAGGGCCAATCATGCCCTAAAAATTGTGGATTTTGTGGATTTGCAGACTAGTAAATGTTTCTCAATGGTGTTTTTCAATTGGAAGAGTGATTGAGAGCATGTTGTTTTGTTAAATAGACCTATTCGGGGGTCTAGGACAGCATTGATTCCATTTCTTATTTGTATTATAAATTATAAATTGCTTTCTCCCGAGTCCATTTCGTATACAAGAAATAATATTCCAAAAATTTGACATATAAATCTTTCAACGTGTTTATATGGTGATGCATCAAGAACATAACAATTCATTTTGCACTATCAGGATTATGTTGTGAAAATATTTAAAGACTATTGAAGATAAATGTTTGTATGATAATGTGTCAAGAAGTTAACTACTTCATCTACTCTGAATATTATGTTTTGCAAGTGATGTGAAGATTATGTATCCTTTGCTTAATTGAGTTGTTCCAATCAAAGGATTAAATATATTGGAATATTTTTATGAATCATTTCATGGAATAGCAATTGAAAACGTGTTTTTCTGTTTCTAGATAAAGTTGTTTAGCATCAATCAATTAATATTCAAGACAAACCATGAAGGAAAACAATGATCAATGCTAGGGCTAACCAATTAATAAGTATACAGGTGAATAAGTCAAGCATGTACATGTGAATAAGGGAAGCACAAGTACTCAAAAACACATAAGCCTTGAAGTATACACTTGAATACATAGTATACACAAATTAATACAAAGTATATGCACAAATACAAGGTATACGCATGAAAACACGTAAGTCACAAAGTATACATGTAAGTTGTAAAGTATACACTTGAATACACGTAACTCATATCTATTGAGCCATCAATTTAGAATGCAAATATGGACACCATCAATAAAAAATATTTGTATTAACCAAATAGCCATGTAGGCATACATCAATATATGTCGATATAAGTATGAAATATAGGTACAAAATAGCCATATAGGCTTAGGAGAATGCCATGTAGGCATATAATGTCAAATATATCCAATACAAAATATGTAAAAAAATGCCATGTAGGCATACAAAAAAGGGCTCTGGAATCAAAATTTATTGCTCTCCAAGCTCTAGAAATAAATTCTTTCCCTTTGCTTTTCAATCGAATGGTAATAGGTTGTCACTCATTTGTGTTGCGCTAAAGGAGTGCTCCCGCTCCTCCTCCTAGTGTTTAGTTAATGGTGAGGTTTTAACTATTACAATAAGAAGTAAAGACATTAATATAAAGAAATTATATTATAAAAAATGATATATTTAACAAAATAATCACTTACCTCCATCTCATGATCACTCTCCATGAGGGAAATATTCACACACCCATGTTGAGGCATGCTCAAGCCCTGTATAAACCATCCAAATAGAAATTAAACTATGAATCAATAATGGTTTGATTTTTCACTAACATCTCTAACAATGAATGTAAATTGAAATTTACTAATTTTCCTCATACCTCCCATGTCAGATCCATCAATGATTGTATAGCAAATGAAACACCGATCTCCATTTCCCTAGTCACATTCGGAGGTGTTTCAGCTTGCAATGTCTGAAAATAAAAAAACAAATTATTCAATCACATAAACTACAATAGCGATCCACGTCATGACTTATAATGTATGACATAATGAACAAAATTTTGTGTACTTATTAAACTATATATTTCTGATTATCATGCTTACTATTTTCCCTATCCATATCTTGTTCGAAAGGACGTGTTTTTAGGCTTTTACCCATAGTAGCAAATCAGTGAACCATTTGATCAAATTCTTTCGTAGACATGTAGAATAACTGTGGTGGCATAGAGAAGGAAATGAACTATTTGAAAAAATGCCTCAAAGAAATGGGGTCTCGTGGTGATGAAATGCCATTACAAACAAATGCACATAATGGCATTCCATCACCATAAGACCACATTTCTTTCAGGAATTTTTTTAGAAAGTTCATTGCCTTCTCTATGGTATTATCGCTTACTATTATGCTTTGATAGATATTTTTCCAACCATCCATAGTTTGTTGGAAAGCACATATTTTAGGATTTTAGCCATAGCAGCAAGGAAGTGAGTAGTTTGATAAAATGCTTTGGTACACATCTATGGAAAATGTGGCATCATAGAAAAGGTGGTGAGCTATTTGAAGAAATGCCTCAAACAAATGCGGTCTCATGGTGATGGAATGGAATTCCATCAACATGAGACCACATTTCTTCGAGGCATTTTTTCAAACTACTAATTGTCTTGTCTATGCTATTGCTTACTATTATGCTTTGATATATTTTTTCCAAGCATCAATAGTTTTTCGTGCAGGTGCACCTTTGCAAGCACATGCCTCCATGACAAGCAAAAAGTAAAAAGTGAACTATTTGAAAAGATGTTGAGCAGTAAAAAATGGTCTCATGGAATGCCATGACAAGCAAATGCAATTGGAAGCTGCTCCTAGACTTATTACTTACGCTATGTGAAGTAATTGCATCACTGCTTATGTTGACTTTCTAAACAACTATATTATAGTTGAAATTTTGTCATCTATCAGCATCTAGTTATTAGTTATGGATTGTGAAGTAATGCTTTGAGTTTGAATGATGTACAATGCAACGTAATCAATCATATGAACATAAACTACACAAATATATTAAGTACAATTCATTAGTTAAACTCTTTATTCTATTACCTGCGTGTAGATTTGAGTAAATCCACTGGTATTGGGAGGTGTTCCCTGGAAACCTCTAATATTAGCCTGTTCAACATCCAAAATCACATATTAAAATACCATTCGTAAAACAATGCTATTAACATGTAATAAATTTATAATTGTTTACTAGTTACATACCCCACCAATAGGTGTACTACAGAAATATGTAGGTGTAGGGTCGGTGTATCTAGTCTCAACACTGTGACCCTGCAATTTTATTAAAATCATAAAACTAAATTAGTTAATCTTGCATTTAAAAATTGAATTTTAATAAATTAAATTCAATGAACATGTTAACTTTTATTTGACTATCAATGTCATACACCTCATAAAAAATTCCAACTACCCTCTCCATCTCCATAGTTACATACAAATCCTGCATAGCAGCCTCCTGAGTGTCAATGGGGTCATATGAACAAGTCACCCCACAAGATTAACACACATGGGTTCGAAGGCCACCACTTGAAGACCCCCTAGATGGTGTTGTAGAATAGGGCTAGTATGATGGATGACACTCTGGGTCAAAGTGTTGATCGCCTACAATGTCTCTACATTGGCACTCTCCTTTGCAATGGAAGGCATAACAACATGCTCATGAGGCGGCCTAGCGAGAGCTCATCTCCCTTGCCACGTAGGATCTAACTATGCACTAGGTCTATCCTAAGGTAACCCCCCACCTCTCCCCTAGAAGTCCCTCATATCAAAATAATTTGGGATTTTGTTCAATATGAACTCATTGTATAGTTTCCTAAGAAAATACTGTGGGACTTCACAATTGTTGCATGGTGGGTAATTAAAGACCATGTACCACCTATCATAAAAATAGTTATGAATCTGTTGGTGGTTTCACCAATGAATAGGAAACCTCTTCGCATTGAGGGTAATATTTTGATTTGTGCATGGGTCAATGAATAATGAGCACAAATCACTTTTTGTAATTTTTAAATCCTTTACATCTTTATATGATGGTTTATCTGCATAATAAGCCCTAGCCGCCTACCTCCTATCTTGACATCCAGTTATTTGTTTGCTAATTGAATCTACATTTTTCTTTCAATGAACTTGCTAGGGTCATTCTTTCTATGGTTGAACCATTTGGATCACTCAACCTACTAATGAAATCCTCAATTTTTTTTTTGTTGTTCTCAATTTCACTCATTAAATTTTGTTGAGTGCCAAGAGGGTGTTGAGTGATTGGTGAAGGAGGTTGTTGTTGAGGTTGATTTTGTTGTTGAGGTTAATTTTCTTGTTGAGGATTTTGTTCTTTAGGATTTGGTTGCTCTTCTTGTTGAGGATTTTGAGGGTTTGTAGGTTGATTTGCATCTCCTAAAAATTCAAACAAATATATATCAAATACAACCTAAAACTAAAAAATTCAAAACAAAAAGAAAAAAATCCTTACCTCTCACACCTCCTCGTCATCATGGTGCCATCCTTGTGAAGAAATAGCAACCGTTGGTGAATATTTTTGCACAATACCTCCTCCTAGAACACGAGAGTGAAAAATGGTGGTTTTGGTTGCAAGCACAACAAAAAACATAGTTGAAATGAAGAATGAATGAGTTTCAATTTTTTTTTTCTTTGAACATGTCATAACGCAATCACATGATAACGTGCTTGCATTATGGGCTCATTGTAGCTGAGCCTCAGGCTCGACACACCAAGCCATAATGCGCTCGTGTTATGACTTTTCAAAACTTTTTTTGAAAGTGGCCACAAATTTGCTACCCATCTCCATGCACTCGCCCATATATATATATATATATATAACATTGTACACATTCATTTACAAATCACGTCTATTGTCTCTTGTTCATTCAAAAAATTGATATATATGTGTGTATCCTTTGCCTATCCTTTCAAAATGCAAACAATGGTACTGGTTAATCATTTTATTTTGCATCTTTTAGTACCCATGAAGGGTTTATTCACTGATTGAAAAATTATTACTGCTTGTTTATGAAATAAATCATTCCTCTTCAATGCCTTTTCACCATGTGCTATTTGACTTTGTCGGGTTAGGGTGGTAGCTTTTTCCCATGAGTTTTTTGGAGTTAAAAGAATATTTCTTGCTCTCCATTTATTATACGCCATATGTGAAAACCCTTGGGTTTTTTCCAAATAAGTGTGCTTAAGGAATTAATCTCATAAAACCCTTTCCTAGTTTATTCAACATCTATCTGAAAACACACTTATGTATTCCTGTGAGTAAGGAATTATTGTCATGAAACCCTTGGTTACTTTTTTGAGCATATTTCTGAAAAACCAAGTCCGTAATCATTTTACCTCTGTTGAAATTTATATCCTATCGTTGTTGAATACAACACAACTTCTTTCATCATTGTAAAATGTGTTATTAATTATTGTTAAATTTTTTACTGGTGTTGAAATCTCAATACTTTGTATCATATATTCTTTACTTCACAACTTATGTTTTCATTGTAGTCTTATATGTTCAGGATACATATGTGTCTATACATATAATTACACAGATATATATATACATTTATAAATTTTTGTACATATATCTACATATATATAGATATATATATGTATATGTACAGATATATTTATACATGTAACTATGTAATTATATATATACACAGATACATGTATACATATATCTATACAAATACATTTACATACATCTATATGTACATATATATATGTAAACCCAATAAAATGATGGAAAAGAATGGGACAGCCAATAAAAAAACATTAGTTATATGCAATAATCGAAGCTAAAATGAAGTTTAATTGGGGTGTAATGATTTTGGTGTCCGCTATTAAAGTTTGGAAATTAATGTGTAGTTGTGATTTGTAATGGGCGCCAAAATAATTTTCAAAGGTGCTAACATGAATTAGACCCATTGACTTTTGAGTGGATTTGAATGATAAAATAGTTATAATTACATGTTAATAGTGACAAAATTATCACCCTTTTCTATTTTGCAATGTATATCAGTGATTTTTTGTGTAATTATATATGTGTAATTATATGTATACATACATATACATACAGATATATATGTATATGTGTGTATACATATAATTACATAGATAAATGTATACATATGTAATTTTTTGTACATACATATGTTTGTTGTTGTCTACTCTCCACAGTGTGAGGAGACTTTTATTTTTCTACATAACGCAAATATATATATATATGCTAAAAAGTATTGCGATATATACACAAGTAAAACATTTTTCAGTAAATGAATGCTAGTTTGTTGTATTGGATAGCCAAAGGATACTCACACATATATATACATATGTATATATACATACATATACATATATATCTATACATATGTATATACATATATATATATGTATATATGTATGTATATATGTATATATATATATATGTATATATGTATATATATGTGCGAGTATCCTTTGGTTGTCCAATAAAATAGACTAGCATAATGCAAGTTGAAGTGTACAATTATTTTGAATATAAAGGAGTCTAATGGATGATTTTACAATCTTATATCGATTTGTTGAATGAACAAGAGAAAAAATATAATGGAGCCTTCTATGAAATAAATGACAAATATAAACCTTGAGAAATAATTGAAAATGAAGATGTTTTCTACTATTTTTAGTTGGCATATATAAATAAACAACTTATTGAATTTGTAAATAAATGTGTACAATGTGAAAAAAAACCAACACCATGACCCAAAAAAATCAAACAGCACATGGCAAAAAGGCATTGAAGAGGAATGATTTATTTCATAAACAAGTAGTAAAAAATTTTCAATCAATGAATTAACCCTTCATGGGTGCTGAAAGATGCAAAAGAAAATGATTATCCAGTACCACTATTTTCATCTTGAAAGGATAGGCAAAGGATACACACACATACTTATATATATATCGATTTGTTGAATGAACAAGAGACAAGAGTCACAAAATTTGTAAATGAATGTGTACAATGTGATATATATAGCATTGTACACATTCATTTACAAATTCAATAAGTTGTGTGTTTATATATACATACATACAAATACACACACATATATACAGAGACATATATGTATAGAATATATATACACATACAAAAAAATATATATATATGAGTGTGTCTGTGTGTGTATATATATATACATAGAAAGACATAGTCATATATAGATGTATATACATATATAATGAAAATGCAAGCTGAGAGATAACCAAAAATAGTAAATGAACACACAAATTATTGAATTTGTAAATGGGGTTTGTAAGGAAAAACCCGTCACCAAAAAAGACCTTCATTTACTTATAAAGTAAAGTAAAAATAAAATGCATAAATATAAATGTTAAATGCACAACTCATGAAAATAACTATAAGTAGAATGTACAAAGCACAGTTATATAAAACATAAGCTATGAAGTAAAGAATATGTGATACAAAGTATTGAGATTTCAACAGAGGTAAAATTTTTTAGCAATAATTAATAACACATTTTACAGTAAATGAAAGAATTTGTGTTGTATTCAATAGCGATAGGATATAAATTTTAACAGAGGTAGATTGATTACAGACTTGGTTTTTCAAAAATGTGCACAAAAAAGTAACCAATATTTTCATAATAATAATTCCTTACTCACAAGAACACAGAAGTGTGTTTTTAGCATAATAATAATTCCTTACTCATAGGAATACATAAGTGGGTTTTCGAATATTCCAAGCAAGGGTTTCATGAGATTAATTCCTTAAGCACGCATATTTGGAAAAAACCAAGCAAGGGTTTTCACATATATGGTGTATAATAAATGGGCTTGCTGATTTATGCCCATTTTCACATGAGTTTTTTTATTAAAAGGTCGAAGCAGACCAAAAAATCATTTTATGTAGACATGCAGTCAAACCCACGAAATTCCTCATCATTTCAAGAGACAAAATCATGAAACAATTGAATTTACCAAGCCATGAGCATGTGCTAAAATGGGGAGAGGAAATAATCATTTAACCCCAAAAAAACCTGTGGGGGAAAAACTAGCATCATGACTTGACAAAATCAAATAGCACATGGCAAAAAGGTGTTGAACAGGAATGATTTATTTCATAAACAAGTAGTAATAATTTTTCAATCATCGAATAAACCCTTCATGAGTCATGAAAGATGCAGAAGAAAATGATTAACCAGTACTATTACTTGCATATTGAAAGGAGAATGATGTTTGTTACCTCAAAGCGTGCAAAGCAGCAGGAGCAATGGAGAGCCATTGATGGTTGGAGAAGCTTCCATCGCTAAGAGAACATTCTGGAGAGAGTATGTGGTAAAATAAGGGAAAAGAATGGGATACCCAAAAAAAAAACATTAGCCATATGCATTAATCGGACCTAAAATGAAGTTTAATTCAGGTGTAATGTGTTTGGTGTTTGGTGCTAATGTTTGGTGATTAATGTGTAGGAGTGATTTTTAATAATGAGGGCCACACCGCTCAAAGCCCATAGAAATCACAACAATAGATACCAACATAGAAGATGTGAGATAGAAAAATGACTCGCTTTCAATTATTTTTCAAAAAATGAAATTACATATTTAAAGCTTACATGCTACAGCCTCATGGGCTTGATTCATTACAACAAAATCAACTATGAAAAGAAAATCTACTATTCAAAGCCACAATCTGCACTATCAGGACCGCCTTCTACAACCCCCACTTAACCCTTTTTATTTTCCCAAATAACTGCCCTAGAATGTTCAAGAAATTCCAAATTTCCCCTTTTTTTTTGGTGCCAAAAGTCTCGCCATTTGATTTCTGGCCTAGGAAGAAAATTTTATGAAATTCACTTTTTAGAGGACCAACTTTGTGGGGCCATAACTTTTGATCTGGGTGGCCAATTTGCTATTATTCCATATCGTTGGAAAGCTCTCGACAAGCTCTACAATGCTTAAACCTATCCTAGGTTGGTTCAGCCACTTTTTGAGCTATTTTGGGGCCTCTAAATTTTTATATATGAATTTGAAGCTGCATTGGAGAAATTTCTCGAGACAGAAACTTTAATTTCTCTCAAACCATGTAGGGTATTGAGGTGATTCTTTCATGACCGAAATTTTCTTTCAGCTCTAACTCCTTGGGGTAAATTTTCATGTCCATATGAACTCGTTTAGGTTGACTTACTAAAAATAGTAAGTGCCTATTTTTTGATATTTTTGATGCCTAGCAGTCTTATACCCCTTAAGTGCCATCATGGGACTCAAAACAATTAAAGATTTTTTTTTTTTTTGAGTGATGCAAGATTTCCCTACACCGTTAGATGCTCCTGCATCATTTAATGGCCACCAAAATAATTTTATAAGGTGCTAACATGAATTAGACCCATTGAATTTTGAGCAGATTTGAACGATAAAATAGTATTAATTAAATGTTAATAGTTACACAATTAGGTATTTAAAAAAAAAAATTGGTGGTTATAGCGAGTGGATACTGGGACATCAGGTAGCGACATATGGACGAAACCTCTAAAAGGTTACTTTTTGACCCTCGTGTGCATATTGTACACTCTCGCACTTGACTGAATTTCCCACAAGCCAAAACAATAGCTATTAGCACTTAACTTGTGAGCAAAAAAAACCCATAAAAAATTTCCGATTCGACGTATGGTTTGAATTCTACAGTTGCATGAAGTTAGCCCTAGCAGATACTTGGACATCTCCCCTACCTGATGTAACAAAATTTTAAAGAGTGTAGATTAGTTTCATTTAGTATAATTTATTAAATATGGTATTGACCGTAATTTAAGTAGGAACACTAACCACCCATGTTGTGCATCATTTAATATTTTGTAGCTCTTTGTCCCATATCATTCTTCCAGTTAAACTTTCAAATGGATAGTGTTTAATCTACATGACATTAGAAATATTTAAAGCAAGACAAACTTGACAAGCCCTTTTAGACCAAATAATCATCATGGACAAAAATATGTGCTTAAATACATCCATAGATTTCTATCATCTTCAACTTTGAAGCAAGATATTTATATCAATTACAAATAATCTTGTATGAGAATGTAAATGCTACAACTATAATTGGAAGATGTATATCAATTAATTATTTATCATGAGTATAAGTAAATCAAGCATACCATACCTTGCAAATTTGACATTAGGTGTACAGCATGGAGGAGACAATGTAATCAATAATATATCTAGGAAAGATGTCTATACACTAAAATAATATTGGAAATACTTACTCCATACAAGATAGAAAAACACATCATAAGCTAACAATATGATATAATATAGATGATGAACTAATACCAATAACTATATCAAATAAAACATGCCTTAAAGACATGTGATCTAGAAACATAGGTGTAACGATTGATCATTATCAAAAATAGAATCTTGAACTAGAGAATAATAATTAAATCATTTATAACAAGTATACTGACAACAATTATGTTTTGATTATAGGGAAAAATAGGTTTTGAAGGGACCCGAAACCGTTTACAACTGAGGATACAAATTTTTTCCAAGAAAGATATTCAAAAGACCACCAGTAGCAACCCAACAGCCAAAAAACACAACTGGGCGACTGCTATACTAAAAGTAAGACAAATAACCATCAACAACACCCATCAGCCACAAAATAGAAAAATAACCTAAAAGAAACCTACACCCAATAGGAAATAGAAAGCAAGAAATAAAAGACCAGACACTAATTCAAGCCACTCAGAGTGTTGGCAACCTCAATCTACTAATTCATGTGCCTCTCAACCATATCCAATAGCTCCTTCTCAACATCAAATGTTTTCTTCCAATCAGCCGACCCCCTGCCAGTAAGACCTTTGTCTTCATCCTTAGTAGGTTTTTTACCCTTGCCCTTGGCTGCATGCTCTTTCTCCATAAGCTCAGAGAAGTAAACTTGATCCTCCCTGAGCTCACTTATTTTCCTGAAAAGGACTTCCAAGGAGTCCACACTATTCTTCATAGAGATATGGCATGCCTACATTAACTTCTTGATATCCATATTTATGCCTAAAACCTTGGCTTCCAGAGCCACCAATCTTTCATCACACAGAGTCTTAAAGTCATGATAGGACCCTTCAAGGTCCACCAATCTGTCTCTAAGAATGTCTAGCACTGAACCCTTTGAAACATTCTTCATATTTTCCTTTAAACCTCTGATTTTTTATTAATCTTATTGAACTTTTGTAGAGTCCATTTGGCCAATTTAAAGGTACCAGTGGCCCCAACTCTAGCCATGTCCAGTAAATCAAACATGGAGGTAGCATCATCATCAAGGTAAGAAAAGTCCTCAAAAAAAGGATTTACCTTCAAAGGCTCCTATTTGGCTTTATTCTTTTCCACATCCTCCTCATCCAGACCCCTAATTTCCTCATCCTGCTCCTCCTTGGGCAAGTGTTGCATGGGAGAATCCTCAATGGCTGCCATCTTTTCACCAGAATCCTTATCCTCACCAGCCACATTTGGGTCCTTGGTTGGAACCTCAGAGGCCTTATTCTTCAAGTTAGCAATACGTTTTGATAGCCTCCTCGGTTTATCAACCAAACCCTCAACATTTTTGTGTCCCCACCTCTGAACCACCAACAACAAAAAATTTACCAACAACCACCTTCATAGACTTGGGAGAAGAATCACCTGACCCCACCTTCATGTCCTCACTCTCAGAAAGGGCCAATTACTTAGTAGTCCTGTTACACTTAGCACCAACCACCTTCCTCTTCTTCGAAGATGTAGTCACAACCGTAGGTGAAGCATCCTCCTCCTCCTCCGAAGGGGACTCTAAACTCGACAACCCAAACAAATCACTTACAACTTTTTACTTTCCCTTGATGGGTTGGAGTAGGGATAAGAGTCTTGGCATGCTCCATGAATAATAAGATAAGCCCTTCATGGAGGATGGGGGCCCTCCTATTCTTCAGATGTGCGTACACTAAGACCTCCAAAGAAGATAATAGAAAGAAACGGAATGAAATGAACAAACCATGTCTGAAATGGTTGAGGAGAGTAAAATGGTGACCAAGAATAGCCATAAACCTCCCTTCCAAAGTCACATAACGTATCAAGACCTTAGCAACACTCACCTAGATTTTCTTGAGGGAAGTTCTCTCATAACCCCAGCTTTCCAATTTGATTAATTTCTTCCACTCATCATCTTTAAAAAACTGGAACATCACCTCCTCATTACTTTTTTTATCCTTGAAAAACTTCTGACCCATAGTCAAAATTCTCGTGACAGTGGCAACCAAGTCCTCATTAACCTCCACTTCCAGACCTTTAACCTTGAGCTTACGATTATGCCAGAAAGAAACAAATTGCATCGAGGCATTAGGGTCATGCCCATGCAATCTCTCCAAAAAAGGAGTGAAATTCCCATGGCTCAAAATATTCCAGAGTTTCTTCTTTCTTCGAATGTCACCACAAGAGTGCGGCTCAATTCGGCTCCTGTCACCACCCATGGAAATCGAAACAAGACTCACATAACCTATTGTGTGGTCTCACAACATGCCCCCAAGACTGAAAAGACTTGGAGACCCAAGTGAAAAAATAACTCTTATGGCAGGAGTTAACAAATTGAAAGATCACCGGAAGTGAAGAGTAAAGAGAAATTTTTTTGATAATAAAAGTACTTCGTAATGAAAGTGTTTCGAGCACTAGATACCGGGTACCAGAAACATGTGAAAAGGTGAAAGGTAATGTTAGTTTGAATAGAATGCTTCAGTCTGGTATGAAGGAGTCCAGTATGAAGGAGTCTGATATGATGGAGTTCTAGTATAACCGAAGTCCGAGAAAGTTAGTGGGTAAAGCTGAATACTGGGTACCGGGTTGTAATGTGAAGTGAAAATGCTAAAATTTTAATATCATCTAATGGTTTCAGTAATCCAATATATATGTGAGGATTTCTGATATATTTAAAAGCATGTTAAGTACAAGATTTTTTATTAACATTTGAATAACGGTTTTATTTACATGAGATGTTATGAATATTTCTTTCTTTTTAAAGGGATTTAATATATGGAATTTTTGATTGCGGGAGATATCAATTGTGATGCAAATTTTGGGTATGGATGGTTAGGAAAATTGTATTTGAGAAAAAATCTGATGGTGTTACCAGGTTCAATAATGCACTTTAAAAGCTCATGCTGGAATATAGTTTGTTATAAAGATGTTCCAAATACCGAAATATCAGAATGTTGCAATTCAAGCATACAGTAAAGAAGTGTATTTGTTCCAGGAGTGATTCATTCCTATAATGTTCAAATCAAGGAACCTAAAATATAGGAATAATACTTCCACTTGATCACTCTGTTATCACAAGAAGTTCCTATATTTTGTTTGAACGGATTTGTTTGGTTCAAGGAAGAACCATGATGATTAAAGATTAACACTCGAAGAGCTTCAATGTGTAATTGGATTTGACTTCAATTGACTTCAATTACAATTCTCCTATTGGTCACTACATTCCACATGCTTTGATGAGATTGGTCCCTTGGATTTCCTCTCATGTATTTGTCTTATCCTATCTGAGCCCTGTGTTCTATAAAAGGCTAAAGGATCCCTTTTTTATTTTAAGTTCAGAATTTGTGGATGTTGGAGTATAAACTTTTAAGTTTTGTTATTTTTTCCTATTTTCTAAACTATTTCGATGTAAAAATTTGTATGCACGTACAAATTGATTAATATTAGAGTTTATTAAATAGCTACCTATCCCAGTATCTTTTGTAGCTGGTTTTGTTAGTTCAGCTGAACAAGATTGTATGATGCATTATTTAAGGGTGCATACAGAACCTACTCGGTGTCCAAAAATAAAGCTACTCTCTTTAAAAGTTTGCACTATTTTATATGTAGTTGTGAAGCAATATGGTGAAGTATAAAGTGGTTTGCTCTATTTTAATTGATTCTTTGGGGCATCCATGGAGAATACCTAGGAGAAAATTTTAATTTTCATTATTTTTATGCTTTATTTTAGAATAGATGTTTAAATTCTTGAAAATGTTCCAAAATTTGAATGAATGGATGAAATTTTATTGAAAATATTTTTTTTCCATAAAATTGTTGAATGATTAATGCTAAATCTACTTAAGTGATAGTAAATAATTTGTGATGTTGATGAAATTTTATAGCAAATCTTTTTATTTCATGATGCTCGACTTAATGATTCAATTGAAAATCCAGTGCATAAAATTTTCAATTCAAAACAATAGTCCCTTTGAGATTAACAACAATATCACATAAGTACTCCAGAGCGACCCTATTGCAATCATGACCTGGTTATCAGAGACTTGGGATTGAACTAAAGCCAATCTTTCTCTACTAAAGCAAAATTCCCTTTTAGGTTGTCTTTGTTCCATATATTTCAAGAAGGATAGGCTCTTTGTGGTCTTGTCTATGAAGAATTTATTTTCCCTGTTTGTTGTGAGTAAAATTTCCATCAACAAAACCCTTGTGAAAAAACTCAACTAGAAACTAGAGAGCCGCAAAACACCCACAAAGTGTGCAAACTGAAGGAAGGTACTCAACCATAAATGTCGCATCACCTCACCCCACACCATCATTTCTTAATAAACTCCTAGCTTTCTCAAGAAGAATCGATCCCTCCTCCCATGAATGAAATTCTTTTAAATTGAGAGCCTCGGTAAAAAATATGCCAATGAGTTTCCTTCTCAGTAAACATGAGAGACACGGGTCTCATCACAAGATTGCAACATAATTATCATATCCTTGATAAGTTGGTCGACATTCCAATTCAGAGGATGAGTAACACACAGATAATTTATAATGTTCATGGAGTCGCCTTCCACCCATAATTTTGAGTATCCTTTGTTGATAGCATATCTAACACTTATGAATATAGCCTCCACCTTCATGCAATGATTGGTATAAGTACCCAATGGGAGTGCCACCATGCCAAGGAGTCTTCCAATATCATTTCTCAACACCCCCCCACAAGCTACAGGCCCAGGATTCCCCTTCACTGCCCCATCAAAGTTAACTTTAACCACACCAAAAGGAGGAGGCTTCCATCTTGTGTTCAATCTAGAAATTGAGCTTGACTTAGGATTCATAATAGGAATAGAAGTTATCGTCCAATTAGAAGTCGCCATAAGCTCATTACTAGCAAGGAAAGCAAAAGGGACACAATGAGTAGAATGAAAATGAATCAAAGCAAAATTCTCCAGAATGGCCCATCGAATCTTGATAAAAAGACTATCAACCTTAAACTTAGACTCCTGAAAATCATGTTATTCCTCTCTTTCCATAAACCCCAAGCAATGTGTGCGGCCATAAGATCCCACAACCACCGAAAAATGGGGGAGGAAGAAGGAAAAGTCCATTGGTCAAAAAACTTAGCAACAGAATCCGGAAAGACCCAACCAATATCCCAGAGTCTAAGAAATTTACTCCAAAGAGAAAAAGAGTAATCAAAATCAAGGAGAATATGGAACGCATTCTCACCATCAACTTCACAAAGAACACATTTATTAGGAATCACAAACCCCCTCTTACAAAGGTTTTCTTCAATAAGAACTTTACCTACACAAGCAGCCAGAAGAAAACATTAAATTTGGGAATCAGTTTCTTATTCCACAACCTCCCCCAGAAAGGAAGAGATGGGGGCACTTCCAAAGAGATTATGAGAGCAAAAGCCACAGAAAAATTTCCACTAGAACAAGGGGCCCAAATGACTCTATCTGCTCTCAGGAAAGATGGGATCTGGTCATTACATAAGAAATCCTTCAGAACCTTCAAAGATGGGTCCCACATCTCAAAGTTCTTCCACTCCCCATCAACAAAGTAATCGGCCACCTTGGCCCCAAAAAAGTTCTTACACAAGGTCATAATACGGGGTCCCCAAGGAATACAAATAAGACCTGGGTAGACCCCACATGAAACATCTTCCCAAAAAAGAATATTTGTACCATCATCCAATAGCCACTTAACAACTCTAGCAATAAGGTCCCTACACAACATGACATTACTCCAAAAAACATGAACCAGAAGGGATTTCCTCTGAAGACAGCAAATTATAAGGTCTCTCCAGACCATACAAGTACTTCTTACCCACTAAAGAGGCCCACCCAACTGTTGGGAAAAATTGTCATCTCAGAGAAACCTCCAAGAATAGTAGTGCCTTTGGTAACTTTAATTTCAATTAGATTGCCTCAAAAACACGTACAACTATGTCACCAAGCAGAATCATACATAGTTCAATTCCCACATTAATCCTTCTGAGAGAAGTACATGTAAATTCAGTTTCAACAACTTGCATAAACAAATTCATCAAACAAAACCATTAAACATGAAATATGGTACAAAACATAATAACACACAGATTTACATGGGGAAAACCCTTTCGGGTGAAAAACCCCACACTCCAAAAGATCCGAGCCATTGTATTATTTAGTAACAAATAAAGTTACAATACAATCTCAGGCTCATAGCCTTTTCACAGAGATTACAACTTGTTCCATTTTGGAGACAAACTGGCATCAACCCTGTTATGTTTCCCTCTCTCCTTTTTACATTTCCTTGATCAACCTCTCAGTTCATACAACCTTCGCACTGTTACAATACCTTCACACAATATACAGTACAAATTAGCACAAGAGATCAACCAAGACACTTAATCAGGAGAGATTTCGGCAGCATAACCTTGCCTCAATCTTCCTCTATCTCATCGTACTATAGAACATCCAACGTATATACATTCATCTTCAACAAACAAGAAACGGTTCAACTTTTTTAGATCAGTTTGTATTCCAATAGTCAGACCAACTGTCAACTAGTCTAACTTCTCCAACTCACTCATTATCCTCCAATGAACATCATACACATCAGCAGTCAACCAAGTCAGGGTCCTTCCAACCATGGTCTTCTTTCCTGTTCATCGGCCAGAGTCTCCCCGATGTCTTCATTATCTTGAGGTCTCGACCAAGCCCATCAGCAAGACAACATCCACCAGCAAGAGTTCATAATGTCACATCGAACCCATAGGTCTCCCCAACGTCATTAAGCTCACATTCCTTTCAAACCATCTTGTCAACCTGAGTCACCTCAATGAGCAACATGAGCACCAACTATCACGGGATCAACCTTATTAGCAAGAGAACAAGCATCGAAGAAGGTTTCGCCGAGGTCCCATGTTATACGGATGAAAACACCTCATCGGCAAGACATGCTCTGTCGCTAAGACTCTTATAGAGCCTTCATGTCACCCCAACCAAATACCATCAACCAAAGTCATACTGACATTCAACAGGAGCAAACCATCAGCAAGAGAACCACTATCAGACAAAGTTCTACCGAGATCTTAAGTCACCCCAATGAAAATCAGCTCACTGTAGTTCAGAAACTTTCATTAACAGGAGTCACACCGAACACACCCATCGGCCAGACTCACACCAACCAAATCACATTAGCTAGAGATCTATTGTCAGTAAGATACATTTCAAAGTATCATGTCAGCCTGACCATCTATTCATTAGCAAGATATACACCGATCAAACCCATCGACCAGACTAACACAGTCAGTTCAACATTCACAGGTCTACCTGAAGACCAATGTCATCCCAACGTAGTTCACTTCGGTAGGAGTCTTCTTGATAGAATTATTTGGCCAGACCACAAGCACCAGAGTGACATTCACAAGTCATCCTGACCACCAATTTCACCCTGATTTGATCATCAGCCAGAGGCATACTGAAACTCATCCAGGCTACTTTGCATACATTCCTGAAATTGGCAAGAGTCTCACCAATGAACCTCATCGGCCAGATAACTACTGTCGATATGAAATAGAGAACTCACACTGATAGTTCAAGTCACTCCAATAGTTCTTGGCAGAAAGACTGAACACATGTCACACCGATCTAAACACTTCAAGCCTTCAAGACTAAAACAACACGTCGGTATGATATCTCAGGTGTCTCACCGAATTACTCTTACAGGAGGTTCAGGTCAACAACATTGAGGCACATATCTCCAAAAATCTCCCACTTGACGAAGATCTTATTGACCACTCCAGAGCATCAACTACAAACCATACAGAACAACAAACAGCATCAACTTCCAAGGCCCAAACTAGAACACAACTACGAGAAGACATTCTCCAAAAACAAGATAGAACATCAGCCAAAACAACAACCAGAAAACTGACTGCACCCATCCAACTGATCAACCCACGCGACTGAAAATAGCACCCATATCTCGTACTATCCATCCAATCTCACATACCTTCAAGGTATCCTCATTAGTAAACTCATGCCAGCAGCACAACCAACCCACCAACTACAGATAGAAGCTCCATGTACAAACCAGTCAATAAGACAAAGCACAACTAGAAACTCCCACTGCATAGGTAATGCCAAATCTGAAATATCAAGGGCATAACAAGTCTACCAATAACAACACATAGAAAAGTAATCATGTAGTACCAAGGAACATCCACAATGATATGAACAACTTGCAAATTAATAACCTGAAAGAACAACTCTCACCACAAGTCTTCAAAACTCTTCCAAGTTCTCCACTCCCAACAAAGGAAAAAGATTAAGAACCTCCATGTCATCACCCATGAACATGAGTGAAAACACATGACCACAAGCTAGTGATCACTACAGCTCCGACTAAACCTCAGACCAATGTAATGTGAAACCAAACGTTAGGAAGACCACCAAGACCAAAGAGAGACTCTGCAGAACATATACCTGTAGATGATCCTCATACATATACTTCTAATAGCCAGCTGTGACAAGTATGATCTTCTTCCCATCCCAAAGAGATACCATAAAAACATCCAACCATTCAATCACCAAGATCAAGTATAGAAAATGTAACATGTAAACAATCATGGATGTAAGCCTCTCAAAGAAGACCAAACTATTTCATTTCCCATATCAGGAAACCAGCCCATAAAGCATCTCCTACCAGTTCTTCATTAGTAAATGATATAACACCAAAGCTCAGGGAGATAAACCATGTTTTACATCTTCCACTATGAATCCTTCAGAACCATTTAAACAACAATTCAAGATCCATATCAGGAAAGAAAGTATAAAACACATCTGAAAGATACAATGGGAAAAATACCTCTCAAATTATACTTCACTGCTGAGCAGACCAAGGGTGGAAAAGAAAAATACTTCTCCAAGATATACAAGCCACCATGACTCATCCAAGAACAATCTCCTCATTGGTCTTTGTTCAACTCATGTTCAACCAAAGTGTAGGCTACTTGAACTTTCTATTGAAATCAACACCTTTCCCATCTCAGGAGAATTACAACCTCAACTTATTCTCCATGTATCCATGAGCACCTTCAAACGATCATCCCATGCTGAACTCCACACTGCATTACTGCAATAACATGAAGTTCTCAAGCATATGACCAATGTACTCAAAACACAGAGAGCTTGTAGACCACTGTCAAAGCTCCAAACATCTGAAATAGGAACTTATCATGACACCATGGTCTTCCCATCCCCCTTAGGAGATACCATGCTCCAAGTGAACATACCATGGTCTTAGGTGCAATGCACAATGTCAAAATTCCACTGCATAAACAAGAGTATACCATGACATAAAGCAAAAAAACTCAAAACCAACGTCACCTATCAAGCACCGGAAACACCTCAACCAAAGACTCCAAACATCCTCCATGGTTCCAAGATGTTGCACATCCTTAAATAGTGTCCAAGAAAATGTGAAAGAACCCTTCTGCAGCAACAGGATCTAAGAGTCCATCCTAGTAACATCAGCAACACTAAAGAAGATAATTCACCACCAAGTGATGAACCCATAGTCACTGCTAAAGCTCCCACTGAAACATGACATCTGATCTTTCCAAGCATCATGACCAACCATCTCCAAAACTGAAAAGAAGATCTTCCAAGCCCACAAACATATAATAGTACTGATAATTAAACCAAGATCTCAAAAGTAAGGAGATTCACTATGCTACAGGACACCATAATCGACTATCCAGGAATTCACTTATCATCCATCCTCTTACCTCAAAACAGCCACACCAATGCACAAGTGACCACAAACAAGGCCAACTTACAAGTCTACATAGACACTAAATCAAATCGCGTGGATATACATAGTCCACTTCCAGGTTGTCACACTGCAAACATATGAGTAAAGACAGCCCACAACTTTGCACAACACATAGATCCAATTAATGAAACATGAAGACTCATCTACCACATCAATGTCTTACACAATATGAGGTCTCACAAGAGAACAACCATGTAGACACTCTGACTCAAACACCAGATCATGCCAAATCTAATTTTCCAAACATGTCCACAACTGGCACCATAGTCAAGGAACCCACAAGCAACACCACAAGAATGCTGAGTGAAAAATCACATACCAACACTCTCATACAGAGAAAGCATCTCACCTCCTCATACCATGCCGAAGAATGCATGCAGAACTGCAACCATCTCATCCAACAACACCCCAAAAGCCAGGGACTAGAAAATATTTTAATAGCAACTCCACATAATCACAAGTTTTACTTGACGTGTAAAACCTGAAAAACCACATAAAACATGCAAGTACAATACATCCTTAAAAAAGGAACAATAGTTCAAGAACTCCAGGCCCCCTTCAAGCCAATTCCAAAACCATCAATATGCACATGCATTGAGAAAGAGATAGGCTATTCCATAAGCTTTCAAATCATATAATGATTAACTCCATAGCCTTCATGTATTCAAGGTTAACAGAATACAATGCCTTCCAACACCAGGAAATGCCACCCAGCATAAGCACTCTCTTCCATGACTGAAACACAACCCAAGCTTCTCCATATCACCATAGAGCCTCTCACACAAACACCCAATATGAAAGCTTTGTTGCAACTCAATGAAGAAGCAAAGAAATCCACCTCATACATTAAGGTTATATCACTGCCAAGATAACCAACTCCATCTTCACCATCCTTCAAACTACATGTTGTCTCTGAATACTACAAGACTTCCACTCACCAAAGGATCAATACACTAGCCAATTCCTCCAGATTTATGAAAGCCTGACAGACTAAGAAATCTTCACAGGAGAAATACCCAGAACCAGCAACCAAAATAAGGCTCTGATACCACTTGTTGGGAAAAATTGTCATCTCAGAGAAACCTCCAAGAATAGTAGTTCCTTCGGTAACTTTAATTTCAATTAGATTGCCTCAAAAACACTTACAACTATGTCACAAAGTGGAATCAGACACAGTTCAATTCCCACATTAATCCTTCTGAGAGAAGCACATGTAAATTCAATTTCAACAACTTGCATGAACAAATTCAACAAACAAAACCATTAAACATGAAAGATGGTATAGAACATAATAACACACAAATTTACGTGGGGAAAACCCTTTCGGGTGAAAATCCCCACACTCCAAAAGATCTGAGCCATTGTATTATTCAACAACAAACAAAGTTACAATACAATCTCAGGCTCATAGCCTTTTCACAGAGATTACAACTTGTTCCATTCTGGAGAAAAACTGGCAGCAACCCTGTTATGTTTCCCTCTTCTTTTTACATTTCCCTGATCAACCTCTTAGTTCATACAACCTTCATACTGTTACAATACCTTCACACAATATACAGTGCAAATTAGCATGAGAGATCAACCAATACACTTAATTTGGAGAGATTTTGGCAGCATAACCCTGCCTCAATCTTCCTCTCTCTCATCATACTACAGAATGTCCAATGTATATGCATTTGTCTTCAACAGATAGGAAATGGTTCAACTTCTATAGATCAGTTCGTATTCCAATAGTCAGACCAACTATCAACCGGTCTAACTTCTCTAACTCACTCATTATCCTCCAATGAACATCATACACATCAGCAGTCAACTAATTCAGCGTCCTTCCAACCATGGTATTCTTTCATGTTCATTGGCCAGAGTCTCCTCGATGTCTTCATTATCTTTAGGTCTCGACCAAGCCCATTAGCAAGACATCCACTGGAAAGAGTTCATAATGTCACATCGAACCCATAGGTCTCCCCAATTTCATTAAGCTCACATTCCTTTTGAACCATCTTATCGGCCTGATTCACCCCAATGAGCAATAGGAGCACCAACTGTCACGAGATTAGCCTTATCGACAAGAGAACAAGAATCGAAGAAGGTTTCACTGAGGTCCCATGTTATACTGATGAAAACACCTCATCAGCAAGACATGCTTTGTTGCTAAGACTCTTATAGAGCCTTCATGTCATCCCAACCAAATACCATCAACCAGAGTCATACCAACATTCAACGGGAGAAGACCATCAGCAAGAGAACCACTATTAGACAAAGTCCCACCAAGATCTTAAGTCACCCTAATGAAAATCAGCTCACTGCAGTTCAAAAACTTTCATCGACAGGAGTCACACCAAACACACCCATCGGATAGAATCACACCAAACAGATCACATCGGCCAGAGATCTACTGTCGGTAAGATACATTCTGAAGTATCATGTCAGCCCGACCATCTATTCATCGACAAGACATACACTGATCAGACCCATCGATCAGACTAACACAGTCGGTTCAACATTCACAGGTCTACCCAAAGACCAATGTCATCCCAACGTAGTTCACTTCGGCAGGAGTCTTCCCAAAAGAATTCTTTAGCCAGACCACAAGCACCGGAGTGACATTCACAAGTCATCCTGACGACCAATGTCACCCTGATATGATCATCAACTAGAGTCATACCGAAACTCATACATGCTACTTTGCATACATTCCTCAAATCGGCAAGAGTCTCACTGATGAACCTCATCGGCCAAATAACTACTGTCGATATGAAACAGAGAACTCATGCCGATAGTTCAAGTCACTCTGATAGTTCTCTTCAGCAAGACCAAACACATGTCACATCAATCTGAACACTTCAAGCCTTCAGGACTAAAACAACACATTGGTAGGATATCTTAGGTGTCTCACTAATTTACTCTTACATGAGGTTCAGGTCAGTAAGATTGAGGCACATATCTCCAACACCAACATCCCCATTTAGGAGCCTCCACACATTCTTTGACAAAAAAGCCTTATTAAAATACTTTAGATTTCTAATACCCATACCTCCCCACTTCTTCAGTCTACACACTGAATCCCATTCCACAAGGGGAATTCCATCTTTAGTCTCAACCCCTGACCATAGGAATATTCTCATAAACTATTTTATTTTATCTTCAAACTTAACATGAACCTTGAAGAGACTCATAGTGTACAGGGGCAGGTTTTGGAGAGTGGAAGAAATAAGCTGAATTTTACTTGTCTCACTAAGGAGCGCACCTTTCCAGCCTACTAACTTCTTGCTGAATTTATCCAGCAAACCCAGCCAAAAGGAGTATGGAATATTGGAGATACACAAAAGGATCCCTAGATAAGAAGATGAGAACTCACCTCTATTGCAAGATAGGATTCTAGCAAGCTTAATCTATAGAGCTTCAAGAGTGTTGAGGAAGAAAATATGGCTCTTAGGAAGGTTGATCCTTTGACCAGAATCCTTCTCGTAGTTTTTCAATAGCCACTTAACATCTCTAACTTCCTTGAATGAAGAAATACCCATCATAATAGTATCATCAATGAATTGTTGGTGAGTAATCAGATCACATCTAGAAGACAGCGAAAGACCTGTCAGAACCTCAGCCTAAATTGCCTTCTAGATATTATGACCCAAAGCCTCTGCCATTAGGATGAAAAGAAGCAGCGAGATGGGGTCTCCCTACCTCAGCCCATGTGAACTCTTGAAGAAAGGAGAAGAAGATCCATTCACCAAGACAACAAACGAGGGAGAAGAAATGAGTTTTTCAACAAGTTGGAGGAACTTCTTATAGAAACCAAACCAGTCTAGGACATTCAAGAGAAATCTCCAGCTCACTCTATCACAAGCTTTGAGCAAGTCCAACTTCAAGAAGAAACCTGGCTTCTAAGAAACATTAATAGAATGAGCAAGCTCATGAACCGTAATAATAGAATCAAGGATTTGATGACCCTTGAAAAAACCACTCTAGTTTTAGAGATAAAAAATGGCAAGCACTTTTGTAATCTAGTAGCAACCACTTTCAACAGAATTTTATAGAAAGAATTGTAGAAGTTGATCAAGCGAAACTCACCAAAAAACTTTGCATTGGAAAATTTAGGAATCAAAATAATGAAAGTTTCATTAAGCTCTTTGAGGAGGATTCTGGAGCCAAAAAACTCCTTAGTAGTATTAATCACATCCTCAAAGACAATCTCCCAACATGATTGGAAGAACAGAAAAGGAAAGTTGTCAGGGCCAAGGGCTTTGTTACCTTCAAAAGAGAAGACCACATCTTTGACTTCCAAGGCCGAAGGAATAGTCATTAGCTCCTTGTTCAAATTCTCCATCACAATTCTAGGAATAACTTCCAGAGAAGCATCCACACTCCTTTGATCCCAGACCAGATCATTTTTTAGGAGCTAATCAAAGAACCTAGCAGCCACTCTTCTAATATCCTCCTCATCTTCCAACAACAACCCATCAGCTCTAATTGAGGAAATTCTATTTGATGACTTATGCCTAAGAGCAGTGAGATGAAAGAAATTAGAATTATGGTCCCCAAACTTCAACCAAATAGCCCAATACCTTTTCCTCCAGAAGTCTTCCTCCTTGGTAACAATATCATGCAATTACAAAAGAAGACTATCTTCCATCAATTGTAAATCCTCTGATAAACTCTCTAATTGAATGACGTGTTGGACCTTATCCAAATTCTTCATAATAGAACTTTTAGAATCAAAGATGTAGCCAAATGACTCTTTGTTCCATTTTTTGAGATTCCTCTTAACAAAACTCAGCTTCTTGGGAACTTCGAACATCGCACATCCATCAATGTTAACTTGCCACCATTTCCTAGTACAATCCATAAAATGAGGATCTCTTAACCACATGGCTTCAAACTTGAAAGGAAATCTCTTCCTACTCCCAAGCCTATCATCAACAAAAGAGATAGGGAAGTGTCCTGACCCACATCTCGTAATAGAAGATAAGGAACAATCAAAGTCCACAAACCAAGAAGTAGAGGTTAAAGCTCTATCTAATCTAACTTGAATATTATCCATCCCAACATGCCAATTGGACCAAGTAAAACTAGCTCTTGAAAGCTTAACATCAACAAGAGAATTGTCATCAATAAACATTCTTAAACCAAACTTGTTGTCAAGATTAGCTTGAGACCCTCCCACTTTCTCATGATCATACAAAGGAGTATCAAAATCTCCCATTACGAGCTAGGGAAGATCCAAAAAAAAAAAAATTAAGACTCCCTAGGTCATCCCAAATATTTTTCCTAGATCTCTTTAAGTTAGCAGCATACACATTAGAGATAACCCAAGCAAAAGAATCCCTAAGACAAAAAAACTTAGTCTCGACATGGTTGAAACCGTCAGCGATTGAGACACCTCTTAATAGCTTAGCATTCCAAAAATTGGTCACACCACCCAAAGCTCCATCAAAGTTAACTCCATGGAACCCACAATCTTTAAAGAACATATTCTTCAAAGCCTCTAGCTTATCAATTTGCATTTTCATCTCTTGGATTAACAAGATGTCTGACTTATGGTCCCAGACAAGATTCTTCAGGAGGTCCTATTTATGCAATTTGTTCAACCCCCTGATATTCCATGAAATGATCTTCATTCTCAAGAAGAGGGGGTGCTCTTAGAGCATAGATCAAAGAGGGTTTTCTGGACCCCCTCAGCAATATCCCTCTTGTACTCTCTCTCCTTCCTTTTCTGTGAGGTAGGTCTACCTTGACCCCTTGACTCAAATCCACAATCCGCCTTCTACCTTTTCATGGTGACACCTTTATGAGGATGAGGGGGGAGAGAAGAAAATTTCTTCTTCCAACCACACACCTGGGTGAAACCCTCTTCATCTTTTCTCACTATGTTAGCCACAACTAGAGCACCTTCACCAACCACTGGCTCCAGACTAGCAAGAAGAGATGATGGAATAGTATTCAACTCCACCACAGTCCTCCTTGGAGAACACATAGTCTCTGAAACATGGTCCACATCCTAAGATAAAGAGGTATCACCATCCCCTTCCACAGGAATCTCCAGATCCTTTCTAGCCTCAACAGGAGGAACAAGATGATTTTCAATATTCCCCTCACCCTCCATACCATTTTTGGTAGCACATTCACCTTATTTATAATTAGGTTCCTTAATATTCCATACCTTAGTCTGCTTAACTGCCTTGGGAGGGACATCAGACATAGGGAAATGCTTAGCCCAGTGTCTTGTCTTCTTACATTTGAAGAAGGAAAAAGGGAGGTTTTCAAAAATGATATGCTACTTACAAGACCCTACCTTGGATTTTAAAAAGAACTTAGGTAGCACAACATCCTGGTCAATCATGACACAAAACCTGGCTTCAAATAATAGCTTCCTGGAGCGAGTGGCTTTATCAATAGAGACAATCCTCCCAAAAGAATTTGCTATTGCCTTGAAGACTTCTTCGTCCCAATACTCCAACGGTAGATTCTGAAGTTTGACTCACACAGGAGAAAAATTAGAGAGACATTTGGAAAAATCCATCTCAGGTTCCCAAGGATGAAGAACCATAGAGAGATGCCCAAATGACCAAGGCCCTTTCGCAAACACATTTCTCAAGTCTTCATCACAAGAGAAGGAAAAGCAAAAGAAACCTTTGGCCATGGATGCAACTTTCACGTAGCCTTTTAATGCCCACTTCTTATGCACCCAATTTTGAACCTCCTCAATATTAGGCTGAGGACCTAAAACCTTGCCCACTAGGGAAAAATCCATCTTAGCAATATTCTTATCAATAAGAGTATCGAGGATAAAGAAGGGAAAAACACCTTGTTAGATGAATACATTGACTCAGAAGCAATGCCTTTTCCTTTAATCTTAGAGGATAAAAGGTTAGACCATTTCTAACCCAATAGGGAAGACCTCCTTGCCGTCTAATTTTCTTCCACCGGAGCAAGCTCAATCTGGGGAATACTCGGATTAGCCGCATGAGATTCCCCTGATGAGACTCGCTCTTCAAAACCAACCTCCACTTTATCCCCTTTGAACTTAGGAACTAACTGGACACCAAGGGACAACCATCACAAGACACCTTGAGTGTCTCACCTACACACTTCTCCTTTGAAGATGCGTCTTTGACCACATCCTCACCGCATGACCCGTCCTTCCCAAATTCACCACCAAGGATCAAAAGCTTATCCTCACCACATGATCCCTCCTTGCCATTTGCAGAATCAAATAAACCCAAATCTGTATCCTGCCCAAACTACCATGCTCCATGATTCCTAAGGCTTGAGTTCAAATTCAAATTGCTCAAGCCTACCACTGAACTAGACTTCTCTCCAATGGATACCACACCAATGGTCGCCATTGCATTGTCTCCAATAGAATCTGATAACAATTATGTTGAAATATTGAAAAAAGAAATACATTATATGCAATTTATGTACATGAATCCAAAATGCACAATCCTTATCCCAGGTCAATGAACATCCACAAAAACCTACATAAGTATGATGTATCAAAAAACAAAATTCCAAGCATATAACATCATTCCATATGTACCCCATAATACATAGCTAAATAATAGATGACAATATAAAACATCATAGATAACACACACAATGATGGTAAACCAAATATCGCATGTAATTATTAAACACATCAAATTATAGCATAAGTACCCAAGGTACACAATAAAAACACCTTAAAAGAAATAAACCAACTCATCATAAAGTTTAATACAAGGGATCAAAGCATTTTTTATGGGCCTTATATCCTCCCCTAGGATTAGGCTTACTCCTTAAGAGTCAGCTAAGGAATGAGGATATGGTACCCATGGCCCACTATCCCTCACAAAAATTATTGATCTTAGGTCTTGTATTCATGGAGAAAAGTAATCAAATGGGAGTCTGACTTCATTTCTACACCACCTCAATGATTTACTATTCTAGTCTAAAGATTACACTACTCAATATGTTAATTCTAGGATTCCACTAATAGAGCTTTAATATATAAATGTGAATATGATGTTGAAATGTTGATCAATAGGTGGAAATACAAATATTTAAAAAACTACTAATATATCTAATTAACTTTTGAATTCTAATATTTAATTTCCTTCACATAATATTAAACACTTTCAATATCCTATTTATAATTTATTGTGAATTATTAATATTTTTAATATTCCTACAATCTATTTATTATAAGGCTTGAAGTATTGTGTAGATAATAATGTACATGTAGTAAATATAGATGGGGAATCAACAATAATAATAAGGGTTGTACGTGCTAAGTTTGCGCCGAGCTGGAAATTGAAGATTATAGTATTCAACATGTTTTTAGGGAAGCAAACAAGTTGGCGGACTCACTATCCAATGAGGGAATTGATCAATCCATGGAAAAAAAAAGTCTTCAATAACTTGAATAAATGGACAAATGTGTTATCCATTGTTAAGGCCGAGGTGAGGAAAGAGATTTAGGGAAACGTCTACCTAGTCATCAAACTGCACATTTGACTATATTTATTAATTAATTAAAAATACAAAATACAATGAATTTTTATTTTTAATAAATTAATAAACACTGTCAAATGTGCAATCCGATGGCTGTATAGACAACCACAAGATTTAGGGGCATGAATAATACCTTTTGACCAGGCTATGGTATGTCTTGGGAAGCCTAGGAGCAAGGTTGTACAACATCAAATGGGTTTTCTTGATCGCATAGTCAGCCTAGTCTACAAAACTAGAACCGAATCTACGAGGAATATTGTTTGAGCTTGTGTTGTCACGTTGGTGCTCACTTTGAGAAAGTGTCACCAGTATAACCTCAGTTTTGGGTAAATAAGTCTCTAGAAGTGCTACCGCCCTTTAAAATGTCGATCAAATAAAACTAGAAGGAAATCTCATAAGATAGTTCAAAGGGGGCCACGAAGAAATGGAGGTTCTTGTTGTATGCAAATGTGCTTGGCTAGTAGTGAGACGTGGGATAAGGTCGGCCAAAGAGTTAGAAACATATGAAGCATAAATAGCACACATATTTAAAGTTCAATCACAAGAAAGTGTTGGCACAATAAGGTAGGTCATTGGGGAGAGCAGGTTGAGAGGTGAGCATATTCACTATGGCACGTTGATGGGGATTTTTCTCACCAACATAGTGTGCACTATCAGAAGGTAGCAGGTGGTTAAGAGCATGACTTTTCCTATGAAGGATTTTTTATTGACACGACCATTAAGGCCATCTCATCCTATGATAAATGGCCCAAGCAGGGGCTCATTTATGATGTGGTGGATGTGGCTCAAGCAAGGGGAAATTAGGAAGTTGGAGAAGCAGTGGAGAAATTCAGAGAGGCTACCTTTTCCAAAGATTTGCAAAGCTTTCTTGACTATGTAATTGATAACAAAAATGTCCTATTTGAATCACAGATTAGTAGGTTGATGGAGTTAGGGGTGGGTATGATAACCTTATCCTCAACCACTCATTGAGTGGTCTGTGTAATTCTAAACTGTTATGTATCTTTATTTTGAAACAATGGAAAGAGTGCTACCCTCTATGGTAGCAATTTATCTAAAAAAAAATCTTATAATCTAATATTATTTTTTGGTAAAAGGCCATAGTCGATATATATTATATTAGAAATAGTAAATACATAGAATGTCAGAGAATTATAGTACTAGTTGGATTTGAAAACCAAAAAGTTAGATTTTGGAGCATATTATAGAAGACTAAAAAGCACTATTTGACATAATATTTAGCATCGATGGTCATCTCAAAATTTATATTGTTTGAACATTATAAACATTTCAAAATTTAGACCAAGGAAAATCCACAAGCTCATTCTTGCACATTTCCTTCAAATTTGTTGAAGTATCACCCCACCCTACATTGAGTTCTAATCCATTGTTTCCTTGCCCCTCATTCATGTCTATATTATTTTTCATCCTTGGAATAGGTCTTACCACTGCTAACACATTCTTGACATGTTGACTATGATGCGTGAGCAAGTAATACACAACAAAGTATTTGTCTTTATTTTTTTGGGCCATTTGAAGTCCTAGCTCCTATGAGTGTAATTCAATGACCCTATACAGACTCCATGGATTATCCTCTCTCAACCTTTTTTCAATTGCATTATATATCACCTCAAATGACCTCCTATGTTTTAGATAGCACTTGGTAAAAAATACATCTATATATCCTTTCCCTTTATCCAAATCATACATATGCACACTCCTTAAAAGTTCATTTTCCACTAAGTAATTTGGCTTCACTTCCTCATTAACCACAATTTGTAATAGTTCAAATGATTGCAGGAAATCCATGGTATTTGATAGAAATATTGAAAGAAGTTGAGAAGGAAACATCAACCTGGGATCATTAGGTCACAATATACCTCTTCGCCAAGAATAGTCTCCACACTGTCAACAACACTAGGACAAGACAACTTAAACACCTTTTCCATTTCAACATTCATCACCTCCTCTGAAAATAGTAGTTCACCTTCACGAACCCTCACATGAATTCTAATTTTCTTTGGTATGTAATCCATTAAACCCTCCTACACCAACAATACATAGACTACACCCCAACACTGAACACCCAGATAGACATGAACCCGAAGCGATACCCCAATTTCGCTTAAGAATAGAAGACCCAAATAATCGACCATGAGATACAAAATGCAGAAAGGAAAGAGAGCTCCATGGATATAAAAATAACATACAACACCCCAAGCCATAACCGATACACCCTAAGGCATAAAAACACCTAGCACTATAAAATTCCCCAAACACCTTGATACTGTAAAATTGCCAAAACACCCAGCACTATAAAATTTCCCAAACACTTTGACACTGCCAAACCATGACAATGAAACTACGAAGCCTAGAAACCAGACTCCACCCCTTGATGCAAATAAGCCTCTTTTCAAATCAAATGACCACCCCACCATGAAAGCATAGGATACCCTTTACACCACTAATCCAATAGAAAAAAAAAGCACCTACAAGACTAGCTAACCCAGATACCTAGAAAACTTGAGAACCACTGTACAGATTACTTGGAAGGCTAGGAGCTATGCTTGGAATGAGGAACAGAGTCAAAATTTAAAACAATTCTCTTGAATGTTGCTTTTCCCCTAGGTACCAAATAACCATCATTAACATTTAAGTCACCATCCTTTTACACCAACGAGTGAAATTTGGCATGCATGAAATCCTTCATTTGTATCTAGGAAAATGTAATTCATAATTGTAGGAAGTGAAATTCAATGTTAACCTGCAAAAATCAAATAAAAAATTATCTCTACCTCATCCCATGCCTTGAAGTATTGTGCTTTGTCATGTTTCCCTTACGAGAAACACATGTTATTTATACATGCTTGCTGACCAGAATTTGTGAGCCTACCAGGTGGTTATTTCGACATAGATTTGAATGAGCAATGAACACTTGAAAGAATTTGAGTGATTCAAATGAAAACATGTGTGACATAATATGCTCATGTGCACCCCCATTACACCTACTGAGATAACACTTTGCATATAACTTCATTTATTTTAGGCAGAAAATAAATGATACAATAGATACTTGACATTTGAAACATGAGCATCCTAAAGCTTTTAAAATGTGAAATTAGGCATAAGTGGGTTGTAGCACTTTACTACTACCAAAGAATTGGATGTGGAAACTATCGGGATGAAGCAATCCATTCCTTCTAAATAATATCATCTAGCACTTTTATGATATTATTTGAATTTTCATTATACATGAACTCATCTTGTGCTTGGTCACAACCAAGATTTTCTAACGATTCTATCACTTGATTACCCTCCCTATATGAGTGTTTAACCAAGGAAAACACTAGCTTGTCAATAAGCTTCCAAGCTTGGTCAAGTACGTACCTAATTTTCCAATTATTCACCTTTCTCTCCTTACAAGCATTAATAATAATTAATGAATCCCCTTCAATCTGCAAGTTAGTGATCTTCAAAAGCATTGCCGATTGTAGCCCATGCAAAAGAGCTTGAGCTTGAATAGTATTGTTCGTGCCTTTTTGAAGATGAATTGATTTGGATGGAATGGGAAAAACTCTATGATCCCTTATTACCACACCGGCCCCTAAGACTCTTGGGTTTCCATGTGAAGTTGCATCAAAATTCAGCTTGTAAGAATCTGAGAGAGGAGGTATCCAAGCAATTTTACTTCTATCAATATTCTATATTTTGATGTTGGTGTAAACTTCCTTTAAACGGAAGCACAATTTTCTTCCATTGTTGCAATAGTTTAGAGTCACAATTTGTGAATATCAAACGACTATCACATGTAGTCTTTGTAACACATTTTCATGTTCTAAGGTTGGTGTTCAATTTTTGATGTGTGATGGGATCATGAAGGAATACTCAGAGGGCGGATGTCGGTTAAATATTACATCGCATGGACTTATTGCATCGCGATTATGTGTTTCAATTCCTTGAAGGTAGGCGTGATGTATTAAGGTTACATGATAGTCATTGATCATGAATCTCATAGTGATCAATGGTCATGTTTTAAAGCTTCCTTTGAGATTGTATCTCAACCATTCGTCTTTGATCTAATGACCAACATTAAAAGTCCAATGGTCTGCTACTCTAGTTCACAAGAAGAGATGCAAAAGTGATGGATCAACAACATTCTTAGCAACCTGATCAGATCATATCAATCCTAGATCAATTTTCACAACAATATCACACTACATTCATTATTAGATGGTGTCATTACTCCCTAATGTGTTGTAGAGGTTAAAATTATATTATTAGGGTATGTTTTCCTAGATTTTGTTACAGATTGTATGGTTGTTCCATTCCTACATTCATGAGGGTCATCATTCTAGGATTTTCTCTAGATGTCAGAGCCTTTATGGCTTGCTTGTTTCCCAATTCTGGGGATAATTCACATGTTTAAATTTTGATCAGGGTTCATCTTCCTACAAACCCTAGTTAGGTTAGGGTTAGGTTTTTTAATTCAAATCTCAGTTATGCCTTAACTATAAAGGCAATACTTGTATCATTTTGGACATTTCTTCCCTATATTTTCTTTGGAAGACTTATGTTATTTTAGCATTTATGGAGCTAAAAAATTGGCTTATGGCTAGGTGTTAATATAATTACTGCTTTCACCTTTTCTTCATGCTTGTATTCTATGTAACATATGATACCTCTTTGCATGCATGAGTTTTCATCATTTTAATAGATTATATGACTATTCTAATATGCTATAGGTATCAATTATGGATAATCTTCATCCCTTTTGAGACCTTTCAAACCCTAGCCTTCATATTTCCCTCATAAAATTGGTAAAATAGAGATTTGTGTGAGATTTTCTAGTGATTTTATTGATGCTATGTTCAATCACAAGAAGGAAGAAACACTCTAAATTTGATGCACCACCTTTCTATTACATTTTTATGCATTTTATCCTTGTCTCCTTTTCCCTGCAAGTCATTAGCTTATAGTTTATTGAGGTTGGACTAGACCAATCCTCTTTTGCACCTAGTTTAGAAAGGAAGTCGGCCTTCTCCAAAGATCTAGCCTCAATTGCAAGGGTCCCACACCTTGAGGCTATTTCCATTGTATCATTAGAATTTTGAACTCCTTATTTAGCAAGGTGCATTTCCGAGTGACAACAGATATGTTAGATGTTAACTTGATTTAACAAGAATCCTTTGCTCATGTTGTTTATTAAAACACAATTTTTTATAATGTTAAAGAGTTTATGCTTTATTTAAATGTATTTCTCGTAAAAATGATAACATAATGATAAATAAAAATGTAAATGATAATGATAAACAAGATATTATTCCTTAGTCAAGCTGAAAACCAAAGGAGATATGGATCAATGATATGCTATGGAGATCTAAGATATGGGTTAATGATAGGACATATAAGGATACACCCTAGATGGAGGATGGATCAAGATATGGAATGATATGGGTGGATGGAATCAATGATAAGGAAACCCAAAATATTTGGTCAAAGACAAAGGATAAATAGAGGACCTATGGAGGACTCCAAAGATCACATTCCAAAGTAATAGCATGCCCCCATGCTAAGAGGTATGACAAGGGATAAGGATGAAAAATGATAAGGATATGACATGGATATGGAAGAGAAATATATATGAAAGGAAACATGATATGGATGACAAGTGTTATGGAGGATGGAAGACACACATGGTCTAAAGCATGCATTAGATACGTGTTCTTGATATTTTTACCCAATACTTTATGCAAGATCAAAGGAAGGTGGATAGATAAAGTGGATAGCATGAAATATAATTGAAGGAATATGATGGCTCAGTGAAAATAGGATAATTTATTGTACAAATGGAAAAGGCTTTCCCCCAAGTATACAAGAAAGGGTAAATTGATGGATGTGAAAGCTATTGGATATGAATGGAAATGGAAGCTCATGGAGATGGAAATTAATGAAGGTGTATGGATATGAATGGATGACTCAAGTGTCTCTTTGCATAAGATAGTACCCCATTGACAAAATATTTCGTATAGACCATGTCTAACATGTTCCCACTCAAAGACATTGGTAGGAAAATTGGTCAACATAATAGAATGAATTTGTGTAGGGAGAAGGGGGTTAAGGATTGGATTAAAGGGTATGGAAAGAGGGATGAAGGTTGGATGGAAGTATGGAATGGAATTATTTTGAGGGAATGTGGGAAATAATAACATTGGAACACACCTTGAAGGGTGGTGAAAGTTGAAGGATTGAGATGGGGAGGTTGGGATAATAAACTTGAGCATCTAACGACCCAAAACAAAATTGGAGGATAATGGAAGACTTATGGTTGGCTTATGAGATGGAATAGGCTTAGATGGAGGATTGGATGATGGTGAAATAATGGAACCTTTTGAATTACCAAGTTGGGATACCAATTTGGAATTTCCATTTGAATGCATGGATTCTTTTGCTTTCTTTAGAACCCACAATTGTTTTGACTTTTGATTTTTCTTTATAGCCTTTTGTTTTTTTCTTAATTGGATTTTTCATTTTCTTAGATATGTTCTGCTTTTGATTTTGGAGCATATTTTTCTTTGTTTTGGTGTGTCTTTTTAGTGACATGATGATCTTCAAGTTTTTTTGGATTCTTGGATTTGTGTATTTTTTTTTGGTATCCAATTTCTTGGAGAGGCCATAGATGGATATATGAAAATAGAGGATTTGAAGTGGAAGGTTTTGCAAGGAATTAAAGGCTATGTTCCTTTTTTTTCCTTGAAAGGGAATGTAAGGATATGCATTAGGAACATATGGGCCCAAGATGGATGGAAGGGTTGATGTATGAAGTACTAGAATAGATTGTAAAAATGATAGAGAAGGTGGACATCTTGATCTAAAGAGATGCTTTTTGGGTTTGAAACAACTACCGACATTTTGAGAAGGACGTATGTATCCAAGGCCATAGAATTTATATGTGTCTTAATCTTAGGTTGTTCAAGTAAACCTTGTTCATGAAGGCCTGACTCTTTGCCTTGATAATTCATCTTTTGGAGAATCTTCTTACAAATGGGATACTTTTTGCTTGTGAAAAAAAATGAAAGACCATCTTGAGGGGTGTTGGATGTTGAAGAAATGTGGTACTCCAAGAGAAAACCAAATTTTATAAAGGTGGATGAACCAAGCTTATATGTTTGTGGTTTATCAATGGGATCTTGTGAAGGATTAGGATTATCATGTGATGTAGGGGAAATGCTTATACCTTGGGGGTCTTGAGAGGTAATGGGTGGAAAGATTTGTTCTTATGAAGGACTAGGATTATGCCATAGAGGTGGAATGATAGGATCATGATATGAGGTTGATATGCTAGGATCATCAAATGGGTTGGATATGGTAGGATTATGAGATAGTATAGGATCATGCAATAGAGTTGATGGATTAGGATTATGGCATGGGGTTGAGAGAATTGGATCATGAGATGGTATGGATTCATGAGATGGAATGAGATCATGAGATGGAATGGGATTATAAGAAGGAATGGGATCATAAGAATGAATGGGATGATGAGATGGAATGGGATCATGAGAGGTAGTATTTTGATATTGACATAAATGGGGATCTATGATGTCGTGATTTAGATCAATGAGGTCAATTGAGTGACACAGTTGACTTTGTATAGGTGTTATGAATGTGGAAAAAATGAAACATGGATGAGGTGGATAAACATGGGATGGATGAGGTGGAAGTGGGTGGAACTAAAAGACTAGGACTAGAATTTTTTGAAATAGGATTTGTGGACACGAAAATTGTACTCCTTTGGAGATAGTACAATATGTGGTATAATTTAGTCCTATTTTAGACACCTTTAAATCAATCACCCCTTAAAAACTACATTTATTGGCCCCTAAGACTCATTATTTTGGACTTTAAGGCCTATTCCACTCAAAAATTACACAAAACCCAACAAACAACATTCAAATCATTTAAATTCCAGAACACCTACCTCAAAAACCCCTGGTGGGACTAACTCGCCCAGGGTGGCGACTTAGTCACTTTTGAGGGTTTTTTCACTTTTGAGCGGGAAAATCACCAACCTAATTCAAATCCCTAATGGACATGTCAGCCTATGAAGTTAAAATAATAAATAATTAGGTATTGATGCCTATAAATATATGTTTTTAGGTCATTTTTCACAACATTAAGTCATTTTCAACAAGAAAATTCAAGAGTCAAGTGTTGAATATCTTCTACAAGAAGATTCATCATTAGTCTATCTATAGCAAAGTTGAAGCTTTAGGGTAGCAAGTTAGGGTTTTTACGGGTCTTCAAGCTCAATTTCTATCCAAGATCTCACATTGCAAAGGGTTGATCATGGATGCCTATGGAGAATCATGGAGAAATCTAGGTTGAGGAGATGCAACTAGGAAGTAAATCAAGCCTAAGGACTTGCTTTCAAAGTGATTCCATCTTCCATTTTCTCTCTATTTTCAGCCTAAGGAAGGTTTTCATGTCATTAATATTCATTTCTAATGTGATTTATTGTCTCTTAGAATTATTCTTGCATCTTTCTAATTCCATTTGTGCATCTTATTCTTGCATGTTAGAATAGGGTTGCATCTTATTTTCAGACTTCTTAGTCTTAGACACACTTAGGGCTAGGGTTTTATGCAAATTTATCATCTCTTTCAAGGTTTAAATACTAACTAGGGGTTTGACCAAGGAAAAACCCCCATTAGAAACTAATTTATACTCTATTTTGTAGGTATTTTCATAGGTTCAGATCCAGGTTTCCATTAGAAAACAGAGTGCAGACTATGGGCTTTCGTTTCCACTTTCAAATTTGTAGAAAATCCAAAGTGGACTAAGTTGCCAACAGTGGCGAGTTAGTCCCACTGTACTTTTTTGTCAGAATTTTTTGTAGATTTGGATACCCATTTGGCAGAAACAGGTTCCTGAGCAGTTTCCTTGATCTGGGACTAAGTCACCCAGCTTGGCATAAGTGTCCCATTTGGCCAAAAAATTAGATTTTCTAGAATTTTGAAGGCATCTGCAATCTTCATTTCAACCTTCATTAGTTTCCAAGTGCACAATTTTTTTTAGCATCTTTATCTTGTTCTTTATTGCATTTAATCTATCTTTTTGCATATCACAATGCATTTTCAAACAACTTGCATTTCTTGGGTTTTACGTTAATAAATCATTTCTTTTATCAATTTATTGCATATAGAAATTACATCTAGGTATATTCCATTCATTCTTGCATTAATTTTGAGTGGGGAAATAGTCCATTTTGGCCCATATTTCTCCTTTTAGGTGGAAAACCCTAGAAGTATAAGAAAGCATTAGGGTGCCAAAATGGGAAATATCAAGCCAAGCATGAAAAATTATTCAAATACAAGGATCTTATCATGCACTTGATAGAGAAGTTTCAGACATTTACCATTGATAACATCCCACGAAAAGATAATCGGCTTGCAGATGCAATGGCAAGTGTTGCCTCTCTTGTACCCCCTCAAGATCCTTAAAAAAAAATCACATTCACTATTCACCCTATCATGAAACCTTTGATTGATGAAAGAACAGAAGAAGCTTTAATGACAAATGAGGGAAAATTGAGTTAATGGTATGATACCACATTCAACTATTTGAAAAGTGGTACCTTTTCTGAGCCAACAACCAAAAACCTTCATGCTTGTTTACGAAAGCTTGCATCTAAATATATAATTCTCACTGGTGTGTTGTATCAAAGGTCATTCAATGGTCTCTTACTTAGATGCTTAAACAAATTTGAGATACCTCTAATACTTCACCAAGCCCATGAAGGTGCTTGTGGTGGACATTTTGGAGGGAAAACATTAGTTCAAAAACTTATCTGTATTGTGTATTATTGGCGCAACATGGAACGTGATTGCTTTGATTATGTTTGAAAATGTCATAAATGTCAGGAACATAGCAATTTGCATCATGCTCCTGCTAGTGAAATTCAAACTCAACTTCTTATATGGCCCTTTTTGGTTTGGGGATTAGATATTATAGGAAAAATTTCAGCCCCTTCTTCCGTTGGACATACCTTTATCATCACTGCAACTGATTATTTCACAAAATGGGTAGAGGCCATTCCTCTTCGATCTACAACAGCTGAGGTAATATGTCAATTCATCCTAGAACACATTATTGCTCGCTTTGGCCTCCCTTCCACATTAGTCTCTGATAATGGTACACCATTTAAGAATAATGATGTGAAGAAATTCTTGGAGACCTTTAATATCCAACATCATTTTTCAACACCTTATTACCCACAATCTAATGGTCAAGTTGAACCAACTAATAAATTCCTTGAACAAATTTTGAAGAAAACTGTTAATAAACATCATAGGGATTGGCACACACAATTACACTATGTGCTTTGGGCTTATTGCACAAGTGTTCGATCTTCCACAGGGACCACACCTTATAGTTTGGTTTATGGAAGTGAAGAAATAATGCCCTTGGATTTATAGATTCCCACACTATGAATTTCTCTTCAAAGACTTGTTGATGATACACACTATTGAAATCAAAGATTACACTAGCTTGAGGTGCTCGATGAACAACACATTATTGCTCTTGAACATATTCAAGCTTATCGCAAAAGGAAACATCACCATTACAATATTAATGTTATCCCTTGATCATTCCACAAGGGTGACTTAGTTCTATCTACAAATCAGTGCAACGTCAATGCCAATCCAAATGAAAGAGATAAATTTAGTTATAATTGGTTAGGATCATAAATCATTGACAAAACTTGTGGGTCTGGCGCATACAAGTTAACAGAACTAGATGGCACACCCCTTAAGGAACCTATCAATGCCACACATTTTTGTCGGTATTATGTATAACCCCTTTGAATAGTATGAATGATAAAACAGTGTTGTTAGAGCTATTGGGTCATATCCTATATGCTTTCGCATTGCTTCATTCTTGACAATTCCATCATCCGTATGTCTAAAGTACTAAAGTGATTATTTAATTTATTTTTATAATTACTTTAGGTTTCATACTATTCAAATTCATCTTGTGTGTTATGATAAGTTAGATCATTAATACATTTAATCTAGCATAACATACTTAATCATCATGTCATATCTAAAAGAAATTGCAATAAGTTTTAATTAGATCACATAAGTCTTGTTGAATCATGAAGATATTGATTAAATAATCTTACAAAGGTTATTTAATTAATCACATTACTATTTAACATTCAAACACATTAAGACAAGTAATAAAACATCAAATGCTCATATATATATATATATAGCCAAAGTTTTATGTACATATCATTACAATATAAAATATCACTAAGGTATGTGGGTACTCGACCCCTTGGGATTTTGTACTCATGATCTGGTAGCAGGACATCAGGAGATGGTCGTATGTGATCGTGATCATGATTTTCCAAATATGAGTACAAACTCTAAGCCTTGTATCCATCCAAGGTCCACTTGATGCTCCCCTGCTATCTGCTCCCTCTCCACTTGTAGTTGTGCTACCTCTGCCTCTAGTCTCTCAACCTCTATTGGAGTCCAGGATGAATTTCCCGTAGTCTCAGCTCAGTGGATTCATCTCCTCAAACTCTCATATGTTGCCCATAATCTCATGAATGGACTAAGTGACTCTGGATCCTGTTCCACAATAGGCGGGGGAACATAATCTGAGTCCATCTCCTCCTTGTCGATGGATTTTGGCACTATCTCTGTAGCTTCTTGATGGTAGAGCTCCTTCCAATCTCTCGTCACTACTGCAAGGTAGAAAAAATACACAATCAGTACACATCCTGATATATATATATATATATGTATACAAAGCATAAACACTAAACTACATGCAAAAAATCAAATATCATCACCTATATCTCTTGTAGGCTGAGAAATATCAACATCGTCCTATGCAAGGGGCATGGAAGATGTGCTAGCCTCTCCACGAATGTGGGTACTAATGCATGCTACAACCGTTGCTCATGATCTAACCATACGAATGGACAAGGGATCTCCCCACTCATGTCGATCCTCAGCTGCTGCCTCATCACTCTCACTCAAGGGTGGCTCCTCCTCATCCTCCTCCTCTCCCTCCTATCCATCATAGACAGGATATGCATCCTCATCGTACTCATCAACAACATTAGTAAATATGTCTATAGCTCTATATTGTGTCTCCTTCACCCTATCCTCTCTATCATCTCCCTCATCTGGAAATGGTCCTACATCCCCTATAGGCTCATCAATCGTATATACAAGAGCTGGTCATAATACCATCCACCACTCCTCATAATCCCATGTGACACCGACGTCATTTGCATCAAAGACTAGAGGTTGCTCATGATCTGAGAAGTCGAAGCCACTCTCAGCAACATGGTCTAGAGTGAGCCGCACCATATCACTTGGTCTTTGAGAATTCCACATTGACCTCCTGTAAAAGGATTGTGCCTTGGGTGGTCTTTGAATCTGTCCAAATTGCCACATGACTTGATCATAGTAGAAGGGACATTATACGTGATCATGTTGGCCAACAAGAGATCTATCTAACTGTAGTCTCCTCAACTGTCTTGTGTGAATTGGCCACTGTAGCATCAGCTAATAAGGTCTCCAGAAGATCTCATCCTCCTCTAGTCGATCAAATCTCACTCTCCTAAAATGTAAATCCCCATACTGCCATAAGTGTCATAGAGTATAGTTGAAGGCCCGAGGATAACCCATTGTTGTAGCAGACAGGAAGCCGACTGGTCTGGTACACATGATATGCTCCAGGCACCAAACCTGTAGAAGTGTGCAATGCACCATGTTGTCTACCTCCCAGAAAACAAACTGACCAAGATCATAATATAAATGTGTCAAGATACAATGCCCCTAGGCGTATACTGTCTAGTGCTCCACCATCCCTTGTATCAAATGAACTAGTCCTCCCTCAAGGTGTGTTACCCATCGAGGATGAGAACTAGTACCACTGTATGCATCATAATCCATCTCACCACTGGTGATCATGAATACAATAACATCACTAGGTAATCCACCCTCTCACTCGCTCATTATGTGCTGGACCACCCAAACAATACTGCATATCTGCCTTCTACTCGTAGAAGGTGTGGTCTCTCTCAAAAAGTACCTGTTCTCCCTGAATAGGAACACAAAGAATGTAGTTTACATCCTCTAGGGTAATCATCATCTCACCTGTTGGTAGGTGGAATGTGCACATGTCTACATCCCAGTGCTTGTAGAGCACCATCAATATAGCATCATGTTACCTCATGGGGGGCATGAGGTATTCCTAGTAGATACCCACAGCCTACAGGTGCTCTGTCTCCTCTATTGAAAGTGATAGGGCTAAATCTCTCAAAAATATCAACTACCTACCCCCTAGATGTTACTGCGAACGGGTGGGTACCTACCAAAAACACAAAAATATTATTTAAACACCATCTAATATCTTTAATTTTTACTTTATTCATCATGCAAGTGTACTAAAGTTGTTCTAGTGTGCTTTCCTAAAGGACCTAGACACTTTATAACCCTTTTGGGAGAATTCACGAAGAAACAAGACACTTTGCGAAAAAGTGGGACACTTGGCAAACAAAATGAACACTTTTCGAACAAATGGAACACTTTGCGAACAAATGGGATACTTCACAAAAAAAGGGGACACTTTGTGAACTTTTTTTCCAAGTTCCCAAATTAACCTAGAAATGCATGAAAATCATTAAATAACAGCATAACCACAAAGCATAGGTAGCAGAATCGACTCACCTCGTGATGACGCTCATCATGAGCCACTGAGTCCCATAGAATGTCTAATCTTGCAGGCCTGTAGTCTCATCTGCTTGACATATTTTTGTCTTCACTCGTCACTCTCACACTACAAGAAGGTAAAATGAAATAGTAAGTGACAAATTACTTCACTTTTACCTCTTTTAACTCTTTTCATTATTTTTTACTCTTATGTATAAAATTAGGGATTTTCCTATCTTAAGAGTTCATAAAGTATTTTCTATTCAAAACACCATAACAGGTGCTAGGGAACTCCATTTTTTTTGCTGTTTGATGCATTAGAATCATGATTCCACACCTCGAATCATTAATTGTCTATCATTATGAGGTAAGGTACTTGGATATTTCCTACAATATGATGTTCCTTATTCGATGTGGCTAGTTTTCTACCTTGATTCCACCTCCATAAAGAAAGCAGAATCAAGGGGGGCATATATCTACCCTCAAACTTGATTTCTAGAAGTGGTATAAAAGGATTTTTTTGGAAAACTATTGAATTTGTTCTACAGGATGTGGTTCCTAATGTTTTGGTTTTGCAGATAACTACACTAGGGGCTTCATTCTCTCGTCTTATGAATGAGTATCCTTTTATGAAGTAAAGTGCACTGGTTAGAGTCCTTTAGCTTACATATGCATGTAGAGTCATATGGGCGCTAAAGTGGGGGTTAACTATGAACACAAAAGTGTACTCCTTTGGAGATAGTACAATCTATGGTCTAATTTAGTCCTATTTTAGACACCTTTGCATCAGTCGCCCCTTAAAAACTGTATTTATAGGCCCCTAAGACTCATTATTTTGAACTTTAAGGCCTATTCCACTCACAAATTACACAAATCCTGAAAAGTTAAAATAATGAGTAATTAGGTACTGATGCCTATAAATATATGTTTCTAGGTCATTTTTCACAACATTAAGTCATTTTCAACAAGCAAATTCAAGAGTCAAGTGTTGAATATCTTCCACAAGAATATTCATTACTCTATCTACAACAAAGTTGAAGCTTTAGAGCAGCAAGTTAGGGTTTTCTCAGGTCTTCAAGCTAGCATTTTGTATAAGATCTCACATTTCAAAGGGTTTATCATAGATGCCTATGGAGAATCATGGAGAAATCTAGGTTGAGGAGATGCAACTAGCCATCAAATCAAGCCTAAGGACTTGTTTTCAAAGTGATTCCATCTTCCATTTTTTCTGTATTTTCAGCCTAAGGAAGGTTTGCATTTTATTAAGATTCATTTATAATGTGATTTAGTGTCTCTTAGAATGAGTCTTTCATCTTTCTAATTTCATTTATGCATCTTATTCTTGCATGTTAGAATAGGGTTGCATCTTATTTTCAAACTTCCTAGTCTTAGACACACTTAGGGCTAGGGTTTTATGCAAATTTTATCATCTATTTCAATGTTTAAATACCAACTAGGGGTCTGACCAAGGAAAACCCCCCATTAGAAACCAATTTATACTCTATTTTATAGGTATTTTCACAAGTTTGGATCTGGGTTTCCGTCAGAAAACAGAGTGCAAACTGTGGGCTTCCATTTCTACTTTCAGATTTGCAAAAAATCGAAAGTGGACTAAGTCACCAATAGTGGTGACTTAGTCCCACTACACTTTTTTGTTACAACTTTTTACAAATTTGGATACCCATTTGGCAGAAACAGGTTCCTGAGTAGTTTCCTTGATCTGGGACTAAGTCGCCCAAATGGCGTAAGTGTCCCAGTTGGCCAGAAAATTAGATTTTCTAGAATTTCAAAAGCATCTACAATCTTCATTTCAGCCTTCATCAGTTTCCAGGTGCAAAATTTTTATTTAGCATCTTTATCTTGTTCTTTATTGCATTTAATCTATCTTTCTGCATATCACAATGTGTTTTCAAATAACTTGCATTTCTTAGGTTTTACATTAATAAATCATTTATTTTATGAGTTTATTGTATTTATACTTTACATCTAGGTATATTGTATTCATCCTTGTATTGATTTTGAGTGGGACATTGTCCATGTTGGCCCATCTTTCTCCTTTTAGGTGGAAAAACCTAGAAGTATAAGAAAGCATTAGGGTGCCAAAATCTTTGTCCAGGGGATTTTATATGGGTTCTTGTATTCCTTGGAGGGTGACCTTTGGTTGTCTTTTTATGGTGTTCTTTGGTAATCTTTTAATAGCCCTCTTTGACTTGACAATGGGTTGACTAGGATGTGAAGTGCATAAGATATAGTTATAGATGGGTGTTGGTTGAACATGGAAGACATTTTGGTTTTCCTTGTCAATGGAGAGAAAGGATGACATGGAGGGTGACATGACTTGGGTATTAGTTTCAATGGTGGATTTTATGGGGTTTATGATCTCTTGGAATCTACTTATGGGACACATGATCATGGATTTTATGTGATTGATAAATTAGTTGGCAAGGAAAAATCTTGAGGTATGAGATGGAAGATGGAGGATATGTTAAGCTCATCTTGATCCATAGTTTTAAGTAGGTTTATATTTTTTCTTGCTTGATTAATATTTAGATCTTGAATACACATTCACACACGTAAGACAAGATTTGATGCAAGATGTAATGCAAATGATTATGATAAGAAGAAACTTCCAAGCACAAGAACAACCTAGCAATTATTCAAGTGGGTAGATTGGCCAATGGTCTAAAAGTAGGATGCACAAGGATCTAGGGATGTTCTCTATATACCTTGAAGGTACGTGAGGCCCAACTCTATGAATTTGAAAGGAGAATAATGCCAAACAACCAGGAGGAGGGGATAAACCACACTCCACCTTCACTTCCCAAAGGTATAAAGTTATTTGGGGCTTAGCCAAGATTGACAATATTCACTTACAAGAGGCATGTCTTTCGATTCACCCCCCACTATTTATACTTTTTCGAAATGCTAGAGTTGAAGTAGCCCCTAGAGTGATCACTGCTCTATGCAAGCCCCCTAAGAAGGTTACACAAAAGTGATGCAAATAATGCTTTTGATCTCCAAATTCATATGATAATATCAGGAGAGAGAATACACATGTATTTGATCACACAAGCAATGTTCACTAACCTTAGGATGTCTGGATCTATACGAAAATGGATGGATAATTTTAGGTGTCTACAATAATTATTTTTATATATTTCTAAATGATATGTATTTTATTAATTTCTTATAAATATAATATAATATTTGCTATATAATTTATTCTTTATAATATTGTAATACAAATATTTAAAAATCACTAATATATATAATTAACTTTTGATTTCTAATATTTAATTTACTTTACATAATATTAAGCACTTTCAGTATCCTATTTATAATTTATTGTGAATTATTAGTATTTTTAATATTCTTATAATCTAATATTACAATTCTAATTTTGCATGTTAAGTTTTAATTTTAACTTTATATTATTTATCATTAATAATTTCTCATAATTTAATAAAGTTATATTAATATTCTTCTCTTATTTTTAAAATTTACTAATATCCTTTTTTATGTCTTCATCAAGATATAATATTTTATAATTATAATTATTATCCCTTTATTATGATTTTATAATATTTTTAAATTATTATAATAACATAGTATTTTAATTACAAATATAATTAAAGTTTATTCTTTATAATATTATAATATGTCTTTACATTAGAAAAATTCTAATATTATTAGAAAAAATAGTTATAAAAAATATATTTTACAAATAAATATACACACTTAAATAATATTTATATTTTATCATGTCATATTGATTGTTTTTTTCAATTTTATATTATAATTATTTTTTATTTATTTCTAAATTAGATTTTTCTTAATTTCTTATAAAAATAATATAATCCTTACCAATTAATTTATTCTTTATAATATTGTAATACAAATATCTCTAATCAATTATCAAATTATTTTTTACATAAAATTTATATATCTAAATAATTATTAACAAGAATTATTTTTTATTTTATTAGTAAATAATTATTTTTTACTAATATTTTATCATAATATTGTTTTCACTTATTATAATATGATAATATTAGTATTTTCAACCATACTATAAATAATTACAATAATTAATATTTATATATCTTATACTAAATCTATCAACTATATTTTACCATTCATAAATCAACTATTCAATCTATTATATTTTAACTAGACTCCATTCTACACATATTGAAATATATATATTTTTGATTAGTTTTCAAAAATTATAGGGGTAGCACGACCAAAATTCTATTTTTCAGGATGTGTCCACTTTGAAAAATAGTAAAAAATTATATATTCAGTAAAAAATTATTAGAAAAATTGGGCATAAACTTCATGTTGTTAGCTAATTTCTCACAAATGCAATTTTAAAAATACCAAAAAAAGTTAATCTTTTTAGGGAGCCACAACAGATGCTATGTTATATTTTTTTGACAAAAACAACACCAGTTTTTGTGGCTCCCTTTTTGAACCCCTTAATCTCTACCATTTAAAAAAAATAGTAGTTTAGAAAGTAGACTCGAAGCACTACGACCCTCATTTTTGTTGTATGTATTTTTTTTTAGTGTAACTATCCTCAACTTCTCATCCAAGGTCAGGGTTTCTTGATTTAAAAAAAAAAGTGGCCACTTAAGACCCCTTTTGGCCCCTCATCTTTGTGTAGTTACCCGATTATATAAAGAAAGATAATGAAAAAATCTCAATAGATAATTAAGGCTCAAACCCATAATGGATGGAGCTAAAAAAGTAATTCATACCTAATAGGTGGAGCTAAGTAGTAATAGGAGTGTAAATCAACTACAACTAGATAAGTGGCAATCAAGAGCACAAGTCATGGTCATGTAATTGATTGACTCACTAACTAGATAAGTGGCAATCAAGTGCATAATACATGGGCATGAATTTATTGGCATAACTAATGAAATGAGCTTATCTTATCTACAAGATAAGATATATACAAATCTAAACTATCTTGATCACTTTAAGGTAATTAAATTATGTAATAAAATAATGTGCAAACATCATAAATGAACTATACTACATGGATGAGAGGCATACTATAGATTATGATAATAAAAATTTATAGTAAAGCCCTTCAATTAAAAAAACATTTTTTATTCATGATAGTTTATGTAGATTGGTTACTGTTAGTGGTGGGAGATTGCAGACCTAGCTAAAGGAGATACATAAGAATCAAATAGTATGTAGGGTAAGTGCACCAAGATGGTTCCCAAAAAGGGGGTTTAAGTGGCCACTTTTTTTCTGAAATCAGGAAATACTAACCTTGGACGTGAAATTGAGGATAGCTACACTCAAAATTTTGAGATGGAACAAAAACAAAGATTGAAGTGCTCTGAGTCTACTTTCTAAACTACTAATTTATTTTGAAAATGGTTGAGATTAAGGGGTTTAAAAGAGGGATGTACATAAATTGTTGTTGTTTTTGTTAGAAAAACATAATATAGCTACTCTTGTACGACCCTAGCATGGTGAACTTTTTGTAGTATTTTTAAAATCTCTATGGTTAGAATTTAGCTAACAGTATCTAGTTGATGCATAATTTTTCTAATAATTTTTTAATGAATATTTGATTTTTCACTAATTTTCTAAGTGGGCACTTCCTAAAAAGCAGAATTTTGGTCATGCTCCCACTACAAATTTTGGAAAGTAATAGATTTTTTTTAATTTTTATTTTTTAAAACTTGTAGAATGGAGTCTAGTTTCTAAAAATGTAATTTATTTTAAATTTCGATGAACGGTTAATTTATAATGAAAAAAACACCAAACACTACTTTTTGACAAAAAACAGACATACAAATAAAAGAAATTATGGATGAAAGGCCTAACATTGTTAGAAAGTGAAAAAAATTACATCGTTGGAAAGCTAAGAGAGAACTTAACATTACCCATGTGTTTGATTTTGTCGATATTGAACCAAATGCAATCCTAACGGTGAGCACGAACCCGATTATGTGAAAAAATTGTAGAATTTGCAAAAAACACGTCTTTGGTCGTTGGGAATTCCCTCCAAGCCTTTGGTTTGGTATTCCAAGGCAAACACCAAAGCTAAGGGTCAGGGA
>VDFB02271358.1:929458591-929489082 GCA_007258455.2 Sequoia sempervirens | reverse complement strand
GAGAGAGGGTGGGAGAGAGTGGGAGAGTAGGAGAGAGGTGGGAGAGAGTGGAAGAGTGGGAGAGAGGGTGGGAGATGGTGGGAGGGAGTGGGAGAGTGTGGGAGAGGGTGGGTTCAGGTCTCTCTCTCACTCACTCACTCACTTTCTCCCTCCTCTATCTCTCTCCCCTCTACCCACTCTTTCCCTCTCTCCTCTCTCCCCTCCCTCCTCTCTCAACCCTCTCCCCTCCTACCCCCTCTCTCCCCTCTCTCTCTCTCTCTCTCTCTCTCTCTCCCCTCTACCTTTAATCGTAAACCTTAAACTCTTAACCCTTAAATCCTCTACCCTCTACCCTTGGCCCTTCCCCCCTCTATCTCTCTCCCACTCCCTTCCTCTCTCTCTCTCAGGTATCTCTCTCTCTCTCACTCACTCCCTTTATCTCTTGACCCTATACCCTTAACCGTCTACCCTATAAATATTTTAAAAAACCAACTTTATTATAACACAACCACATTATGAATAAGTAGAGACATGGCCATTTAGCAAGAAATAACGCACTCGCATTATAACGCAAGCGAATTTTTTATTGCACTAAAAATGGTTAAAAAACACAATATACCCGTGATGTCGGCCCACATTCTATATATTCTCCTGGTTCTATGCGTGCTCTGACAAAAAGTAGCTTTTTGGTGATTGAGTGAAATGTGCATGCATGATTTTTAGACTCCACCACCTTTTTCATGATATTTCCATCACCTTTGCATGAAATAGCAGAGTTTTCATGTTGAAAGGCATATAATATGAATTCAAGTTTGAATTACAATGATAACTGATATACAATTGAAGTTTGGAGGAGAACAAGCTTTTGAAAAAGTCAAATTTTTTGAGGAGTTTGAGGAAAGAAGAAGCAAAGGCTGCATAATTGGGTAGAACTCCTCCATTTGAAACTTTGTTTTTTTAGGTATGTGAAGTCTTTGTACATTTTCTTTCATTCTATTATGGCTTGCTTTCATTTTTGTTGTTTTGCTTATTCCATGTTGATCAAATTGTTTGTTTGTCATGTTACAACCTTAGGTTGTCAATGGACATTTCAAATTACACAATTCTATACACTTTCCTATTACATTTTTAAACCACATCTCTTCGAGGCATTTTGTTAAATTTAACAATTGACTTTCTTTGTGTATGCTTCCAAAGCTTTCATTGAGGTATTTTATCAAACAGTTGTACAAACCAGCTGATTGCCTTGTCTATGCTACCAAATTTTCCATACATGTCTCTAAAAAATTTGAATATACTCCTAATGCAGTAGGGGGAGGCCTGCAACATACAAACACACAACTCCAATCTACAAAAAAAATTACAATTTATAATTTCATCATGACCTCTTCTTTCAACAAATTCACATTTTTTAGGTTGTAGCATATCAAAGTCACTCAATCGGGTATAATTCCCCACACAACCTTCTCACTTCTCAACAGACCCACAAATCCAAAAACAGTCTTTACTTAGGTCTCAAAACAAAAGATTTTCCAGGTTTTAGGACCTTGCATGCTCAAATAGGTTTCCAATACAAAAACCCTCAATTTGCTCATAAATATCTAGGGTTTTCTATACTTCACAACTCCAAGGCCTTCCAGGCCTCACCAAAGCATCAAACAAGTTTTTCAGGGTCTACTAAAATAAAATAAACCTTCACTAGGCCTTTAGCCTCATTAGATCTCAAAAACACCACTTTGGTTCCTCCTTTTCATGCCAAAAACTCACATTCTCAGCCTAAGATAACATCACCATCCCTATAGATGCCTTACCACTATTAAAAGAAACATGAAACTTTTAAAAAACATATTACAGGCCTTTCCTTTGAATCACAAGTCACCACAGTAGGAGGAAAGGCTCCATCTTTAAATTAAAGTAAAACTCATACCCTGTTGGTCTGTATAGGCTGATCATGAAGAATGGAGTTTTTCGTTCACCAAAACAACGAAAGGAGTCTCAAAATAGATTGAAGTCCAAGTTAAGACCTGCCACCACAGTGATTTGTGAATTTCTAATCATGGGAGGCCTGTACTGGGCCGTACACAGGAAAAAGAAACTAAAAACACAGAATAAATACTTGAAACTTCACAGTTTAGTCATTGAGTAGAGCACCAAATCCTCAAAAGTAATTCATTGAACCATTTATTCGGGCTTATAATTTTTATGCATTTTCAAATCAGGAGTCCCAACTTCCTTCAATGACCATAACCACCCTTGAACCACCAAACCTTCATTAAGCCTAAAAGTACTAGTATTAGCAATGGTTTGCTTAATAAGCTTCACTATGAAAATTTATTGTTCTACAGACCTAGGACCATTTAGACACCTTTATTTTACCCATTACAAATCCTTTCAACATATCCAACAATCACCAATGCTTGTTTTGTACCAAACTGCACAAATTATTAAATTTTCTACGCTTTTAAGGGCCCAAATTAGACCACTTTTAAAAAGGGACCACCTTCAAAACTTGTCCAAATCTCCTAAAACCTTGGGGCAATACTTTATATCTATCAAAACTTCAAATTATAGCATTAGATTGCAGATATTCAATCATTTACCACCCAAACAATAAAACCCTCTCCCTAGGCTTAGAAACCATATGTTTTATTGAAAGTAGCACTTGCCAAACACTCCAAAACTAGAAAAATATTGAAACAAGCCTAATATACCTTGCCCATGCTCAATCTAACATAAAATAACACTGCCCAACTCAGAAACTCAATTTCAGTCACCAAAAGCTTAATTTTGTTAAGGAAAACTCAACATTTCCTCATTTGGTTTGATGCACAATCCAAGATCATCCTCCATTCAAGTTTATCATGGAATTTTATAATGTTTCCCTCTTAAAACAAACCACTTCAACTTTGAAAACTAACATTTGAAAAAGGTGACCGTTGGTCTCCCTCTTTAATAGACTTTTACAACCCTTCACTATTAGTTAATTTGACTTGACTTAGCACTTTTTGCACAGGTAAAATTATTCATCATGCCGAAGAAATGAACTGTTAAAAGGAAAAACTAACAGATGATCAGCTCCAAGCCTTCAGAGATAAAGAGAAAAAATGGATGAGGGAATATCGTGAAAAACAAAAATTGGGAACGATTGACGAAAACAACCCAGTTGAAGAGGAACCTCAACTGTCAAAAAGAGAAAAGAAATTGGCAGCACAAAGGGCACGAATACGAAATATTTGTGCTAGGGGAGATGCAGATACCGTAGTTGGAGACACACCCTCTACCGCAAGTGAATATGAAGGGACACCATTAAGCACAAGCCAATATGGAGGGACACCATCTACCACAAGTGAGTATGGTTGGACACCATCCACCACATCTGAAGTTGAGAGTACATCATCACTCAGATTTGATGAATAAGGTATGCCATCATCCCCACGTGAACCTCAAGGTATGTATTCTATTCCACCCTCGATCGAAGGTACACAATCTAGCCCACCTCAATTAAATATTGATCAAATTGCTAATGTTGAGATGTATGTACCTAAGAGAACACCACCTAGAATTTTGCATAGAAAGCCAAAGTTTTTGATTAATATTGATGGGGATATTTTGCAGCACATGGAAGGTAAGATTCTAGAACGTACTTGTAGAAGATATGCTGATAAGATTTGGAAAATGTTCTTTGAAAGGCTAAATGAGACTAAAAGATGTCAATTATTTGTTCAAATGATGCAGGGTTTAAAGTACAGAAACGTCATGAAGACTCTTGGGTTGAGAACATCGAATGCATCAAGAGAAAACACTATTGTGAAGAATCTAATGGATGCTTATGAGAGTGTGGGTAAGACCTCATGCTCAAAGGATAGTAATGTCACCGGACATGTCATTACATCGACTTTGGTAAGATATTAAACAAAGAGATCTCGTTTCATTAAAAAGACAAGTGAACAAATGGGAATTAGTAGAAAAACTTTATAAAATCCATTCAAAGGCGGCAAAGAATTGAGGGCACCAATTCAAATGAATTATGAGCATTCTTGAGAAGACTGCCACATAAAGATAAAAAGGTTGTTGAAGCATTGAGAACACTAATTGAAGATTATTGGAAGAATAATACAAGGCCATCTCTGAATCAAAGGGATGTCGTAAGAAGGAGAATCGGTAGTCGGAACTGTGAGCCACATCTAAAGCATTTTTTGGATACGACTCAAACCCAATTTTTTCATAAATTTCAAAATGCTTATCCTCAAATTAGTATTTCTCAAAGATTTTTTTGAAATGCTTAAACCTTTTTATGTCAAGATAAATCACACATGCACTACTTGTTGTTGTACACTACATATTGAATTCACTAACCATTATGATGTTTATCGTTCTATATGTTTAGATTTGCATACTAATGATTTTTTGCAGGATTGTGGCATAGAAGCCCCACCAAAATCTTCAAGAGAGTTATTATCAAAAAATTTATGTCAAATAGAGGATGGAAAAATATTCTACAGGACAACATGCTTGGATGGTTCATGCGAGCATTGCGGTGGCTTGAAATGAATGCCAGTATGTCAACATATGGAAAGCACAGATGAGGTGTGACATAAACTAGTAGATTTCGGGAAGTATAAAACAGTGGCATACACTACAAAAGATGGGTCTGAAGCAAAAAGGTGTGATTTGGTTATTGAGAAGATTCCAGTGTATCATTTTATGTCCATGTTTCATGAGAATCTAGTGTCTAAGTATGCAAGGCATACCCATAAAGCCCGATGGTTGGACACACAATTCAAGCTATGCAAGGAACCTTTCCAGTTGGAAGCATAGTATTAGTGGTTGACTTTGCAGAGAACTACACTCTACAACCACAGTGTGAGGTGCAGTCACAGTATTACAACTCCACACAGGTTTCGATATTTGTGCACATAGCATTCATTCATGTAGCTGATAGTACATAGGACTAGAGGAAGGTATTGAGGGAGTATCACTTTTATATTAGTGATGATCGCACACATTCTCTAGAGTTTGTGAAAGGTTGCTTCCAGATGTTCCATAGTGATTTGGCTTGGAGGGGCATAGCATATGGTCAGCATATAATATGGTCGGATAACTGTGCAGCACAGTTCAAGAATGCACACATGTTCTACTAGTTGTGCAGGATGCATCTCACTACAGGTGTTTAGCATATGTGGAACTTTTGTGAGGTCGGGCATGGAAAGGGAGAGCATGATGGTGTAGGAGCATGCATGAAAAGAGCATTAGCATGAGAAGAGTTAAAGTATAAAGACTATGAAAAGTTGACAGATGCAAGTTCAATCGTCGAGTGGTGTAATGCTTCGATGGGTCCAGGTAATGAAGGTACATCTTCAATTCATAGATTTTTTTGGTTGATGGATGATACTAACATTGCACCATATGAGGATTGTTGTACACTAACAAGATCGAGTGAGCTACACTCTTTCCTTAGCTCAAATACAAGTTCGTGGAGTATCGATACACATAAGATGGCATGCTTTTGTTCTTCATGTACAATGCAAGCCTGGAATGATTGTGAGTCAGGCGAGTGGGTTGACAAATGGTTGACAAGTTATCTTACCCCACTTCACACATATCGCCCTCCGACAACATTGGAACTAACACAGATGGAATCATCGGTCGACTTTGACCACGTATCAGATCTAGTTCAACCAGGTAATATATCTACTTGCTTAGTTTTCAAAATTCCATATTGTTATCTTACTTTGTACTATATTCGTAATGTTGACTAATTTCAAGTGATTTTATGCACATATCAATGTAGGGCATGTTTATGCAGTTATTGCAAATGAAGAAAACGAAGAGGGAACAGACTATTACTTGTGTCATTGTGTTGAGGCCAAAAATAAATTGGAAGCCCCAGTTATAGATGGAGAAAACATCAAATACCCTATAGGCTCAGGTTGTTGTTACTGGAACGTGGCTTAGAAGGTACCCACATAAGAGTGTTAAACATTGGTTGTTTGAGGACTTTGACATGCATCATAAGATTCTTCATTACTCGAACCTTGTTGTGGCATCCAATGTTCATTTGAAAATATGGGGGTAGACCTTTGAACAAGACCTTGTGTAAGGTCCGTGAGTCGACCATGAGGCAATACTTGACACAATAAAGAGTAGAGCAGATCTAGATGGTTCATTGGATTAATTTGTAAGTATATGCACAATGGTTCTTATTAATTTATACTTGTATCCACGTTAATTTGTTTGATGCCAATGCTATCATGTCTTATTTTAATTTGTGTATCTGTAAGTAACCCGGTAAACATTGAATGGTGTCCCCTTGTAGAAAATGCAGATTTATGAGCCATCCAAGAGAATCTCAAGCATAAAAGCAATGCAACATCCCTATTTTGATGATCTTGACAAATCTCAATTATGATTTTCAGCCATTACAAAAGTGTGTGTGAAGCTTGGTGAGGGAATTTCAAGTTATTCATTTGAAGTTAACCTTATCATGAGCACCTATGATGTAGACATTATAGGAGCATCTCGAATTTCAAGATATTTTAGATTCATGAGAGGTGTTGTGTGCAATAGGTATCTTGGAACTCGCAGTGAAGATGTATGAGCAGGAGTGACTAAGTTGAGAGACTACCATGCCTATCTATAAGTTCCTTCCATCTATTTTCATTTAATTTCCATTTTGGACATGAGTTGTTTGTTTTTATTCTTTTACTTTGCCTATCTGTAACTAAACTAGTAAAAATTGATTGGTCTCTCCTTGCAGAAAATGTTGATTTTGGAGCCATCGAAGAGAATCTCAGCCAAAAAAGCAATGCAACATCCTTATTTTGATGATCTTGACAAATCTCAATTTTTATTTCAAGCCATTATAAAAGAGTGTGTGAAGCTTTCTAAGGGAATCTCAAGTTTCTCATTTGAAGTTAACCTCTAAATGAGAACCTATGATGTAGACATTATAAGAGAATCTTGAATGTATGAGTGACATTGTAAAATATATGTGAGAATAGAGTACCTAAGGCATTGTAATGACATTTACTTGTAATGACATTTACTAAAATAATAAAATTTGGTGTAGGGGCACCAAGGTTATTGAGAAAATTTGGTTCACAAAAATCTTTTAAGTTAGTTTTGTGTTTTGAGTTTTGTCAATTGAATAAGGCCATAACAAATCCACAATTGATTTATAATGTAATAAGTCATGTTAGTTACAAAAATAATAGTTAGGCATGATTGGAAAGATGTAGAATCATTTGTAAAGGCTATTTAAGTCAATATTTGAATTTGTAGCCTTTTGAAGGAAAATCTTTGAATATGGTTGTAAATGTACTATTAGTGAGATTGAGATTGTTAACCTTTAGAGAGTAGCAGTATTTATGTTGATGAAATTTCCTTTAGATGCAAGGATTCAAAGCACATCAACCATGTTGTACAAATGATTAAATCCCAGAGATGATCTGTAGCAATGAAAGAGTCTGAAAATGCAGAGAGAGCTACATTAGTGACTCAGGAGGAACTTTAGTGATGCAGAGTCAAGGTGGAGAAGACTCAAACAAATCAGATTTCAGTAAATCAACAACCTTTGTTATTTTATTTGGCCATCTTGGAACAACTACCAACAAAAAGGCTTCCAAACTCAACAATTTGGCTTAAATTTTAGATAATTCCTCTCAAAAACCATCTCATCATCAATATAGCATCTACTCAAACCCCCAACACCATTCCCAAGCCAAACATATAAGGTTTCTTTGCAATTTCTTGGAGATCCTTCAAACTGCCCTGCAAAAAGGCTACAAAATTAGCCCTGTTTTACAAGAAAACTACTCTTTAAACTTCTTCTAACCCCACAAGCTCTTGTAAAGTCATCAAATAGGTCACAAAACTCCCAATTCCACAGGTTTTAGAAAAGCACTCAACCTCTAAGCCATAATTTCTTAAAATCCTCAATTTCTTAACAAATACCTAGGGTTTTTAGCATCTCACAACTCCAAGGCCTTCCAAACCTCACCAAAGCATCAAACAAGTTTTTTAGGGTCTGCACACACATAATAAACCTTCACCTGGCCTTTAGACTCAGTAGGTCTCAAAAACATCACTTTGGTTCCTCCATTTCAAGCCAAAAGCTCACATTCTCAGCCTAAAACAACATCGCCGGCCCTATAAACGCCTTACCATTATTAAAAGAGTTAAGGAAACTTGGAAAAAACACATCGTAAACCTTTCCTCTGAGTCACAATTCACCATAGTAGGATGAAGGGCTCCATCACAAATATTAAAGTAAACTCAGACCCTGCTGGTCTGTACAGGCTGAATAAAGAAAAATGGATTTTCCTTTCACTATTAAAACAACCAAAGTTGTATCAAAATAGATTGAAATCTAGGTTAAGACCTTCCACCACAATGTTTCATGAATTTATATTCATAAGAGGCATGTACTAGGCTGTACATAGAGAAAAGAAACTGAAAAAATCATAAAAATGTTGAAATTCCATAGTTTTAGGCATTGTGAAGAGCACCAATCTTCAAAAAAACTATTGATTGAACCCCCATTCAAGCTTGAATGATTTTTTTAATACATTTCAAATGAGAATCATCTCCCTTCAATTCCCATAACTACCTTTGAACCACCAAACCCTTATTAAGCCTACAAATACTAGTATTTAACAATTGTTTTGCTTAATAAGCTTTATCATGCAAATTTATTATTCTAAAGGCCTAGGACCACTTAGACACCATTATAACATGACTTTTAGACTCTTTCTTTGCACTCCCACCTAATTTTTACATAATTTTCCTTTATGGAAATATCAACAATTATTTAATTCAAGAGTGCTTTTGCACATTTGTCCACCCTAACCTACTAATTCCCAAAGTACATAAAAGATTGGTCTATTAGACCTTATTCAAGACAAAAAGACCTCAACATACTAAAATTTACCAACTGTCCTCCCAATTTACCATCAAACAATCACAAATTGAGGGTGAGGTGTGGGTGCTCCTACACCATTCAGCTTTCAAAAACAAAGTCAATTAGGCTGGAGACGTCTAGATCAGGCTAGCATTTGGTGGAAGAGGAAGAAAGATGACTGAACTCTAGAGGCCCACCATACTAGATTTTGGTATTGAACCATGAGAGTACAAGAGAGATTTGATATCATGTATCAAAACATTAAGCATGCATTCTTCCAACCAACGGAGAAGGAGATGATTACTTTGCTTCATTTTCATTTGCATAAGCATATCAAGGCATGGGAACCAAGAAGACCAAGGATGTCCAGTTTTATGTGGAGGTAATGGATGTGGTCCAAACTTTAGGAGGGTCAAGAAGTTCAATGTATGATCTTGATGAAATTGAGGAAGAACAACAAGAGAGGTACAGGAAAAATAAAATCAATACAGAGTTTCAAGGATTTGTCAAGCCAGTAAGAGAGCTATGGGAGCAGCCTCATCTAAAATATTTTGAACTAGACTTTGATATGTACCATTTAGAGAGCTTGGTTTTCATGGAGTTCCTTTCAAAGCCTCTGCTTTTATTATTCTTATGGTAAACTATTTGGTAGAGTTGATGGAATTACCTTTCTTAGTAGTAATGGCTATTAGTGAAATTGAGATTCTTAACCTTGAGAGAGTAGGACTTGGGAAAAAGGAATTTGATATGGCTATTGCTTTCAAAGACTTCAAGTGGGATGTACTACACATTGACACCATTCCTCAATCTTCACTTGATGGCATCAAGGAATGGCTGAACTCCATGGTTATAAGGTATTATGAAAGAAAAATGAACTTGTACTAGCAACCAATTTTGAAGACTATTACTAATGATTCAAAGCACATCAACCATGTGGTATAGATGATTAAATCCCAAAGATGATTTGTAGCAATGAAAGAGTCTGAAAAGGTAGAGAGAGCTACATTGGTGACTCGGGAGAAACTTCAGCTTTCAAAAATAAATCCAATTAGGCTGGCAGATGTGTGGATCAGGCCAACATTTGGTGGAAGAGGAAGAAAGATGACTGGAACTCTGGAGGCCCACCATACTGGATTTCGATATTCAACCATGAGAGCAGAAGAGAGATTTGATATCATGTATCAAAACATTAAGCATGCATTCTTCCATCCAGCAGAGAAGGAGGTGATTACTTTGCTTCATTTTCATTTGCATAACCATATCAAGGAATGGGAACCAAGAAGACCAAGGATGTCAAGTTTTATGTGGAGGTAATGGATGTGGTCCAAACTTTAAGAGGGGCAAGAAGGTCAATGTATGATTGTTAACCTTGAGAGAGTATTTATGTTGAGGAAATTTTCTTTAGATGCAAGGATTCAAAGAACATCAACCACATGTGGTACAAATGATTAAATCCCAGAGATGATTTGTAGCAATGAAAGAGTCTAAAAAGGTAGACAAAGCAACACTAGTGACTCAGGAGAAACTTCAACTTTCAAAAACAAAGTCAATTAGGCTAGCAGGTCACATGTGGATCAGGCCAGCATTTGGTGGAAGAAGAAGAAAGATGACTGGAACTCTGGAGGTCCACCATACTATATTTCAGTATTCAACCATGAGAGTAGATGAGAGAGCTGATATCATGTATCAAAACAATAAGCATGCATTCTTCCATCCAGCGGAAAAGGAGATGATTACTTTGCTTCATTTTCATTTTCATAACCATATCAAGGCATGGGAACCAAGAAGACCAAGGATGTCGAGTTTTATGTGGAGGTAATGGATGTGGTCCAAACTTTAGGAGGGACAAGAAGGTCAATGTATGATTGGTGCAGGAGCGCCATTCAATAGGTTATGTTCATCAAGGAAAATAAGGAGTAGAATATCATGAATTTACTAAAACCAGCCCGAACTTGTACATTTGAAGGTTTTGATTCAATAAAAATGGCTTTTTGACCCATTTCTCTTTCTATAGCCTCTGTAACTTGTGGAATGGGTCTACACTAACATTATTAAGGTGTTGGAATGATGTGTTAGTGTTGGGGAGGTCTGAAAGTGAGATGGGTATGAAACCCATGTGTGTAAAAGTGAGTTTTCTTTAAAGCATTTGATTGTCATGGCATTCCATCACCATGAGACCTCATTTCTTGAGTTTTCTTTAAAGCATTTGATTGTCATGGCATTCCATCACCATGAGACCTCATTTCTTTGAGGCATTTTTTCAAAGAGTTCACTACCTTGTTTCTAGAAAGTTGATGTTAAATATAACCAAATAAGGTTTAATATTTTCAAAACCATTATATTTCAAAAAGGTAGTTGAGGCAATTACAAAGTAGTTATCTAGAGAAGCTTGTAAATACAAGTTTTTTTCTATTGAAGGGAGAGACTCTTACAAGGGAAAACTTGTAGAAGAGAGACTTTTTGAGAAACTTGTCAAAAGAATTTTGTATTCACACTTTGTACATAATGTTGTTTTTGGAATTGTATAATTTCATACAGATAATAAAGTATGTATTTAGTTTGTTTGTCCTAAATGTATTTTGAAGTTATTATTATCTATTTCTTGTATGTTAGATTGGTAATCCCTCTATGTAATTATGGAAACCATTGGTCATTTATTGAAAAACTCATAAATAATCCAATTGATGTAATGAAACACAAAAATATATTGGTATCTTGGTTTGAACCTGTTGAAGAAACCTATCTCTTTATATTTTGAGATTTGTTATCCTTTCATTGTCACTGCACATAAAAACATTATTTATATTATATGAAGAAACATATGCAATGCTATAAAAATTTATGAAATTAAAACACTATATCAATTTGAGCATGTAAATTTATAGTCCAAAAATTAATCAAAATAAGCACTAAACACATACATTTTTAATTTTCAAAGTAGCTAACTAGAAAAGGATAATTTAGGAAGAAGATCCAAGGGGATCACATAGCCTATGGTAGGATGAGAAGTGTGTGAGATATAATGATATGTAACTAAATAATTTCTCTAGATAGGAAAGGTCTAGTATGTGGAATAAAGGAATACCATTAAGTGACTCTAAGAAAAGGGTAATATGATAGTGAGTGAGGAGGATGAGTTTATGAACATGTATGAGAATGATATACAAGACTAGTTTTGTGGAGATAAATTTAAAAAAATGATTGATGTTTGATTAGATTATATTTACAAGGACCAAGACCTTTATATTCATAGTTTACTAAAAAAAAATGAATCCTTCATGATATAGAGTTTTAATTATAGAAGAAGACGAAGAATTAGACTAAGGAGATGGATGATGATTAAGATATTCAATATGCAAAGCAGGGATAGAAAAATCAATGAGATTAACTTTATGTTCACCTATGGAAGGAGTAAAATCTAAATAATCCCAATCATCTCATTGTAAAACATTGAATTTACAAGATGATGGGTCATTACAAGGAGAAGAGGGAATACAATAACACGATGTACTAGGAAACACAAGGAGAGTAAATCCAATGGGTTTTTATTTATACTTGTCTAGAGGTTTATAGATTTGCTCCATTTTGACACTGATTACTTGATACTTGATTCAATAGATAGCTAGTTGGAGTTGCATCATAATAATCCTTCTCAGATGTAACAACTATTTTAAGAACAAATATGTAGGTGTAAATCCAAATTTGAAGGATACACACAACTTGGACTTGTTGAAAAGGCTTTAGAAACTTTCAAACAAATGTAATTAAGAGGTGTAAAGCCAAATTTCACAACCTTTGCTAGCATCTTTCATGCCTATGCCAAAATGGGAGATATGGAAGAGGGCATGGGCATCCATTGAAGAATAAAGGATAGAAGAATTTTTTTAGATGTTGTAGTTGCAACTACCCTAGTTGACATGTATGCAAAATTTGGAAGCATAGACAAATCACTTGAACTAATTGACAAAATGCCTCAAAGAAATGTGGTCTCATGGAATAATATGATTGAAGGATATGCACAACATGGATTTATTGAAAAGGCTTTAGAAACTTTCAAGCAAATTCAATTGACAGGTGTAAAGCCAATTTCACAACCTTTGCTAGCATCTTCCCTTCCTGTGCCAAAATGGGAGCTTTGGAATAGGGTATGGACATCTATTGAAGCATAAAGGATAGAGGAATTTTGTCAAATGCTAAAGTTGAAACTACCCTAGTTGATATGTATATGTAAAATGTGGAAGCATAGGCAAGGAAATTGAATTGCTCCATTTCATAACCTTTGTCAGTATCTTTCATGCCTGTGTCGAAATGGGAGCATTGAAAGAGGGCATGGACATCCATCGAAGCCAATGTTTGATAGAATGCCTTAAAGAAATTTGATTTCATGGATTTTTTGAAAAGGCTCTAGAAACTTTCAAGAAAATGCAATTGCTAGGTGTAAAACCTTATTAAATCATTTAACCTATTTAAAGGACAAGAAAGTAGAGAAAATATTGTGGTGGACCTACCTGGGCATGCAACTGCTTCGCTCAAAGTCAGGGAAAGTTGGGTCACTGTCCTGGTGGTGTTGTGTGTGGTCCTCACCAGGGTATTCACAGAAAATTTCTAGATAAATTGTCTTTGCTAATTTTTCCAAATGAACCGATAACACTTTAGTTGTCGATTCTTATACCACTAAAAAAAATTTAAAATAATACCTTTTATTAAAGGTATTATTTTAATATTTTTATAGCTTTCTACAAGACCTTCGATCGAAGATGATTCTACACATATGTTCAATCAAAGCATATTTGTTCAAAGAAAAACCTTCAATCGAAGATTCTCTAGTAAATCTAGTCTAACCACCCCAAAAACTTCCTCTTCCCAAAAGTGAGACACAATATTATGATTTCAACCATTTCTTATCCTATATATGCATACATTTTATTGAATAGACATTAGAGAGAATTTTGATTTTGATTGCGGAGAGAAGCTTTCCATGACTGCGTACGGCGCCCTTACCTTGTGATGGCCAATGACCATCGTCGGATTGACACTTTCTCCCTAATGCCTTGTAGTGCCTTGTTATTTTCTTGCTTTTTTCACTCTGTTTTCTTTGTATTCTTTGATGCGACCGCTCAGTGGCTCCTCCTCGCCCCAAGTGGTAAACCCTAGATCTAACAGTTTTCCATTGGCTTCTCTCCTCGCTACCCTGGGAGCATTTTTGAGGGGCGTCCCATGGTGGAAGGCATCACTCTTTCAGAATTATTCCACGACAATCAAGCGGTCATCAAAACCTTAAACCCTCCTAGCAAGGTTGACACTGGTGGTTGGTCCTTCAAGGATATAGTAGCGGAAAAAGGTAAGTGTGTGTTCCTAGAGTCGGCTCACTTTTTGACAGTAGACGGTGAAGGATGTAGTTGAATCCCTAACCCAAGTGCTGAACTAGGTAAGTGCCCTCCTATTGACTTGAGAAAAGAATTTTGGATTCCAAATGATGACATGGCATCGACATTGGGGAATGAAGATTCTAGATTAAGAAGTGTTGCAATATTTTTCGCTGCTTTAGACATTACAAAAATCCTGGCAAGGAAATACCTTGGCCAGTGGATGATAAATATTTGGAATAAAAAACTAGGGATTTCTCATTCTTTCTGCAGAATGATTCAAAAAGGTCTCTTCTTAATAACCTTCAAAAATTCTAAAATGCAACATAATGTAGTTAAGAAAGAATTTTGGTCAGTTGGAAATGTAGTCTTTAGGGTTGTTCCCTGGTCATCCAATCTCCTGTGTAAAGAAGTTCTTGCTCTATCATACCCAAGATGGTTAACCCTTAAAAACCTCCCTTTAATCTTGTGGAATTTCATCCCTTGTCTAGTGGAAAAATTTGGTAGGGTCTTGAGAATCAAAGATTCCAGGAATTCCCTGCCCCACCTTGATGCAAGGGTCTTAGTTTCAATAACTTCGGGCATTGAGATTCTAGATGAAGTGGAAATCGAAACTGAGAATGCAATTTTAAAATTTAAAATCGAACTGATTGGTTCCCTGAATGCATGCTTCCTCTGTAAATGCAAGGGGCATGTGAGAAAGAACTGTCTTATAATTAAACCTTAGAACATTGCTGATAAAAAAGAGAGCCTCCTGCAAAGTTAAATAATCTTGTCGGCATAGCAGAGACTAGGGAGCTCAAGGGAACTACAAACCTGGAGTTGGCTGCCCTTGGTGATAAATCTTAACCTATTGCCCCTGAAATGCTCATAACTTCCAAAAATGATAGAGATGACTCTGCAGCTCTTGAAAGTGCATTAAACCTATCACCTGAGGAAGAGTTCCTAGTGCTTAGAAAGGGCATGATGGAGAGTGAAAACCCCATGGCTGAGGATGGCCCTGGATTGACGCCCAAGTGCCCGAGACTAAATCCTTCAAGTTGTGCTCAACCCAAATCAGGGGTCGGTCATATCCCATTCGAGGAAAGGCATGTTCCCTCGAACCACAAGCTTAATGTGCAAGAGCTAGTCTTTGAGCAAATAAAAAACCAAATCAATGTAAACAAGAAAATTATTAAAGAGGCAAGCTCTAGAATTAAAGCCTGAGGACAAGGGACTAATGAATGTCAGTCAAAGCAACCCTGTTTGACCTTAAAAAATGTGGCAACTACAAACTATAATTCCAATTTTATAATTCATAAGTCTCCCAAGCCTTTGGCCTCAAATCCAGTCCACACTGAGCTAGTGCAAGGGGATTCATGACATAAAATTTTGATCCCTAATATCATGGAAGACTCCTCCCATGCAACAAGTTCTAACCCCATTTCCAATGTGACCCAATGTCGACTGGACCTGAGCCCAAAGGTGGCGATGGAAACCTCTTTGTAAATAACCCCTGAAGGGGAAAATAATAATAAAGTTTTAAATCTTAACCCCCAATGCTCGGATGTAGAGGAGGAAAAAAAATCTTTCTTCCTAGTGAGGCTTACCCTCTCCAGGCCAAACAAGTTGTTGAATATGCATCTTCCCTACCGAGGAACTCAAATGTTGGTGGTGAAAAGCATGATTCTAAGGTTGGCTCTGAGCAGGATTTAGGAGGAGGAAAAAAGTCATTTGTAAAAGAGTGGCTTGGACAGAAAAAAAATAAATAAATAAATAAATAAATAAAAAAGAGGGAGGAAAAAGAAACAAAAAGAAGGCATGATCCCATACAAAAGAGGAGAAAAAAGAAAAATAAGTGAGTTCCTAAGTGTTTTGAGGGTTTCAGGAGCTTAGAAGATGAGACACAAGACATGGATGTTGATGAATCTTAACTATGTCTCATGGAATGTGAGGGGACTGGAATCCTCAAATAGAAAGTATTGTGTAAGAAGATTTATTAATCAAATCAAAATCAAGGACATAGTAATGTTGTAGGAAATTAAGGCAACCAACTTTAACCTGGATTCTAACCTCAAATTCATTTGGAGGGATTCAATCTCATTTACTACCAATCATGAGAAAGGAAAAGGTGGCTCTACTATTTTGCTAGCCAACAAGTGGAAAAGCAGGGTGAAAGAATAGGGCAACTCACCTTGTAATAGGGCAGTGTGAATTTGTTTGGAAATTGAGAATGTAAAATTTGGGGTCTGCTCCATTTATGCCCCGAATGAATATAGGAAAAGATGTGAGTTGTGGGATTGGCTTAACAGGCTCCCTGACATCCCTTGGATGTTGGGAGGAGACTTTAACATGGTGGAGAATCAAGAGGACAAGGCTAGGGGAGCTGATATGGGATGGAAAGGAAATGAGAAATTCTTTTGGTATAAGATGAAAAATAAGTTAAAGTTAATTGACCTTCTTGAAGGAACAAAAATAGATAACAAAGAAATTTGGTACACCTGGTGCAACTTTCAAAGTGGTAGCAGAAGAATTTATTGTAGGTTGGATAGGTTCTATGCTAATAAGAACCTATTCTCCTTTGACATGGTGTAAGGCTCTAGCTCAAGAGTTAAGGTTAACCCCTGGACTCTTTCTGATCATCACCCCATCATGGCAAGGGTGGTTGTAGGGGGTAAAATCAATTTCCCTCCCAAGAGAGAAAAAATGTTTATTCTCAATACCAGCCTTCTCAGGGATGAGGATTGTAATAGTGCAATCTTCACCCTAAGAGAAATTAACAAGGGACTCCTTAAAGGAAAGCCCGCCATTGAAAGATGGAACATAAATCTAAAAAGTTGGCAAAAGATATTTCAAACCATTGGTATTAAGAAGACAAAGGACAAGAGGCTAGCAGAAAGGTTGCTGCAAGAAAAGCTCTTTCATGTGGAAGGGTTGATCCAAAATGATCCCCAAAATGTGGAGATAAATGAAGATCTTATAAGCATCAGAGGGGGGCTAAGAAAATTCCAAAACTATAGGGACCAAGGTCTAAAGAAGAGAACAAGACTGAACTGGGCAGCCCATGGGGATAAAGGTTCAAATTTTTTCTTCAAAGTCTTGAAATATAAGGAAATCAAGGAGTAGGTTAGTGCAGTCTGGGATGAAGAGGGGTTGATTAAGGACCTGAAGGGCATCAAAGTGAAAAAATTTCAGTTCTAAAAAATCCTCTTCACTTCATAATGCAATAACACACCTTGCAATGAAGCTAGGGAAATGTGTAGGAGGTTAATCCTGAGGAAAGTTTCCAAAGAAATGGCTGATATGTTGTGTAAGCCACTATCAAAAGAAGAGATCAATAACACAATACTCGCAATCTCTAATGATAAGGCACTTGGGTTAGATGGGCTACCTACTGAATTTTACAAGGTGAATGTTGAGTGGGTTTGTGAAGACCTACTACAAGTTTACAATGAATCCCTTGAAGTTGGATCTCTGGGAAAAGAAGTCAATCAAGGAATCATAAAGCTCATCCCCAAGGAGGGAAATAAGACCTTGGTAAAAAATTGGAGGCCAATCACTCTGTTAAATGTGTCATATAAAATTTTGGCTAAGGACATCTCCCAAAGGTTATATTTGGTTCTTCCAGAAATCATTAACAATACCCAAACAAGGTTTATAAAAGGGAGATACATTTTAGAGAACCTATTAACTAGTTGGGAAGCAATGGAGTGGGCTAGGGCATCTAATCAAAACATTGGAATGCTCCAACTAGACTTCGAGAATGATAGGGTGGAATGGCCCTTCATTATGATGGTGTTGGATATGTTTGTCTTTCCAAGTGAATTGTGTCAAATGGTTAGAACCCTCCTAAAAGATGCCTCCATAAGAATTGAGGTCAATGGGGACCTAACGGAAGAGATTACCCTTCAAAGATCCATAAGACAAGGGTGCCCCCTTGCTCCCTCATTTGTCATTGCTATAGATGCCCTTCACTATATTCTAAGGGACTCCACCTTGGGCCCAAGAGTATAGGGCATCTCCCTCCCAACCAAGGATAAATTAATAAATGCTCAATTTTCTTGTGAAAATCAATAAGGAAAACTTTGAAAACCTCCCAAGGAAGATGGATCTGTATGCTAGAGCAGCGAGCACAAGAATATCTAAGGAAAAAACTACATTGTTAAGCTAGGAAACACACCAGCCAACTTGGCTGGAAGAGCATGAACTCCAATGGGGGGGCCCAGTACTATTGTCAGGTATCTTGTGATACCATTTACTCTAAGCCCTAATTTAAAAGTCATGTGGGAGTTGCTGAAATGTAAATTTTTTAAAAAGTTGGAGGCCTAGAACAAGCATTACTTATCATTAGCAGGGAGGGCTCAGGTGTGCTAGAAAATTCTTTCTTCTTATAATATCTATTATGCCTCAGTTTGGCTATTGAGTGGGTACCAAGTTAATTAGATTCAAAAGTGCATAAGGAAATTCCTCTGGTCAGATGGCAAAGGACGCAAGAAAAGACATTTAGTTTTTTGGGAATGGTGTTGCCTAGACAAACAGAAAGGTGGGCTGGGGTTGAAAGACCTTAAGAGGCAGGGGACTGCCCTTGCTGCCAAATGGATCTGCAAAATTCTAGTGGGGGATGAACCTTGGAAGGTGTTGATAAGGAACAATATCTCTAGCAGGGTGCCTAGTAGATCAAAAGTGTGGAAGAATCTTCCCATCACATACCTCTCATTTGGAAATTTCTCGGTCTCATCAGCAGGGTCTAGTGTCTTCAAGAGCTTGTGTAAATCCTGGGAGCTTTGTAAAGAGAACTTGCTTTCTAAATTTCTTATTGACAGTGAACTGAATAAAAACATTCTTAATAGATCCATCTGGTGGAATATTTATCATAATAATAAGTCTTTGGCTCTTTTACAGGTTTGCTCAGCAAAAGAGTGGAATAGAAAAGGTGTCTCGCTGGTTAGCAACATCTTTGAGAATGGTGGGTTGGTCAGCTGGGAGACCTTAAAACATAAATTCAATCTCCCCCAAACCCAAAAAAGAACATATGAGAGACTAAAGAATCATAACTTAAATCTCATAACTCTTGGAGTGGTGAATAATAGTCAAGATTTAATGTGGCTAAAAGACAAGGACTTAACCAAGCTAAAAACTAAAGAAAATTATAAAGCTATCGATAGCTCCCCTAACCTGACAGAGCAGCTGAATAAAAACTGGAATCTAAACTTAAATCTGCAACAGTGGGAAAGGATCATCACCAATATTTGGGTAGTGTTCTTGAGCTCAAAAAAGTAGGATTCAGGTGGATGTTGTTGTTACAAAAACTGCCAAGTTTTGATCCTAAAAATAGACATTAGACATCCTTCTACTGGATTTCACATCAAACTACCACTACTAATTTTCCCTTTTTATTGCAAAAACATATCAATTTTTTTTATAATATCTTTTAAAGACATAAAATTTCCACAATCAGTAATATTAGCTTACAATTTTGTACATTAGATTATGTAAAAAAATTCATCATCAATATTTGGGATCACAATCCATGATCCATCATCATGATAAAATAGAAAAATAATATCTTTACTCTCACTTTTTATTTTTGAAAAAAAATATCTTTCTTTTAAAAACAAACTGTTGGAAAATGTGCCTCAATCTCACAAGCTGAAACCTCTGAGAAAGCATGGTCACTGTGACATTACTATTGTCTGGCCAACTGGAAGTTTAGTAACCTTGTGTTTTGCTCATGTCACTGTGAATTTGCTTCTGTCTTGCCGAAGGAGCCTATCGCTATGACTTGGTGCATTCGCTGTAACCCTTTTCCAAGTGGAGATCTCTTACCGACTGATGGTGTTTATCGGATATCGGGGAGACTTGGCCGAAAGGTTTACATTTTGGTATGAAGTCTTACCGATATGAATGTCTCACCGATAGAAGTCATCAGAGTGACATAAGGGTCTCGGTGTGAAGTCTCAACGATGAAGGATTGTCTTGGCAACAATGTAACACTCGAAGACATTGGGGAGACCCTTGGTCGAAAGGCTTGTTTCGATATGATGTCTCATCAAATATCGGAAGTCTCGCTGACAACACATGGGGTCATCGGTTCGGTGTGACTCTTAGCGAACAGTGGTTTCGAGATAACATGGAAACCTCGGTAAGAAGTCTTGCCAAAGGTTTATTCTCTCGCCGACAGTGGAACACATTGGTATGACTTGAATGCTTCGCTATGAAGTCTTGGCGACAGGTGTTGGTCTCGCTGATAGTAAAAAGGTCCTCAGCATGACATGTGATGCTCGGTGTAGGGTCTTGGCGAAGACGAATGTCTTGCTGATTGTCGGTGTAACCTTAAGGTTCTCGGTGTGACCTCTTGGCGAGTGGTATGTCTGGCCGACAAGAGACTTCAGTGTAACACATGTGTTTCGGTATGTTGTCTTACCAAATGTGGAAAGTCTCGCCAATGGGGTTGCTGAGGTTGGTATAACATGAAGCGCTCGGTGTAATGTCTTGGCGAAAGACGATTGTCTCACCGAATGGAATCCTCACGTCGGCATGACTTGAAGACCTTGGTATGAAGTCTTGGTGATTTGTGGGTGTCTTGCCGATGGAAAATCCAACATCGATATGACCTTTGAACTTCGGTATGATGTCTCATCGAATGGCGATTGTCTCGCCGATGAGAATGCTGAGGTTGATGTGACTTGAAGACTTCTGTGTAATGTCTAGGCGAAGAGCAATAGTCTTGCCGACTGATGAACTCTTCAGAATACCTTGTGATCTTCGATGTGAGGTCTTGGCGACATGGCGAAATCTTAGCGATATCTCTCTAGGCTCGATGTAACCTCTTGCCGATGGAGACGACTATTGGTGACAATGTGTAAACGGGTCTTGTGGCATTGGGGAGACACTTCTAGTGTCTCACCGACATGCGACAAAAAGTTGATCGCTATTGACCGAGTGAAGTCTATCCTACATGGCACGACTTGGACCAATCAGAGAAAGTGAATTTCAAATGGTTGGCGGTTGGATTTTTGCAGCAGTTGCGAATGAAACTGAACGGTCTGCAAGGAAAAATCTACACCAGAATGAAACGACAATAAGGATGTTGGGCTGGATGATTCGTGGGCTCTGATCCGACAGTTGAAAAGGAAAGAATGCATATATGTATGCATTGGACGTTCTGTAGGTGTGCTGATAAGCCAAGGTGCTGAAGAGCTGAGAGCCAGAGAGAGAGCGATAGAGTGAGGACCGAGTGGTTGGCCGAAAGGTCGAAGCCACGAGGTCAAAGCAGAGGAAGAGAAAGGCAGTGTTATGTTGGAATCTCTCCTGATCTCTCAGGGATAGTGTGTTACCAGGTGTATCTAGAATGAACAAGATGTAATCTCTGAAAGGCTAAGAGCCTGAAACTGTATTGTAACTTTCTGTTGTTGAATAAAACAATGGCTCAAACTTTGGAGAGTGAGGTTTTTTACCTGAAAGGGTTTTCCCCACATAAAATCTTTGTGTTCTATTTTCTGTAATATCTTTCATCTGTGTTGTTGCTTACTGTTGAATTTACTTGTGTTTCTCTCAGAAGGATTAATGTGGGAAATAACTGTCTGTTTCTACTTTAGGACATAGTTGTACGTGTCTTTGTGGTAATCTAGAAATTAAAGTTACCAAAGGCACTACTATTTGGAGTTTTCCTTAGATGCGCTCCCTTGATTTCCTTACAAGTGGTATTAGAGCCTTCTTTTGGTTGTTGGTTCTGGATATTTCTCCTATGAAGATTTCTTAGCTTGATGGGTTGGAAGAAATCTAGAGGAATGGACTGATGTATTGATCCTTTAAGGAGTGGAAGCCTTGTGGAATTTTGAGACAGCATGCAGCTTGAAGGAAGGTCAAGATGGAAAAGGGAGTTGATCATGTTGTGATTTGTGTCTCCTAGCTGGTAGCGGTATAACCTTGGAGTATGAGGTGGATTTCTCTGCTCTGTGGCTGTGTAGCAGTAAATCTTTCATATTGGGCGTCTGTGTGACAAGCTCCTGGGTGATATGGAGAAGCCTAGGTTGTTTCTCAGTCATGGAAGAAAGTGCTTATGCTAGGTGGTGGTTCTTGGTGTTGGAAGGCACTGTTTCCTGTTAACCTCGAATGATTGAAGGCTATGGAGTTAATCATTAGATGATTTGCAAGCTTTTGAAATAGCCTTTCTCTCTTTCTCGAATGCATGTACATGGTGGTGGTTTTAGAGTTGGTCTGAAAGGGACCTGGATTCTCCTGAACTGATGTTTTCCTTTCTAAGGATGTTTTGTATTTGCATGGCTCTTTGGTTTTGCGGGTTTTACACGGTTAAGCAAAACTTGTGACCATGTGGAGTTGTTGTTAAGCTATTATCTAGACACTGGCCTTTTGGGGTGTTGTTGGATGAGATAGTTGCAGTTCTGCATGCATGCTTGGTGCATAGTTTGAGGAGGTATGATTTCTTCTCTGCATGGGAGTGTTAGTATGTGATTCGTCACTCAGCATTCATGTGGTGGTGCTTGTGGGTTTCTTGACTATGGTGCTTGTTGTGGATGTGACTGGCGAATCAAATCTGAGCTTGATCTGATGTTTGATTCATGTTGTCTACATGGTTATTCTCTTTGAAATCTTAGTTTTGCATTTCCAATGTGATGATGGGTTTGCACGTTTCTGTTGAATGGATCTATGGGTTGTGCAATGTTGTGGGCTAACTTTACCTACATGTTTGCTATGAGACAACTCGAAAGTGGACTGTCTATATCCACGAGGTTGATTCATTGTTGGTGCAAACTTGTTAAAGTTGGCCTTGTCTGTGGTCACTTGTGCATTGGTGTGGTGCTTTGAGATGAGAGGATGAATACTATTGAGTACCTATATAGTCGGGAACCTGTAGCAGGTAGTCATGATGCTTGGAGAGCTCGAGTGTCATGTTTCAGTGGGAGCTTTAGTAGTGACTGTGGGTTCATCACGTGGTGGTGAATAGTCTTCTTTAGTGTTGCAGATGTTTCTTGGGATCTTGTTGCTGCATAAGGGTTCTTTCGCATTTGTATGAACATTATTTGAAGATGTACAACATCTTGGAACCATGGAGGATGCTTGGAGTCTTTGGATAAGGTGTTGGTGGTGCTTGATAGGTGATGTTGTTTTTAAGTCTATTTGCTTTATGTCATGGTATACTCTTGTTTGTGCACTGGAGTTTTGGCATTGTGCATTGTACTTGAGACAATGGAGAAGTCACTTGAAGCGTGGTATCTCCTATGGGGATGTGTAGATCATGGTGTCAGGATAAGTTCCTGATTCAGATGATTGGAGCTTTGGCAGTGGTCTGGTAATTCTTTGTGTATTGAGTGCTTTTATTATTTGCTTGATACTTCATGATGTTGCAGTAATGCAATTGAAGTTTAGCATGAGATGATCAGTTGCTAGTACTCATGGATACATGAAGAATAAGGTGAGGTTTTTTTTCTCTTATGAGAGAAGTGTTGCTGCTTGTTACTCTTGTTAAAGTTTTTCAGCAGAAAAGTCCAAAAATCCTTCACCTTGGTTGAACGTGAGTTCAATAAGAGACCTATGAGGAGATAGCTCTTGGATTAGTCATAATGGATTGTATATCTTGAAGGAGTATTCTCATTCCCACTCCTGGTCTACTCGGTAGTTTATCTAAGAGGTATTTGGCCCTTTATATCTTTTAGATGTGTTTTATGTTTACTTTCATGATATGGATCTTGAATTGTTGTTTAATGGTTCTGGAGGATTCATAGTGGAAGATGTACAATTTTGTTTTATCTCCTTGTTACTAATGAGAATTGGTAGGAGATGATGTATGGGTTGATTTCCTGAAATGGGGAATGAACTAGCTTGATCTTCTTAGAGATGCTTACATCCATGTTGTTTGTTAAATTGGTTTGATCTTGGTGATTGAACAGATGGATGTTGTTAAGGTTTCTCTTTTGGGCTATGAAGAAGATCATTCTTGACATAGCTGGCTGTTAGAAGTGTATACAGAAGGATGTTCTATAGGAAGATGATGTGCAGAGTTTCTCTCTGTGGCCATGAAGGTTTGTGGTGAGAGAAATGTCTCTTGTAGCGGTTTGTTGCAGGATTGTGGATATTTCCTTGGCACTACAGGGTTACATTTTCTATGTGCTAGTATTGGTAGACTTGTGATGCCTTTGATCTTTCAGATCTGGATTACTTGGACAATGGGAGTTCCTGTTGTGTTTTTTGTCTTCTTTGACTGGTTAGCACTTGGAGCTTGCATTTGTTGTTGATGGGTTGGTTTTGGAGCGGCATGAGTTTACTAATGCTGATACCTTTGAGGTATGTGTGATTGGATGGAATAGCACAAGCTGTGGGTGCTATTTTTCAGTCGCGTGGGTTTATCAGTTGGATGGGAGCAGTCATACTGACTATTGTTCTAGCTGGTGTTTTATATCTTGTTTTTGGAGAATGACTTCACTGGTGTGTTATGTTTGAAGCTTTAAAGTTGATATTGCTTATGTATAGCGTTTGAGCACAGTGAAGTGGTAGCAGTATCTTGTCGGTGATATCACTGGGATCTCTTGCTTGTGTTCATCGCAATGGTGCTTATTCACCTTGGCTTGTATCTTTCTTCCACATGTGCCATGTTGGAAGATGACAAGGATTGTTGCTTGAATGGTGGACATCTTAGATGTTGGAGCAGAATTCTTGATTGAGCATGAGAGCATGTTTTTTGATCTTTGTGGTTTCCTGGATGGGTGTGATCAGTTGCTTTGTTGGTCAATGAGTTGCAGTTGGATGCCTGGTCTTTGTTGCAGATTGTTTGGTGGACTGTTATCTGTTGAATCATATTGATTGGGTGTCTTGAGTTTTGCAAGGTTTGAACTGGTGGAGCTAGTGTGCTCTTAGTTCTTGGTTGCTTTGGAGGTGCTTGTGTGATCTTCGTCAAGTGGGAGATTGTTGGAAAATGTGCCTCAATCTCATAGGCTAAAACCTCTGAGAAAGCATGGTCATTGTGACATTCGTGTTGTCTAGCCGACTGGCAGTTCAATAACCTTGTGTTTTTCTCTTGTCGCTGTGACTTTGCTTCTGTCTTGCCGAAGGAGCCTATCGCTATGACTTGGTGCATTCGCTGTAACCCTTTGCCGAGTGGAGATCTCTTACCGACTGATGGTGTTTATCAGATATTGGGGAGACTTGGCCGAAAGGTTTACATTTCGGTATGAAGTCTTACCGATATGAATATCTCACCGATAGAAGTCTTTAGAGTGACATAATGGCTCGAGAAGATCTCCTGGCGATAGTCGGTATGTCTCACCAACAAACACTCAGAGTGACATAAGGGTCTTGGTGTGAAGTCTCAGCGATGAAGGATTGTCTTGGCGACAATGTAACACTCGAAGACATCAGGGAGACCCTTGGCCGAAAGGCTTGTTTCGATATGATGTCTCATCGAATATCGGAAGTCTCGCTGACAGCATGTGGGGTCATCAGTTTAGTGTGACTCTTGGCGAACAATGGTTTTGGGATAACATGGAAACCTCGGTAATAAGTCTTACCAAAGGTTGATTCTCTCACCGACAGTGGAACACATCAGTATGACTTGAAGGCTTCACTATGAAGTCTTGGTGATAGGTGTTGGTCTCGCCGATAATAAAAAGATCCTTGGCATGACATGTGATGGTTGGTGTAGGGTCTTGGCGAAGACGAATGTCTTGCCGACTGTCGGTGTAACCTTAAGGTTCTCGGTGTGACCTCTTAGTGAGTGGTATGTCTGGCCGATAGGATACTTCGGTGTAACACATGTGTTTCAGTATGTTGTCTTACCGAATGTGGAAAGTCTCGCCGATGGGGTTGCTAAGGTCGGTATAACATGAAGCGCCTGATGTAATGTCTTAGCGAAAGACGATTGTCTCACCAAATGGAATCCTTACGTCGGCATGACTTGAAGACTTCGATATGAAGTCTTGGCGATCTGCGGGTGTCTTGCCGATGGAAAAGCCAACATCGATATGACCTTTGAACTTTGGTATGATGTCTCATCAAATGGCGATTGTCTCGCCAATGAGAATGTTGAGGTCGATGTGACTTGAAGACTTCTGTGTAATGTCTGGGCGAATAGCGATAGTCTTGCCGACTGATGAACTCTTCGGAATACCTTCTGATCTTCGATGTGAGGTCTTGGCGACATGGCGATATCTTAGCGATAGCTCTCTGGACTCAATGTAACCTCTTGCCGATGGAGACGACTCTTGGCGACAATGTGTAAACGGGTCTTGTGGCATCGGGGAGACACTTCTAGTGTCTCACTAACATGCGACACAAATTTGATCGCTATTGAGCGAGTGAAGTTTTTCCTATGTTGCACGACTTGGACCAATCAGAGAAAGCAAAATTTAAACAGTTGGCGGTTGGATTTTTGCAGTAGTTGCGAATGAAACTGAATGGTCTGCAAGGAAAAATCTACACCAGAATGGAACGACGATAGGGATGCTAGACTGGATGATTCATGGCTCTGATCCTACAGTTGAAAAAGAAATAATGCATATATGTATGCATTGGACGTTCTGTAGGTGTGCTGATAAGCCAAGGTGCTGAAGAGTCGAGAGCCAGAGAGAGAGTAATAGAGTGAGGATCGAGTGGTTGGCCGAAAGGCCGAATCCATGAGGTCAAAGCAGAGGAAGAGAAAGGCAGTGTTATGCTGGAATCTCTCCTGATCTCTTAGGGATAGTGTGTTACCAGGTGTATCCAGAATGAACAAGATGTAATCTCTAAAAGGCTAAGAGCCTGAAACTATATTTTAACTCTCTGTTGCTGAATAAAACAATGGCTCAAACTTTGGAGAATGGGGTTTTTTACCCGAAAGGGTTTTCCCCACGTAAAATCTTTGTGTTATGTTTTCTATAATATATTTCATCTGTGTTGTTGCTTGCTATTGAATTTACTTGTGTTTCTCTCAGAAGGATTAATGTGGGAAATAACTGTGTCTGTTTCTGCTTTAGGACATAGTTGTACATGTCTTTGTGGTAATCTAGAAATTAAAGTTACCGAAGGCACTACGGTTTGGAGTTTTCCTTAGATGCGCTCCCTTGATTTCCTTACACAAACTTCCTCCTTTCAAACTATATTGATAATAATTAATCAAAACAAAACCATATAAAAACAAGTGCCACATAGTGGCAAGTACTTTTCTTTCTAGTATTGCAATGATATCATTTGTTAGCTAGTCAATCGCTGAGATATCCAACATGCCAAGCCAAGTAATACTATTTTTTGGGTAGTTAATAGCTCAGTTATGGCATACCAAGCTGGCTAATAGTGTTTGTTGGCTAGTCAATAGATGAGTAATGGCATATGAAGCTGGATAATACTTTGTGATAATAGTTTTTTTGTAAGCCATATGTATCACACTCGTGTAGTACCAAGTACCTACATTTGTAGTATTGTACTAAAAGTATTTGTTATGTAGTAGATAGATGAGTCATGACAATAATTTAAAGGTAGGCTAGATAGAGTTTGACATTAAAAATTATTTGCAAGCCGAATGTATCATGATTTTATTAGGTTAATAAATATTATAGTTGTTAGCGTTGAACTTGACCCCAAATTTGATTCATACTAGCCACAACTATGACTAGCATAGTGTGAGAAATGTTATCTTTTGATTTACAAATATTCTCTATATTTATGGTATTGCTAAATTTGATATGAAAGCCAAGAAGAGTCATGCAACATCCATTGGAATAGGTGTAACCTAGGAGGATCATTTTAATCAAGATTTTACATTTCCTATCCTATAAATGCATACATTATATTGAATAGACATTAGCCATCCTTGTACCATCTCACATTAAATTGCCACTAATATTTTTTGTTTTTAATGTAAAATCACATCTTTCTTTTTATTTCTCACAAAATAATATCTTTTAAATCCATAAAATTTCCACAATCCAAAAATTAGCTTGAAAATTTCCATGTTAGACTATGTAAACTTTTTACTTCATCAACATTTGGGATCGCATCCCATGATCCATCATCATGATAAAATAACAAAATAATATCTTACTCTCACTCTTTATTCTTAACAAAACACACTCTATTTTTAAACAAATTTCCTCCTCTCAAACAAAACTTATTATAACTAATCAAAACAAAACCCAATTAAAATAAATATTTTCAACCCTAAAGTCCCACACAATGATTATCACTCTAACATTTGTTATTTAAAGTTACTTTTATTATTTTATTTTATTTTTAACTAAACATGAGATGATGTAACCATTCAACTATAGTCTATGACCTACACATGGTTTATGATTTTGATTGAAGAAGAAAATATCATCGCATCTACAACACAACAATATCTATCCAAACATTAGGATGCACATTTGACCGTATTTATTAATGAATTAAAAAAAAAATAACATTCTTATTTTCAATTAATTAATTAATATGATCAAAAGTGTGGGAACAATAGAAGCAAAAACACATATTTGCTACAATAATATTCTAAACTCTTTTTTCCAACTTCAAAAATTTAATTACATCATGATGTCTATCATGTTTTCTCTTCAATACAAAACAAACTTGAGACTAAACACCAAGAGGAACTCTTTATAGAGATCACAATCCTTAAAACAAGTGGTTGTTCCATACATTTAGCATACAAAACTGAAACACATACATATAAAAGTAATATTCATACAAACTACTAATTTTTGGTGAATTAAATGTTGCATGATGATGTACCCCAACAACACATCCTCCAATTCTCGCAACTTGTCCCTAATCATTCTCCATTAGCCTAATCACCACCTATCCCTCACTTACACAACCTAAATCATTGGTTAGTTAGCCTAATCCAATCCTTTGGTCAACCCCTTAATAAATACTACCCATACCCCAATGGAATTTTTAATTTCATTTTACTTCTTCTAGACCTTTAGAGGAATTTTTAATTCTATTATATTTTTAATAAATACTACCTGTACCCCAATAGAATTTACACAATCTAAATCATTAGTTAATTAGCCTAATCCAAACCTTTGGTCAAACCCCTAATAAATACTACCCACACTCCAATGAAATTTTTAATTCCATTTTATTTATGTGGACTTTTAGAGCAATTTTTAATTCCATTTTCTTTTTAATTCTTCTCCCATCTCCATGAGGATTATAAAGGGAATTTTAAATTCCCTCTAGTCACATCCTCCAAGGGAGGATGAGACAACAAAATCCCTTTTGACCATTAAGAAGGTTACTTCCAAATACCCTTCTCTCATGCATCCATGTGAAGACACTTATCATCACCTCACAAGACATCTCCACTGTCTATTCATCTCCCCTCTTCTAAATGACTAACACTTAGTCATTTTTTCTATTCAACCAATTCAGGCATTCAACACTCAAAGCTCTCACATCTTGAAACATCCATAGCCAAAAATCCAACTATTTTGTGATCAAATTGAAGAAAGACAAAAGGTTATGCTCCTGAAATTTGATCGTGAGCACACATAGCATCAAATCCATGGGGCAATCACATTAACAAGCTCTCCTTTGACTTCATATCTCTACATCTATTATAGACAACACCAATCACAACATAAAATTATACCTAATAGGAAGAGCTCTGGTAGTTGTGGAAGCACAAAGATTCGTTTGACAGAATGCCTCGAAGAAATGAGACAAGGCACTTGAATATTTGAACAAATGCCTCAAAGAAATGTGGTCTCATGGACTATGCACCCCCAAAAATGGATTTGTTGAAAAAGGCTTTTGAATTTCTCAAGCAAAATGGTATTGACCGATAGGTATAACGCCGAACTCCACCACTTATTTTCAGCATCCTGCCTGCACAACGCATGTACAAACGTGGAGCAGAAGAAAGAGACTACTGGGTCCTCTACCTTGTACCATTTATTGTGGATTGGTGAAACACTAGTGTAGCATGAACAACGTGGAGCAGAAGAAAGCGACTGTGAAGAGACTGGTTGGTTGGTCACCATTCAGACTGTATAACTTCAATGACCACCTTATCATTATCAAAACGTATGTGCAGGCATTCAGACTGCTGTGGGGACATGTATCACAGGCCGTCTCTGACCATTGAGTAATTGCTCATCAAGAACTGGCAAGATGTGTTGGCAATCAAAAGGAAAAATGAGATAAATATGGCAAGGTACCCGATGTAACGAAATGTTAAAGAGTGTAGATTAGTTGCCTTCGGTATAATTTATTAAATATGGTATTGACCGTAATTTAACTAGGAACACTAACTACCCATGTTGTGCATCATTTAATAT
>VDFB02271358.1:929436737-929458491 GCA_007258455.2 Sequoia sempervirens | reverse complement strand
CATTTGTTCGAAAAGTGTTCATTTTGTTTGCCAAGTGTCCCACTTTTTTGCAAAGTGTCTTGTTTCTTCGTGAATTCTCCCAAAAGGGTTATAAAGTGTCTAGGTCCTTTAGGAAAGCACACTAGAACAACTTTAGTACACTTGCATGATGAATAAAGTAAAAATTAAAGATATTAGATGGTGTTTAAATAATATTTTTGTGTTTTTGGTAGGTACCCACCCGTTCGCAGTAACATCTAGGGGGTAGGCAGTTGATATTTTTGAGAGATTTAGCCCTATCACTTTCAATAGAGGAGACAGAGCACCTGTAGGCTGTGGGTATCTACTAGGCATACCTCATGCCCCCCATGAGGTACCATGATGCTATATTGATGGTGCTCTGCAAGCGCTAGGATGTAGACATGTGCACATTCCACCTACCAACAGGTGAGATGACGATTACCCTAGAGGATGTAAACTGCATTCTTCGTGTTCCTATTCAGGGAGAACAGGTACTTTTTGAGAGAGACCACACCTTCTACGAGTAGAAGGCAGATATGCAGTATTGTTTGGGTGGTCCAACACATGATGAGCGAGTGAGAGGGTGGATTACCTGGTGATGTTATTGTATTCATGATCACCAGTGGTGAGATGGATTATGATGCATACAGTGGTACTAGTTCTCATCTTCGATGGGTGAGTAACACACCTTGAGGGAGGACTAGTTCATTTGATACAAGGGATGGTGGAGCACTAGACAGTATATGCCTAGGGGCATTGTATCTTGACACATTTATATTATGATCTTGGTCAGTTTGTTTTTTGGGAGGTAGACAACATGGTGCATTGCACACTTCTACAGGTTTGGTACCTGGAGCATATCATGTGTACCAGACCAGTCGGCTTCCTGTCTGCTACAACAATGGGTTATCCTCGGGCCTTCAACTATACTCTATGACACTTATGGGAGTATGGGGATTTACATTTTAGGAGAGTGAGATTTGATTGACTAGAGGAGGATGAGATCTTCTGGAGACCTTATTAGCTGATGCTACAGTGGCCAAATCACACAAGATAGTTGAGGAGACTACAGTTAGATAGATCTCTAGTTGGCCAACATGATCACGTAGAATGTCCCTTCTACTATGATCAAGTCATGTGGCAATTTGGACAGATTCAAAGACCACCCAAGGCACAATCCTTTTTTAGGAGGTCAATGTGGAATTCTCAAAGACCAAGTGATATGGTACAGCTCACTCTAGACCATGTTGCTGAGAGTGGCTTTAACTTCTCAGACCATGAGCAACCTCTAGTCTTTGATGCAAATGACGTCGGTGTCACATGGGATTATGAGGAGTGGTGGATGGTATTATGACCAGCTCTTGTATATATGATTGATGAGCCTATAGGGGATGTAGGACCATTTCCAGATGAGGGAGATGATAGAGAGGATAGGGTCGAGGAGACACAATATAGAGCTATAGACATATTTACTAATGTTATTGATGAGTACGATGAGGATGCATATCCTGACTACGATGGATAGGAGGGAGAGGAGGAGGATGAGGAGGAGCCACCCTTGAGTGAGAGTGATGAGGTAGCAGCTGAGGATCGACATGAGTGGAGAGATCCCTTGCCCATTCGTATGGTTAGATCATGAGCAACGGTTGTAGTAGGCATTAGTACCCACATTCGTGGAGAGGCTAGCACATCTTCCATGCCCCTTGCATAGGACGATGTTGATATTTCTCAGCCTACAAGAGATATAGGTGATGATATTTTATTTTTTGCATGTATTTTAATGTTTATGCTCTGTATACATATATATATATCAGGATGTGTACTGATTGTGTATTTTTTCTACCTTGCAGTAGTGACGAGAGATTGGAAGGAGCTCTACCATCAAGAAGCTACAGAGATAGTGCCAACATCCATCGACAAGGAGGAGATGGACTCAGATTATGTTCCCCCACCTATTGTGGAACATGATCCAGAGTCACTTAGTCCATTCATGAGATTATGGACAACATATGAGAGTTTGAGGAGATGACTCCCCTGAGTTGAGACTACGGGAAAGTCATCCTGGACTCCAATAGAGGTTGAGAGACTAGAGGTAGAGGTAGCACAACTACAAGTGGAGAGGGAGCAGATAGGAGGGGAGCATCAAGTGGACCTTGGATGGATACAAGGCTTAGAGTTTGTACTCATATTTGGCAAATCACGATCACGATCACATACGACCATCTCCCGACGTCCTGCTACCAGATCATGAGTACCAAATCCCAAGGGGTCGAGTACCCACATACCTTAGTGATATTTTATATTGTAATGATATGTACATAAAACTTTGGCTATATATATATATATATGAGCATTTGATGTTTTATTACTTGTCTTAATGTGTTTGAATGTTAAATAGTAATGTGATTAATTAAATAACCTTTGTAAGATTATTTAATTAATATCTTCATGATTCAACAAGACTTATGTGATCTAATTAAAACTTATTGCAATTTCTTTTAGATATGACATGATGATTAAGTATGTTATGCTAGATTAAATGTATTAATGATCTAACTTATCATAACACACAAGATGAATTTGAATAGTATGAAACCTAAAGTAATTATAAAAATAAATTAAATAATCACTTTAGTACTTTAGACATACGGATGATGGAATTGTCAAGAATGAAGCAATGCGAAAGCATATAGGATATGACCCAATAGCTCTAACAACACTGTTTTATCATTCATACTATTCAAAGGGGTTATACATAATACCGACAAAAATGTGTGGCATTGATAGGTTCCTTAAGGGGTGTGCCATCTAGTTCTGTTAACTTGTATGCGCCAGACCCACAAGTTTTGTCAATGATTTATGATCCTAACCAATTATAACTAAATTTATCTCTTTCATTTGGATTGGCATTGACGTTGCACTGATTTGTAGATAGAACTAAGTCACCCTTGTGGAATGATCAAGGGATAACATTAATATTGTAATGGTGATGTTTCCTTTTGCGATAAGCTTGAATATGTTCAAGAGCAATAATGTGTTGTTCATCGAGCACCTCAAGCTAGTGTAATCTTTGATTTCAATAGTGTGTATCATCAACAAGTCTTTGAAGAGAAATTCATAGTGTGGGAATCTATAAATCCAAGGGCATTATTTCTTCACTTCCATAAACCAAACTATAAGGTGTGGTCCCTGTGGAAGATCGAACACTTGTGCAATAAGCCCAAAGCACATAGTGTAATTGTGTGTGCCAATCCCTATGATGTTTATTAACAGTTTTCTTCAAAATTTGTTCAAGGAATTTATTAGTTGGTTCAACTTGACCATTAGATTGTGGGTAATAAGGTGTTGAAAAATGATGTTGGATATTAAAGGTCTCCAAGAATTTCTTCACATCATTATTCTTAAATGGTGTACCATTATCAGAGACTAATGTGGAAGGGAGGCCAAAGCGAGCAATAATGTGTTCTAGGATGAATTGACATATTACCTCAGCTGTTGTAGATCGAAGAGGAATGGCCTCTACCCATTTTGTGAAATAATCAGTTGCAGTGATGATAAAGGTATGTCCAACGGAAGAAGGGGCTGAAATTTTTCCTATAATATCTAATCCCCAAACCAAAAAGGGCCATATAAGAAGTTGAGTTTGAATTTCACTAGCAGGAGCATGATGCAAATTGCTATGTTCCTGACATTTATGACATTTTCAAACATAATCAAAGCAATCACGTTCCATGTTGCGCCAATAATACACAATACAGATAAGTTTTTGAACTAATGTTTTCCCTCCAAAATGTCCACCACAAGCACCTTCATGGGCTTGGTGAAGTATTAGAGGTATCTCAAATTTGTTTAAGCATCTAAGTAAGAGACCATTGAATGACCTTTGATACAACACACCAGTGAGAATTATATATTTAGATGCAAGCTTTCGTAAACAAGCATGAAGGTTTTTGGTTGTTGGCTCAGAAAAGGTACCACTTTTCAAATAGTTGAATGTGGTATCATACCATTAACTCAATTTTCCCTCATTTGTCATTAAAGCTTCTTCTGTTCTTTCATCAATCAAAGGTTTCATGATAGGGTGAATAGTGAATGTGATTTTTTTTTAAGGATCTTGAGGGGGTACAAGAGAGGCAACACTTGCCATTGCATCTGCAAGCCGATTATCTTTTCGTGGGATGTTATCAATGGTAAATGTCTGAAACTTCTCTATCAAGTGCATGATAAGATCCTTGTATTTGAATAATTTTTCATGCTTGGCTTGATATTTCCCATTTTGGCACCCTAATGCTTTCTTATACTTCTAGGGTTTTCCACCTAAAAGGAGAAATATGGGCCAAAATGGACTATTTCCCCACTCAAAATTAATGCAAGAATGAATGGAATATACCTAGATGTAATTTCTATATGCAATAAATTGATAAAAGAAATGATTTATTAACGTAAAACCCAAGAAATGCAAGTTGTTTGAAAATGCATTGTGATATGCAAAAAGATAGATTAAATGCAATAAAGAACAAGATAAAGATGCTAAAAAAAATTGTGCACTTGGAAACTAATGAAGGTTGAAATGAAGATTGCAGATGCCTTCAAAATTCTAGAAAATCTAATTTTTTGGCCAAATGGGACACTTATGCCAAGCTGGGTGACTTAGTCCCAGATCAAGGAAACTGCTCAGGAACCTGTTTCTGCCAAATGGGTATCCAAATCTACAAAAAATTCTGACAAAAAAGTACAGTGGGACTAACTCGCCACTGTTGGCAACTTAGTCCACTTTGGATTTTCTACAAATTTGAAAGTGGAAACGAAAGCCCATAGTCTGCACTCTGTTTTCTAATGGAAACCTGGATCTGAACCTATGAAAATACCTACAAAATAGAGTATAAATTAGTTTCTAATGGGGGTTTTTCCTTGGTCAAACCCCTAGTTAGTATTTAAACCTTGAAAGAGATGATAAATTTGCATAAAACCCTAGCCCTAAGTGTGTCTAAGACTAAGAAGTCTGAAAATAAGATGCAACCCTATTCTAACATGCAAGAATAAGATGCACAAATGGAATTAGAAAGATGCAAGAATAATTCTAAGAGACAATAAATCACATTAGAAATGAATATTAATGACATGAAAACCTTCCTTAGGCTGAAAATAGAGAGAAAATGGAAGATGGAATCACTTTGAAAGCAAGTCCTTAGGCTTGATTTACTTCCTAGTTGCATCTCCTCAACCTAGATTTCTCCATGATTCTCCATAGGCATCCATGATCAACCCTTTGCAATGTGAGATCTTGGATAGAAATTGAGCTTGAAGACCCGTAAAAACCCTAACTTGCTACCCTAAAGCTTCAACTTTGCTATAGATAGACTAATGATGAATCTTCTTGTAGAAGATATTCAACACTTGACTCTTGAATTTTCTTGTTGAAAATGACTTAATGTTGTGAAAAATGACCTAAAAACATATATTTATAGGCATCAATACCTAATTATTTATTATTTTAACTTCATAGGCTGACATGTCCATTAGGGATTTGAATTAGGTTGGTGATTTTCCCGCTCAAAAGTGAAAAAACCCTCAAAAGTGACTAAGTCGCCACCCTGGGCGAGTTAGTCCCACCAGGGGTTTTTGAGGTAGGTGTTCTGGAATTTAAATGATTTGAATGTTGTTTGTTGGGTTTTGTGTAATTTTTGAGTGGAATAGGCCTTAAAGTCCAAAATAATGAGTCTTAGGGGCCAATAAATGTAGTTTTTAAGGGGTGATTGATTTAAAGGTGTCTAAAATAGGACTAAATTATACCACATATTGTACTATCTCCAAAGGAGTACAATTTTCGTGTCCACAAATCCTATTTCAAAAAATTCTAGTCCTAGTCTTTTAGTTCCACCCACTTCCACCTCATCCATCCCATGTTTATCCACCTCATCCATGTTTCATTTTTTCCACATTCATAACACCTATACAAAGTCAACTGTGTCACTCAATTGACCTCATTGATCTAAATCACGACATCATAGATCCCCATTTATGTCAATATCAAAATACTACCTCTCATGATCCCATTCCATCTCATCATCCCATTCATTCTTATGATCCCATTCCTTCTTATAATCCCATTCCATCTCATGATCTCATTCCATCTCATGAATCCATACCATCTCATGATCCAATTCTCTCAACCCCATGCCATAATCCTAATCCATCAACTCTATTGCATGATCCTATACTATCTCATAATCCTACCATATCCAACCCATTTGATGATCCTAGCATATCAACCTCATATCATGATCCTATCATTCCACCTCTATGGCATAATCCTAGTCCTTCATAAGAACAAATCTTTCCACCCATTACCTCTCAAGACCCCCAAGGTATAAGCATTTCCCCTACATCACATGATAATCCTAATCCTTCACAAGATCCCATTGATAAACCACAAACATATAAGCTTGGTTCATCCACCTTTATAAAATTTGGTTTTCTCTTGGAGTACCACATTTCTTCAACATCCAACACCCCTCAAGATGGTCTTTCATTTTTTTTCACAAGCAAAAAGTATCCCATTTGTAAGAAGATTCTCCAAAAGATGAATTATCAAGGCAAAGAGTCAGGCCTTCATGAACAAGGTTTACTTGAACAACCTAAGATTAAGACACATATAAATTCTATGGCCTTGGATACATACGTCCTTCTCAAAATGTCGGTAGTTGTTTCAAACCCAAAAAGCATCTCTTTAGATCAAGATGTCCACCTTCTCTATCATTTTTACAATCTATTCTAGTACTTCATACATCAACCCTTCCATCCATCTTGGGCCCATATGTTCCTAATGCATATCCTTACATTCCCTTTCAAGGAAAAAAAAGGAACATAGCCTTTAATTCCTTGCAAAACCTTCCACTTCAAATCCTCTATTTTCATATATCCATCTATGGCCTCTCCAAGAAATTGGATACCAAAAAAAAATACACAAATCCAAGAATCCAAAAAAACTTGAAGATCATCATGTCACTAAAAAGACACACCAAAACAAAGAAAAATATGCTCCAAAATCAAAAGCAGAACATATCTAAGAAAATGAAAAATCCAATTAAGAAAAAAACAAAAGGCTATAAAGAAAAATCAAAAGTCAAAACAATTGTGGGTTCTAAAGAAAGCAAAAGAATCCATGCATTCAAATGGAAATTCCAAATTGGTATCCCAACTTGGTAATTCAAAAGGTTCCATTATTTCACCATCATCCAATCCTCCATCTAAGCCTATTCCATCTCATAAGCCAACCATAAGTCTTCCATTATCCTCCAATTTTGTTTTGGGTCGTTAGATGCTCAAGTTTATTATCCCAACCTCCCCATCTCAATCCTTCAACTTTCACCACCCTTCAAGGTGTGTTCCAATGTTATTATTTCCCACATTCCCTCAAAATAATTCCATTCCATACTTCCATCCAACCTTCATCCCTCTTTCCATACCCTTTAATCCAATCCTTAACCCCCTTCTCCCTACACAAATTCATTCTATTATGTTGACCAATTTTCCTACCAATGTCTTTGAGTGGGAACATGTTAGACATGGTCTATACGAAATATTTTGTCAATGGGGTACTATCTTATGCAAAGAGACACTTGAGTCATCCATTCATATCCATACACCTTCATTAATTTCCATCTCCATGAGCTTCCATTTCCATTCATATCCAATAGCTTTCACATCCATCAATTTACCCTGCTTGTGGGTATGTGCAGGATCATGATGGGCCAAAAGTGGCGATATGATGGGTATTTGTAGGGTATGTGGCTGACGATTTTTTTTTACCCAAAATTGATGAAATAAAAAGGGTTTTAAATGAGATTCTCAAGATTTCCACCAATATAAATTATGCTTTACTTTGAATTTAATAAATAATTATTATTTATTTTCTATTTTAATTACAACTAAAGTCCTGATTGATCGACCGATTGAAAACATCAATAGCTTTCAAATTGTATCACATTTTTGAATCCAAAACATGTGTCACATTCTATGATTCGTGTATACTATAGGATTTAAAAAAATGAATTTCATGAAGTTTTGACCAAGTTAAGGTGGTCGATACACGAAGTTTTATATTTTCAAAAGTTGTAATAAAAATCATAATTAATTATTTACTTAGAAAAAAAATTACAAAAAATGCATCACATCAGACATGAGTCCTCTACTTATATATAAAATATTATAAAAAAATATTATCATTTTATTGTTGTTAGGTGGTCAGACAAACACCTACTTCTTATTTTTTTCCCTAAAAATTTAAGTACTCTGCATTGAAATTTCAAATTTTCACCAAATAGATTTAAAAAAATAAAAATAAACCTAGTATTTTAGAAACTACAGTCAATTTTCTACAAATTATATTCTTACATATTTTTGAAATAATATAGATAACTTATTCAAATTTTACGTCAAGTTTCCTAACTCTCGATTTTTCTAAAATTTTTGCAACCTAAGGGCCTATTTTTTCCATGATGATCCCTGCATGCCCTTGTATACTTGGGGGAAAGCCTTTTCCATTTGTACAATAAATTATCCTATTTTCACTGAGCCATCATATTCCTTCAATTATATTTCATGCTATCCACTTTATCTATCCACCTTCCTTTGATCTTGCATAAAGTATTGGGTAAAAATATCAAGAACACGTATCTAATGCATGCTTTAGACCATGTGTGTCTTCCATCCTCCATAACACTTGTCATCCATATCATGTTTCCTTTCATATATATTTCTCTTCCATATCCATGTCATATCCTTATCATTTTTCATCCTTATCCCTTGTCATACCTCTTAGCATGGGGGCATGCTATTACTTTGGAATGTGATCTTTGGAGTCCTCCATAGGTCCTCTATTTATCCTTTGTCTTTGACCAAATATTTTGGGTTTCCTTATCATTGATTCCATCCACCCATATCATTCCATATCTTGATCCATCCTCCATCTAGGGTGTATCCTTATATGTCCTATCATTAACCCATATCTTAGATCTCCATAGCATATCATTGATCCATATCTCCTTTGGTTTTCAGCTTGACTAAGGAATAATATCTTGTTTATCATTATCATTTACATTTTTATTTATCATTATGTTATCATTTTTACGAGAAATACATTTAAATAAAGCATAAACTCTTTAACATTATAAAAAATTGTGTTTTAATAAACAACATGAGCAAAGGATTCTTGTTAAATCAAGTTAACATCTAACATATCTGTTGTCACTCGGAAATGCACCTTGCTAAATAAGGAGTTCAAAATTCTAATGATACAATGGAAATAGCCTCAAGGTGTGGGACCCTTGCAATTGAGGCTAGATCTTTGGAGAAGGCCGACTTCCTTTCTAAACTAGGTGCAAAAGAGGATTGGTCTAGTCCAACCTCAATAAACTATAAGCTAATGACTTGCAGGGAAAAGGAGACAAGGATAAAATGCATAAAAATGTAATAGAAAGGTGGTGCATCAAATTTAGAGTGTTTCTTCCTTCTTGTGATTGAACATAGCATCAATAAAATCACTAGAAAATCTCACACAAATCTCTATTTTACCAATTTTATGAGGGAAATATGAAGGCTAGGGTTTGAAAGGTCTCAAAAGGGATGAAGATTATCCATAATTGATACCTATAGCATATTAGAATAGTCATATAATCTATTAAAATGATGAAAACTCATGCATGCAAAGAGGTATCATATGTTACATAGAATACAAGCATGAAGACAAGGTGAAAGCAGTAATTATATTAACACCTAGCCATAAGCCAATTTTTTAGCTCCATAAATGCTAAAATAACATAAGTCTTCCAGAGAAAATCTAGGGAAGAAATGTCCAAAATGATACAAGTATTGCCTTTATAGTTAAGGCATAACTGAGATTTGAATTAAAAAACCTAACCCTAACCTAACTAGGGTTTGTAGGAAGATGAACCTTGATCAAAATTTAAATATGTGAATTATCCCCAGAATTGGGAAACAAGCAAGCCATAAAGGCTCTGACATCTAGAGAAAATCCTAGAATGATGACCCTCATGAATGTAGGAATGGAAACAACCATAAAATCTGTAACAAAATCTAGGAAAACATACCCTAATAATAGAATTTTAACCTCTACAACACATTAGGGAGTAATGACACCATCTAATAATGAATGTAGTGTGATATTGTTGTGAAAATTGATCTAGGATTGATATGATCTGATCAGGTTGCTAAGAATGTTGTTGATCCATCACTTTTGCATCTCTTCTTGTGAACTAGAGTAGCAAACCATTGGACTTTGAATGTTGGTCATTAGATCAAAGACGAATGGTTGAGATACAATCTCAAAGGAAGCTTTAAAACATGACCATTGATCACTATGAGATTCATGATCAATGACTATCATGTAACCTTAATACATCACGCCTTCCTTCAAGTAATTGAAACACATAATCACGATGCAATAAGTCCATGCGATGTAATATTTAACCGACATCTGCCCTCTGAGTATTCCTTCATGATCCCATCACACATCAAAAATTGAACACCAACCTTAGAACATGAAAATGCGTTACAAAGACTACATGTGATAGTCGTTCGATATTCACAAATTGTGACTCTAAACTATTGCAACAATGGAAGAAAATTGTGCTTCCGTTTAAAGGAAGTTTACACCAACATCAAAATATAGAATATTGATAGAAGTAAAATTTCTTGGATACCTCCTCTCTCAGATTCTTACAAGCTGAATTTTGATGCAACTTTGCATGGAAACCCAAGAGTCTTAGGGGCCGGTGTGGTAATAAGGGATCATAGAGTTTTTCTCATTCCATCCAAATCAATTCATCTTCAAAAAGGCACGAACAATACTATTCAAGCTCAATCTATTTTGCATGGGCTACAATCGGCAATGCTTTTGAAGATCACTAACTTGCAGATTGAAGGGGATTCATTAATTATTATTAATGCTTGTAAGGAGAGAAAGGTGAATAATTGGAAAATTAGGTACGTACTTGACCAAGCTTGGAAGCTTATTGACAAGCTAGTGTTTTCCTTGGTTAAACACTCATATAGGGAGGGTAATCAAGTGATAGAATCGTTAGAAAATCTTGGTTGTGACCAAGCACAAGATGAGTTCATGTATAATGAAAATTCAAATAATATCATAAAAGTGCTAGATGATATTATTTAGAAGGAATGGATTGCTTCATCCCGATAGTTTCCACATCCAATTCTTTGGTAGTAGTAAAGTGCTACAACCCACTTATGCCTAATTTCACATTTTAAAAGCTTTAGGATGCTCATGTTTCAAATGTCAAGTATCTATTGTATCATTTATTTTCTGCCTAAAATAAATGAAGTTATATGCAAAGTGTTATCTCAGTAGGTGTAATGGGGGTGCACATGAGCATATTATGTCACACATGTTTTCATTTGAATCACTCAAATTCTTTCAAGTGTTCATTGCTCATCAAATCTATGTCGAAATAACCACCTGGTAGGCTCACAAATTTTGGTCAGCAAGCATGTATAAATAACATGTGTTTCTCGTAAGGGAAGCATGACAAAGGACAATACTTCAAGGCATGGGATGAGGTAGAGATAATTTTTTATTTGATTTTTTCAGGTTAACATTGAATTTCACTTCCTACAATTATGAATTACATTTTCCTAGATACAAATGAAGGATTTCATGCATGCCAAATTTCACTCGTTGGTGTAAAAGGATGGTGACTTAAATGTTAATGATGGTTATTTGGTACCTAGGGGAAAAGCAACATTCAAGAGAATTGTTTTAAATTTTGACTCTGTTCCTCATTCCAAGCATAGCTCCTAGCCTTCCAAGTAATCTGTACAATGGTTCTCAAGTTTTCTAGGTATCTGGGTTAGCTAGTCTTGTAGGTGCTTTTTTTTTCTATTGGATTAGTGGTGTAAAGGGTATCCTATGCTTTCATGGTGGGGTGGTCATTTGATTTGAAAAGAGGCTTATTTGCATCAAGGGGTGGAGTCTGGTTTCTAGGCTTCGTAGTTTCATTGTCATGGTTTGGCAGTGTCAAAGTGTTTGGGAAATTTTACAGTCCTGGGTGTTTTGGCAATTTTACAGTATCAGGGTGTTTGGGGAATTTTATAGTGCTAGGTGTTTTTATGCCTTAGGGTGTATCGGTTATGGCTTGGGGTGTTGTATGTTATTTTTATATCCATAGAGCTCTCTTTCCTTTTTGCATTTTGTATCTCATGGTCGATTATTTGGGTCTTCTATTCTTAAGTGAAATTGGGGTATCGCTTCGGGTTCATGTCTATCTGGGTGTTCAGTGTTGGGGTGTAGTCTATGCATTGTTGGTGTAGGAGGGTTTAATGGATTACATACCAAAGAAAATTAGAATTCATGTGAGGGTTCGTGAAGGTGAACTACTATTTTCAGAGGAGGTGATGAATGTTGAAATGGAAAAGGTGTTTAAGTTGTCTTGTCCTAGTGTTGTTGACAGTGTGGAGACTATTCTTGGCGAAGAGGTATATTGTGACCTAATGATCCCAGGTTGATGTTTCCTTCTCAACTTCTTTCAATATTTCTATCAAATACCATGGATTTCCTGCAATCATTTGAACTATTACAAATTGTGGTTAATGAGGAAGTGAAGCCAAATTACTTAGTGGAAAATGAACTTTTAAGGAGTGTGCATATGTATGATTTGGATAAAGGGAAAGGATATATAGATGTATTTTTTACCAAGTGCTATCTAAAACATAGGAGGTCATTTGAGGTGATATATAATGCAATTGAAAAAAGGTTGAGAGAGGATAATCCATGGAGTCTGTATAGGGTCATTGAATTACACTCATAGGAGCTAGGACTTCAAATGGCCCAAAAAAATAAAGACAAATACTTTGTTGTGTATTACTTGCTCACGCATCATAGTCAACATGTCAAGAATGTGTTAGCAGTGGTAAGACCTATTCCAAGGATGAAAAATAATATAGACATGAATGAGGGGCAAGGAAACAATGGATTAGAACTCAATGTAGGGTGGGGTGATACTTCAACAAATTTGAAGGAAATGTGCAAGAATGAGCTTGTGGATTTTCCTTGGTCTAAATTTTGAAATGTTTATAATGTTCAAACAATATAAATTTTGAGATGACCATCGATGCTAAATATTATGTCAAATAGTGCTTTTTAGTCTTCTATAATATGCTCCAAAATCTAACTTTTTGGTTTTCAAATCCAACTAGTACTATAATTCTCTGACATTCTATGTATTTACTATTTCTAATATAATATATATCGACTATGGCCTTTTACCAAAAAATAATATTAGATTATAAGATTTTTTTTTAGATAAATTGCTACCATAGAGGGTAGCACTCTTTCCATTGTTTCAAAATAAAGATACATAACAGTTTAGAATTACACAGACCACTCAATGAGTGGTTGAGGATAAGGTTATCATACCCACCCCTAACTCCATCAACCTACTAATCTGTGATTCAAATAGGACATTTTTGTTATCAATTACATAGTCAAGAAAGCTTTGCAAATCTTTGGAAAAGGTAGCCTCTCTGAATTTCTCCACTGCTTCTCCAACTTCCTAATTTCCCCTTGCTTGAGCCACATCCACCACATCATAAATGAGCCCCTGCTTGGGCCATTTATCATAGGATGAGATGGCCTTAATGGTCGTGTCAATAAAAAATCCTTCATAGGAAAAGTCATGCTCTTAACCACCTGCTACCTTCTGATAGTGCACACTATGTTGGTGAGAAAAATCCCCATCAACGTGCCATAGTGAATATGCTCACCTCTCAACCTGCTCTCCCCAATGACCTACCTTATTGTGCCAACACTTTCTTGTGATTGAACTTTAAATATGTGTGCTATTTATGCTTCATATGTTTCTAACTCTTTGGCCGACCTTATCCCACGTCTCACTACTAGCCAAGCACATTTGCATACAACAAGAACCTCCATTTCTTCGTGGCCCCCTTTGAACTATCTTATGAGATTTCCTTCTAGTTTTATTTGATCGACATTTTAAAGGGCGGTAGCACTTCTAGAGACTTATTTACCCAAAACTGAGGTTATACTGGTGACACTTTCTCAAAGTGAGCACCAACGTGACAACACAAGCTCAAACAATATTCCTCGTAGATTCGGTTCTAGTTTTGTAGACTAGGCTGACTATGCGATCAAGAAAACCCATTTGATGTTGTACAACCTTGCTCCTAGGCTTCCCAAGACATACCATAGCCTGGTCAAAAGGTATTATTCATGCCCCTAAATCTTGTGGTTGTCTATACAGCCATCGGATTGCACATTTGACAGTGTTTATTAATTTATTAAAAATAAAAATTCATTGTATTTTGTATTTTTAATTAATTAATAAATATAGTCAAATGTGCAGTTTGATGACTAGGTAGACGTTTCCCTAAATCTCTTTCCTCACCTCGGCCTTAACAATGGATAACACATTTGTCCATTTATTCAAGTTATTGAAGATTTTTTTTTTCCATGGATTGATCAATTCCCTCATTGGATAGTGAGTCCGCCAACTTGTTTGCTTCCCTAAAAACATGTTGAATACTATAATCTTCAATTTCCAGCTCGGCGCAAACTTAGCACTTACAACCCTTATTATTATTGTTGATTCCCCATCTATATTTACTACATGTACATTATTATCTACACAATACTTCAAGCCTTATAATAAACGGATTGTAGGAATATTAAAAATATTAATAATTCACAATAAATTATAAATAGGATATTGAAAGTGTTTAATATTATGTGAAGGAAATTAAATATTAGAATTCAAAAGTTAATTAGATATATTAGTAGTTTTTTAAATATTTGTATTTCCACCTATTGATCAACATTTCAACATCATATTCACATTTATATATTAAAGCTCTATTAGTGGAATCCTAGAATTAACATATTGAGTAGTGTAATCTTTAGACTAGAATAGTAAATCATTGAGGTGGTGTAGAAATGAAGTCAGACTCCCATTTGATTACTTTTCTCCATGAATACAAGACCTAAGATCAATAATTTTTGTGAGGGATAGTGGGCCATGGGTACCATATCCTCATTCCTTAGCTGACTCTTAAGGAGTAAGCCTAATCCTAGGGGAGGATATAAGGCCCATAAAAAATGCTTTGATCCCTTGTATTAAACTTTATGATGAGTTGGTTTATTTCTTTTAAGGTGTTTTTATTGTGTACCTTGGGTACTTATGCTATAATTTGATGTGTTTAATAATTACATGCGATATTTGGTTTACCATCATTGTGTGTGTTATCTATGATGTTTTATATTGTCATCTATTATTTAGCTATGTATTATGGGGTACATATGGAATGATGTTATATGCTTGGAATTTTGTTTTTTGATACATCATACTTATGTAGGTTTTTGTGGATGTTCATTGACCTGGGATAAGGATTGTGCATTTTGGATTCATGTACATAAATTGCATATAATGTATTTCTTTTTTCAATATTTCAACATAATTGTTATCAGATTCTATTGGAGACAATGCAATGGCGACCATTGGTGTGGTATCCATTGGAGAGAAGTCTAGTTCAGTGGTAGGCTTGAGCAATTTGAATTTGAACTCAAGCCTTAGGAATCATGGAGCATGGTAGTTTGGGCAGGATACAGATTTGGGTTTATTTGATTCTGCAAATGGCAAGGAGGGATCATGTGGTGAGGATAAGCTTTTGATCCTTGGTGGTGAATTTGGGAAGGACGGGTCATGCGGTGAGGATGTGGTCAAAGACGCATCTTCAAAGGAGAAGTGTGTAGGTGAGACACTCAAGGTGTCTTGTGATGGTTGTCCCTTGGTGTCCAGTTAGTTCCTAAGTTCAAAGGGGATAAAGTGGAGGTTGGTTTTGAAGAGCGAGTCTCATCAGGGGAATCTCATGCGGCTAATCCGAGTATTCCCCAGATTGAGCTTGCTCCGGTGGAAGAAAATTAGACGGCAAGGAGGTCTTCCCTATTGGGTTAGAAATGGTCTAACCTTTTATCCTCTAAGATTAAAGGAAAAGGCATTGCTTCTGAGTCAATGTATTCATCTAACAAGGTGTTTTTCCCTTCTTTATCCTCGATACTCTTATTGATAAGAATATTGCTAAGATGGATTTTTCCCTAGTGGGCAAGGTTTTAGGTCCTCAGCCTAATATTGAGGAGGTTCAAAATTGGGTGCATAAGAAGTGGGCATTAAAAGGCTACGTGAAAGTTGCATCCATGGCCAAAGGTTTCTTTTGCTTTTCCTTCTCTTGTGATGAAGACTTGAGAAATGTGTTTGCGAAAGGGCCTTGGTCATTTGGGCATCTCTCTATGGTTCTTCATCCTTGGGAACCTGAGATGGATTTTTCCAAATGTCTCTCTAATTTTTCTCCTGTGTGAGTCAAACTTCAGAATCTACCGTTGGAGTATTGGGACGAAGAAGTCTTCAAGGCAATAGCAAATTCTTTTGGGAGGATTGTCTCTATTGATAAAGCCACTCGCTCCAGGAAGCTATTATTTGAAGCCAGGTTTTGTGTCATGATTGACCAGGATGTTGTGCTACCTAAGTTCTTTTTAAAATCCAAGGTAGGGTCTTGTAAGTAGCATATCATTTTTGAAAACCTCCCTTTTTCCTTCTTCAAATGTAAGAAGACAAGACACTGGGCTAAGCATTTCCCTATGTCTGATGTCCCTCCCAAGGCAGTTAAGCAGACTAAGGTATGGAATATTAAGGAACCTAATTATAAATAAGGTGAATGTGCTACCAAAAATGGTATGGAGGGTGAGGGGAATATTGAAAATCATCTTGTTCCTCCTGTTGAGGCTAGAAAGGATCTGGAGATTCCTGTGGAAGGGGATGGTGATACCTCTTTATCTTAGGATGTGGACCATGTTTCAGAGACTATGTGTTCTCCAAGGAGGACTGTGGTGGAGTTGAATACTATTCCATCATCTCTTCTTGCTAGTCTGGAGCCAGTGGTTGGTGAAGGTGCTCTAGTTGTGGCTAACATAGTGAGAAAAGATGAAGAGGGTTTCACCCAGGTGTGTGGTTGGAAGAAGAAATTTTCTTCTCTCCCCCCTCATCCTCATAAAGGTGTCACCATGAAAAGGTAGAAGGCGGATTGTGGATTTGAGTCAAGGGGTCAAGGTAGACCTACCTCACAGAAAAGGAAGGAGAGAGAGTACAAGAGGGATATTGCTGAGGGGGTCCAGAAAACCCTCTTTGATCTATGCTCTAAGAGCACCCCCTCTTCTTGAGAATGAAGATCATTTCATGGAATATCAGGGGGTTGAACAAATTGCATAAATAGGACCTCCTGAAGAATCTTGTCTGGGACCATAAGTCAGACATCTTGTTAATCCAAGAGATGAAAATGCAAATTGATAAGCTAGAGGCTTTGAAGAATATGTTCTTTAAAGATTGTGGGTTCCATGGAGTTAACTTTGATGGAGCTTTGGGTGGTGTGACCAATTTTTGGAATGCTAAGCTATTAAGAGGTGTCTCAATCGCTGACGGTTTCAACCATGTCGAGACTAAGTTTTTTTGTCTTAGGGATTCTTTTGCTTGGGTTATCTCTAATGTGTATGCTGCTAACTTAAAGAGATCTAGGAAAAATATTTGGGATGACCTAGGGAGTCTTAATTTTTTTTTTTTTGGATCTTCCCTAGCTCGTAATGGGAGATTTTGATACTCCTTTGTATGATCATGAGAAAGTGGGAGGGTCTCAAGCTAATCTTGACAACAAGTTTGGTTTAAGAATGTTTATTGATGACAATTCTCTTGTTGATGTTAAGCTTTCAAGAGCTAGTTTTACTTGGTCCAATTGGCATGTTGGGATGGATAATATTCAAGTTAGATTAGATAGAGCTTTAACCTCTACTTCTTGGTTTGTGGACTTTGATTGTTCCTTATCTTCTATTACGAGATGTGGGTCAGGACACTTCCCTATCTCTTTTGTTGATGATAGGCTTGGGAGTAGGAAGAGATTTCCTTTCAAGTTTGAAGCCATGTGGTTAAGAGATCCTCATTTTATGGATTGTACTAGGAAATGGTGGCAAGTTAACATTGATGGAGTTCCCAAGAAGCTGAGTTTTGTTAAGAGGAATCTCAAAAAATGGAACAAAGAGTCATTTGGCTACATCTTTGATTCTAAAAGTTCTATTATGAAGAATTTGGATAAGGTCCAACACGTCATTCAATTAGAGAGTTTATCAGAGGATTTACAATTGATGGAAGATAGTCTTCTTTTGTAATTGCATGATATTGTTACCAAGGAGGAAGACTTCTGGAGGAAAAGGTATTGGGCTATTTGGTTGAAGTTTGGGGACCATAATTCTAATTTCTTTCATCTCACTGCTCTTAGGCATAAGTCATCAAATAGAATTTCCTCAATTAGAGCTGATGGGTTGTTGTTGGAAGATGAGGAGGATATTAGAAGAGTGGCTGCTAGGTTCTTTGATTAGCTCCTAAAAAATGATCTGGTCTGGGATCAAAGGAGTGTGGATGCTTCTCTGGAAGTTATTCCTAGAATTCGCATTTTAAGAGAATTCCGGAAACAAGTGAGCCACCTGACTTTCCTCAGCCCTTTAAAAAGCCCAAAGATGTGGTCTTCTCTTTTGAAGGTAACAAAGCCCTTGGCCCTGACAACTTTCCTTTTCTGTTCTTCCAATCATGTTGGGAGATTGTCTTTGAGGATGTGATTAATACTACTAAGGAGTTTTTTGGCTCCAGAATCCTCCTCAAAGAGCTTAATGAAACTTTCATTATTTTGATTCCTAAATTTTCCAATGCAAAGTTTTTTGGTGAGTTTCGCTTGATCAACTTCTACAATTCTTTCTATAAAATTCTGTTGAAAGTGGTTGCTACTAGATTACAAAAGTGCTTGCCATTTTTTATCTCTAAAACTAGAGTGGTTTTTTCAAGGGTCATCAAATCCTTGATTCTATTATTACGGTTCATGAGCTTGCTCATTCTATTAATGTTTCTTAGAAGCCAGGTTTCTTCTTGAAGTTGGACTTGCTCAAAGCTTGTGATAGAGTGAGCTGGAGATTTCTCTTGAATGTCCTAGACTGGTTTGGTTTCTATAAGAAGTTCCTCCAACTTGTTGAAAAACTCATTTCTTCTCCCTCGTTTGTTGTCTTGGTGAATGGATCTTCTTCTCCTTTCTTCAAGAGTTCACATGGGCTGAGGTAGGGAGACCCCATCTCGCTGCTTCTTTTCATCCTAATGGCAGAGGCTTTGGGTCATAATATCTAGAAGGCAATTTAGGCTGAGGTTCTGACAGGTCTTTCGCTGTCTTCTAGATGTGATCTGATTACTCACCAACAATTCATTGATGATACTATTATGATGGGTATTTCTTCATTCAAGGAAGTTAGAGATGTTAAGTGGCTATTGAAAAACTACGAGAAGGATTCTGGTCAAAGGATCAACCTTCCTAAGAGCCATATTTTCTTCCTCAACACTCTTGAAGCTCTATAGATTAAGCTTGCTAGAATCCTATCTTGCAATAGAGGTGAGTTCTCATCTTCTTATCTAGGGATCCTTTTGTGTATCTCCAATATTCCATACTCCTTTTGGCTGGGTTTGCTGGATAAATTCAGCAAGAAGTTAGTAGGCTGGAAAGGTGCGCTCCTTAGTGAGACAAGTAAAATTCAGCTTATTTCTTCCACTCTCCAAAACCTGCCCCTGTACACTATGAGTCTCTTCAAGGTTCATGTTAAGTTTGAAGATAAAATAAAATAGTTTATGAGAATATTCCTATGGTCAGGGGTTGAGACTAAAGATGGAATTCCCCTTGTGGAATGGGATTCAGTGTGTAGACTGAAGAAGTGGGGAGGTATGGGTATTAGAAATCTAAAGTATTTTAATAAGGCTTTTTTGTCAAAGAATGTGTGGAGGCTCCTAAATGGGGATGTTGGTGTTGGAGATATGTGCCTCAATCTTACTGACCTGAACCTCATGTAAGAGTAAATTAGTGAGACACCTAAGATATCCTACCAATGTGTTGTTTTAGTCCTGAAGGCTTGAAGTGTTCAGATTGATGTGACATGTGTTTGGTCTTGCTGAAGAGAACTATCAGAGTGACTTGAACTATCGGCATGAGTTCTCTGTTTCATATCGACAGTAGTTATTTGGCCGATGAGGTTCATCAGTGAGACTCTTGCCGATTTGAGGAATGTATGCAAAGTAGCATGTATGAGTTTCGGTATGACTCTAGTTGATGATCATATCAGGGTGACATTGGTCGTCAGGATGACTTGTGAATGTCACTCCGGTGCTTGTGGTCTGGCTAAAGAATTCTTTTGGGAAGACTCCTGCCGAAGTGAACTACGTTGGGATGACATTGGTCTTTGGGTAGACCTGTGAATGTTGAACCGACTGTGTTAGTCTGATCGATGGGTCTGATCAGTGTATGTCTTGTCGATGAATAGATGGTCGGGCTGACATGATACTTCAGAATGTATCTTACCGACAGTAGATCTCTGGCCGATGTGATCTGTTTGGTGTGATTCTATCCGATGGGTGTGTTTGGTGTGACTCCTGTCGATGAAAGTTTTTGAACTGCAGTGAGCTGATTTTCATTAGGGTGACTTAAGATCTTGGTGGGACTTTGTCTAATAGTGGTTCTCTTGCTGATGGTCTTCTCCCGTTGAATGTTGGTATGACTCTGGTTGATGGTATTTGGTTGGGATGACATGAAGGCTCTATAAGAGTCTTAGCAACAAAGCATGTCTTGCTGATGAGGTGTTTTCATCAGTATAACATGGGACCTCAGTGAAACCTTCTTCGATTCTTGTTCTCTTGTCGATAAGGCTAATCTCGTGACAGTTGGTGCTCCTATTGCTCATTGGGGTGAATCAGGCCGATAAGATGGTTCAAAAGGAATGTGAGCTTAATGAAATTGGGGAGACCTATGGGTTCGATGTGACATTATGAACTCTTTCCAGTGGATGTCTTGCTAATGGGCTTGGTCGAGACCTAAAGATAATGAAGACATCGAGGAGACTCTGGCCAATGAACATGAAAGAATACCATGGTTGGAAGGACGCTGAATTAGTTGACTGCTGATGTGTATGATGTTCATTGGAGGATAATGAGTGAGTTAGAGAAGTTAGACCGGTTGATAGTTGGTCTGACTATTGGAATACGAACTGATCTATAGAAGTTGAACCATTTCCTATCTGTTGAAGACAAATGCATATACATTGGACATTCTGTAGTATGATGAGAGAGAGGAAGATTGAGGCAGGGTTATGCTGCCAAAATCTCTCCAAATTAAGTGTATTGGTTGATCTCTCATGCTAATTTGCACTGTATATTGTGTGAAGGTATTGTAACAGTATGAAGGTTGTATGAACTAAGAGGTTGATCAGGGAAATGTAAAAAGAAGAGGGAAACATAACAGGGTTGCTGCCAGTTTTTCTCCAGAATGGAACAAGTTGTAATCTCTGTGAAAAGGCTATGAGCCTGAGATTGTATTGTAACTTTGTTTGTTGTTGAATAATACAATGGCTCAGATCTTTTGGAGTGTGGGGATTTTCACCCGAAAGGGTTTTCCCCACGTAAATTTGTGTGTTATTATGTTCTATACCATCTTTCATGTTTAATGGTTTTGTTTGTTGAATTTGTTCATGCAAGTTGTTGAAATTGAATTTACATGTGCTTCTCTCAGAAGGATTAATGTGGGAATTGAACTGTGTCTGATTCCACTTTGTGACATAGTTGTAAGTGTTTTTGAGGCA